>CM035426.1:129548431-129743431 GCA_020310875.1 Ceratopteris richardii | reverse complement strand
CCTCTAATCCAAGCATCTTCCAAAACTTCTTCAGCTTCTCTACTCCAAGTGCTTTAGTGAAAATATCAGCAACCTGCTCATCTATTCTCACATAAAACATCACCTACTAATACTTTCTCTCTGATGAAGTGACAATGTACCTCGATATGCTTTGTTCTAGCATGAAAAATAGGGTTTTGTGCTAAATGTATGCTGCTGAGATTATCACAATAGATGATGATAGGCTTTTGCACTTCCACACCTAAATCTGCAAGTAGCATCTCCAGCCACGATGCCTCACCTGCTTCCATTGCAGCACCTCTATACTCAGCCTCTGTACTCAACAAAGGAACAGTGGGTTGCTTCTTGCTTCTCCATGTAATAGCTGCACCTCCAAGTGAGAATAGAAAGCCACTAGTAGATCTTCTATCTGGAGTACTACCAATCGAATCTGCATCGGTGTATCCATGAACCTGCAAATCTACACCATCTTCATAAAACAATGCATAATCCAAAGTAGCACTCACATAACATAGAGTGCGCCTTAGAGCATCCAAATGTGGCTTCCTAGGAACCTGCATAAATTGACTTTCAAGTCCAACACTGTAGCTTAGATCAGGCCTCATAATTGTGAGATATATCAAACTTCCCACAGTTTTCTTGTACATAGTAGCATTTTTCAATGCTTCACTTGATGTAGTATCTAACTTCAAATTATGATCTACTGGCATAGAAATCGTCTTACATTCGTCCATACCATACTTTTGAAGCATATTCAAGGCATATTGCCTTTGCGACATCCATATACCTGTTTCTATATGTATAAATTCAATGCCCAAGAAATAGCACAACACACCATGATCTTTCATGTCAAATTCCTGCATAAGAAGTTGCTTTACCTCTTTGATGCTTTCTTCATTATCACCACCTACAATCAAGTCATCAACATAGATAGCCACAATTCTGATTCCATCATCACCCTTCCTTGCATATAGTGAATGATCTGCATCACACATAGAAAATCCAATGGTGGTCAAGTAATCAGCAATCCTTGCATGCCATAAGTGAGGCGCTTGCTTCAGTGCATACAAAGACTTTTGCAACATGCAAATATACTATCTGGATGCTTTGAATCTTCATATCCTTGTGGCTAGTCCATGTATACTTCTTCTTGTAACTCACCATGTAAAAAAGCATTCTTCACATCCATCTGATGCAATGTCCATCCTTTTGCTATAGCTAATGCAACAAGTGTTTTGACAGTAGACATTCTAGCTACAGGGCTGAATGTTTCCTCATAATCAATGCCATAAGTTTGTGCATATCCTTTTGCTACCAAACATGCTTTATACTTGCTTATGCTACCATCAACATTGTGCTTTGCCTTGTAAACCCACTTGCAGCCTATGGGTTTCTTTCCTTGTGGCAATGGAACCAGCTTCCATGTATCAGTTCCATAAAGTGAGAGACACACACAGGAGACAGAACACAGTATTGGGTGCAATCTCCCCCCATGCACTTTGCTTCGACAGTCCACAGAGTGCATGTATTTATAGGAATTTTTTACTACGTCCAAAAGAGTGGTTACATGAGAACGGCTTCGAAAAGCATGCATGAAAGTAAAAGGTGGTTACTTTTGTAGAAAGCCTTTGCTATTAATATCAGAAATTGTGGTCTACAATGACCCTTAACCACTAATTTTCTAACTATTTCTAACATAGAACCTTCTATGCAGATTTGTATACAAACTAAATTATAAATTGGATTTATTGATGTGCGCCCTAAAGTGAGATTATTGATGTCTGCCCTTTCACGCTTTCATGCCCTCACAAACCTTTGACTGCTATATCAAAAACATCAAAACACATTAATACAGTAATAAATTAACACTCCAACAATGCATTGTTCAACATATTCCATAATTTATAACATGCCGCTCAGTTGAAAAAGCAACTGATCTCAGTTGATTTAAGAAAAAAACATGGATGGCCAGTCACATGTTCCATCACTGAATGAAAATAAGCATGTTCCATGTTAAAAAAACATGTATGGAAATGTTCATGGAGGAATTACATTAATGTGTTTGTGTATGATATGCAGAAATTAAGTGGTCATAATGAGGTGTTAATTGTGTTTTATATATCCATTGACATTCTTCAATAGAGTGATTTTTGTACTTAACTAAATATTGATGGTATTGAGTACCTGTGCGCATAGTAGTGACATCATGATCAATTATTTTCTCAGGAACCAAGATTTCAAAATGTTCTTCAATCAAAGGAGGGTCATCAAGAAGTGGAGTGAGTGGTAAAGTTCCTTTAAATGGTTTAAGTAAACTAATATGAAAAGAGTTATGTTTATTCCAATGAGATGGTATATCTAATCTAAATGAATTATCATTAATGTTTTGTATAATGCAAAATAGTCCATAATAGCATGGTGCAAGTTTAATTTTAGGATGCTGCAAAATATTTTTGAAACGTCTTTTAATGATACACAACCACACAAGATCATTTTCCTTGAATTCCTTAGCTAATGATTTTGTATTGATATTACATGTGTATCGCTCTTCACTTTTCCTAATGTGCTCATGAACATCGTGAAGTATAGAAATGTGATCTTGAGCAATAGAGTCAGCCATCAGAATGTCGCTTTGGGTGAGTGACATGAAAGTGGGAAGCTCTTTACCATAAACAATTTCAAAAGGTGCATGACCAGTAGTGGTGTGTGTGGTGTTATTGTAAGCAAATTGAAGCAATGGAAACTTTTCATCCCAGTTAGTGGGACTATCTAATGCATAAGAACGCAATAAATCAAGAATAGTACTATCTCTAGCTTCACTTTGTCCATTACTTTCTGGATGAAATGCAGAGCTAAAATCTATTTTAGAACCAAAATGTTGAAATAAGGCAACCCAAAAATGATTAAAAAATCTAACATCACGATCAGATAACATTAATTTAGTAAATCTATGATGTGGGAAAATGCATTTAATGAATAATTTTGCAGCCTGAGGTGCATAGAAAGTTTTTCTACAAGGAATGAAATATGCATATTTACTAAACCTATCAACTATTGTCCAAATCATATCATTATGTGATGAATTGATGGGAAGACCTGTGATAAAATCCATAGAAATCTGTTCCCATGGTTCGTTCGGAATGGGAAGTGGCATTAATAATCCAAATGGTTTACCATGATGACGTTTTACACATTGACATACAATGCATTGAGAAACATAATGTGCAATATCTTTTTCCATGTGTGGCCAAAAGAAGAAATCTTTGCAGGCAGAAATGGTTCTTTGTATGGCTCTATGACCCATGTAAGATGGTTCATGCATTTCTTTGATGACAAAATCTTTAAAAGCTTGAGTTATGCATAATCTATGTTGAAAATAAAGAAAACCATTATGAAATGTATAATGTTCATTAGATAAAGATGCACCATTGTTGAAGTCATGCCATGCACGTGAGAAATACAAATCAGATGCATAAGTGGAAACCATTTCTTGAAAAGAATGAATTTGGATGGCAAAAATATTATGCAAAACAACAGAATGTGAAGGAAATCGGCTAAGAGCATCAGCTACAACATTAGCTTTACCAGGCTGATATTGGATCATGGGTTAGAAATTTTGAATGAATGATTCCCATTTAAGATGGCGATCAGAGATTAAGGGCTGATTTAATAAATGCTTAATAGCCTGTGGATCGGTTTTGATTAAGAACTCAGAGCCCATAAGATAGTGTTTCCAAATTCGCAAAGCATGCACAACTGCTAACAATTCTTTATCATATGTACTGTAATTCTTTTATGACGGCTTAAGCTTCCTACTCTCAAATGCAATGGGATGATCATTTTCCATTAAAACAACACCTATCCCTGAACCACTAGCATCAGTAACAACATGAAAGGGTTGTGAAAAATCAGGTGTTTGTAAAACAGGTGCATGTGAAAGTGCATGTTTGAGTGTGCATGTTTGAGTTTTTCAAAGGATTTTTGTTCGGTAAGTCCCCATGCAAATTTTATTTTCTTTTTCAATAACAAGGTAAGGGGCAATGCTAAATAAGAAAAATTTCAAACAAACTTCCTATAGAAACTTGCCAACCCAAGGAAAGAACGAACATCATTGACTGATTGTGGTGTAGGCCATTCTAGTATAGCTTTAATTTTTTTTGGATCCACCATGCACACCTTCACTTGAAATAATGTCCTAGATATTCTAGCTTACGTTGAAAGAAGCAACTCTTTTCAGTTTTAGCGTAAAGTGTGTTCTCTCGAAGTAAATGAAAAACTATTTTAAGATGCATCTCATGCTCACTATCATTCTTACTGTAAACAAGTATATCGTTGAAAAATACAAGAACAAAAGCTTGGTAATCAAGAAAAATGTGATTCATCATTCGTGCAAATGTAGCAGGGGCATTAGTAAGTCCAAAGGGCATTACCATAAATTCATAATGGCTTGTTTGAGTTCTAAATGCAGTCTTAAAAATGTCACTTTGCATCATACAAATCTGATGGTCTCCCGATTTAAGATCAATTTTACTAAAGACACGAGCTCCTTGTAATTAATCTAAAAGGTCATCTATTCGAGGAATAGGGTATCTATTCTTTATTGTGATCTTGTTAAGGGTTCTATAATCAGTACACATTTGATAAGTTTTATTCTTCTTCTCTACTAAGAGAATTGGGGCTCCAAATGGGGAAGAACTAGGCCTTATGAGTCCTTTCTATAGTAGGTTATTTCCTTTTGGTGTAGTGCGCCATGTCTATAAGGTGCTTTATGAGAGGAGAACTACCAGGGACCAAGTCTATGCTATGGTCAAAGGATCCTCGAGATGGTGGTAGTTCAGAGGGATACTCAAACATAAAACAATCCTTATAAGTAGTCATGAAAGGTTTATGTGCATCAAGAAGTGTATGAGTATAATCATTGATGACATTGACAAAAACAATGCATGAATTGAATCCTTTTCTAAATGCACGTTTTACTTGAGTATGAATAATCAATGGAAATGGTTGGAAATCATGCCGTGCAGACAAAGCAATGATTTGACCTTTAAATTCAAAGTTAAAGGTATGTGTATGGTAATCAATGCGTAGGTTATAATGATGACGAAAAGGCATACCTAGTATAACATCATTAGATTGCAAAGGTGCAATTAAAAATGTTCGTGAATTGAAAAAGTAACAAAGAGATGAAAGTTGTGTTAAATATAAGAAAAGAGAAGTAGAGTGAAAACACAAAGAGATAGTGTAGTGGTAAAACACTTCCCTTGTGTGGGTGAGGTTGTGGGTTCAAATCCTCCCACCTTGGTGAATGTAAAAATCTTTATTGCCACTCATAAATTAAAATTGGTTCGCACATAGACAACGGTCGCCAAGGGAGCCTTGGGTGCCAAAGATGCCAAAGTAATGCCTTAAGTTATGCCTACGTTCTATGCCTTAGTCGAGGCCTTGAAGTAAGCCGAAGGAGTACACATAGGTGTAAACGTAGGTTCTGGTTCAAAATTGAAACTGAAACTGAAACCGGAAACAAAAATGAAAACAAAAACGGAAATAGAAACGGAAAAGGAAATGGAAACAAAATTGGAATCGGAATCAAAATCAGATCGCAAATAGAGAACAGGGAAACAGAGATCAATTTTCCAAAACAAAAAGAAACAAATCCCTCTGTAGTGACGGGTGCAAGGATCTGATACCACTCTTATCAGGATCTTGCTCACATGCACATAGAGGTTATGAATGCAAAAAGCACATAGAAAAATAGAGATGCCAAGAGATGAGACAGAACGCAGTATTGGGTGCAATCTCCCCCCATGCACTCTGCATCGACAGTCCACAGAGTGCATGTATTTATAGGAATTTTTTATTACCTCGAAAAGAGTGGTTACATGCGAACGGCTTCGAAAAGCATGCGTGAAAGTAAAAGTTGGTGACTTTTGTAGAAAGCCTTTGCTTTTAATATCAAACTTTGCAATCTACAATGACCCTTATTCTAACCAATACTTTTCTAACTATTTCTAACAATAGAACCTTCTATGCGGATTTATATACAAACTAAATTATAAATCCGATTTACTGATGTGTGCCCTAACGTCAGATTATTGATGTCCACCCTTTCAAGCTTTCACGCCCTCATGAACCTTCAGTTGCTATATCAAAAACACCAAAACACATTAATACATTAATAAATTAACACTCCAATAATGCATTGTTCAACATATTCCATAATTTATAACAGTATTACCTTTGTCATGTAAGCACAATGACAAGCCATGTAACTATCATATGTCACTCGTTGCACAAAATTCTGTATCCTCCCAGATCTTCTTGGTCCTGGATGTGCCTTTCTTACTCCTGGAGTCTTCATAGAGGGCAATCCAAGTTCCTCATCAAGACTCTTTTATGAACCGCTTGAATCTCCATCAACGTCTTCAAAACCTGCACATGTTTTATGACCAACAGAAAGCTTTTCTTTACCTTTCTTGGATGTATTTGATGAATTTGCTAGAGTGAAATTTCCACGCAATCTTCCACTGCATGGATTGGAGTTGGAACTATTGCTTGGTGATGCATCCAGTCCACTCAAAGCTTGAGATTCTACACTTGATTTTTCAATATTTTCTTTGTCATTTGGTTCAAGATTCAATCTTTCTTTGGCATCTGCATAGAAGCTTGACATTTCATCAAATACCACATCTTTGCTCACCTTCCCCTATCGTGCAAGTGGGTTATAACATTTATATCCCTTTTGCTCAAGGGAGTATCCAATGAAGAAAAACTTTTCTGCTTTTGGATCAAGCTTCATCCTCAATTCATCTGAAACATGTACATATGCAATACAGTCAAAAACTTTCAAATGTGATAAGTTTGTCTTTTAACCTGTAAACTTCTCTTCAGGTGTAACTTGATGTACAACAACAGTCAGAGTTTTGTTCATGATGTATACATTAGTATGAACAGCTTCTGCCCAATAACAATGAGGCATATTTTTGTCAACCATCAAGGCTCTTGCTATTTTTACAATATGTCTATTTTTGTGTTTAGCAATGCCATTCTGTTGTGTTGTGTATCTGCATGAAAACTGATGCCGAATTCCATGATTTTTTAGAAAATTGTTAAACTCATTTGACATGTATTCATCTCCTCCATCAGATCTTAATGTCTGAATATACTTCCCTATCTACTTTTCCACCATAGCTTTAAAAATTTGGAAGTGAGTGAACACCTCACTCTTCTCTTTCATGAAATATACCACACTTTTCATGTATGGTCATTAATGAAAGTAACATAAAACCTGCAACCACCCATAGATGTGGTCTTTGTAGGACCCCAAACATCTGTACGTACTATATCTAGTATGGTCTCACTACTTGTCATGTGGAAATGATGCTCTAGACTATTTTCCAAATTGACATGTAGCACATAACTTTTGCATCTCTACAATCTTGAAATTCGGTAGTCCATGGACAATCTCCTTTGACTGCATCAATTTCAGCTTTTGCAAGTTTGCATGTCCAATCCTTTTGTGCCAAATCTATATATCAACAATGATTCTTGCACCTTTTGCAAACATGGCTGCATTCATTTCAAGAATTTTCACATTTAAGGTGAACATCCTACCCAGTTTGTTTCCTTTGGGAATCAATCTTCCATCCCGTTTGTATTCTTCTATATATAACCCATCTCCTTTGACTGCATCAATTTCAGCTTTTGCAAGTTTGCATGTCCAATCCTTTTGTGCCAAATCTATATATCAACAATGATTCTTGCACCTTTTGCAAACATGGCTGCATTCATTTCAAGAATTTTCACATTTAAGGTGAACATCCTACCCATTGACTTTTCCCTCGATTAAAAGTGCCATAGTGGATCCCATGTGTTACAGTACTTTGGAAGACTCGAACGATTAGGTGCTTGGGCTTGCAACATGCAGTTGACTCTCCGCTCTATTGTGCTGTTGATGTATACACCAATCAATTATTATATTTGAAGTGATGTCATCGGGAACCTATAGTAGTGAAATTTAATACTTTTGGTGATTTTTTGACTGCTACACTGTAGAAAAATGCTAAGTCTGAAATGGATTTTTTTTCCAGAATGAAAAACACTGAGATGCTTTATGCAACCCTCTTCATCTTTCTCTGTTTTTGCAGATTTGTGCATTTTTTTTTATTTTCGTATGTGGTGCAATTTAGCGCAATGATTAACCCCTTTCTGTGCATATAAGACTTTAAATTCAATGTATATAGTATGGCAATGAGTGACTTGGCGCAGTAAAGTGAATAAGCCACTGTTTTTTTATAAGAGAAAAAATGGTGTAGGAAAATGGATAATTTGAGATTGTCTGAAACGCAACCAATGAATTGCACTAGCAATTTCAGAGTAATTGCCACACATAGACTTGCGGTTACTCTCATTTCTCATTCTGTCAAGGTTTGTTTTTTTTCTTGCGGATTTTAGCCACTTCAACAATTTCAAAGGTTTGATTTTGTACCGTGAAGAACAATCGGCTTCAATACATCAAGCTTCTCGATCAGCCTTTAGAACTAGTATTTGACCCGTTTTGAAACAGAGATTGACTCATGCATAAATAGGGTGTGTCTCTATAACTCCTCATTCAAGAAAGTGTGTAAGCTACAAACCAAATTGGGTTATAAGATTAAACGTTAAGAAACTAGTGAGAGTAAACTTGAGAGTGAGACATTTTGGTGCGTCTGCCCGAAAATGCTTGGCACGTCTCTATAAGAGAGTGCCATAGGTTCGCCTAGCGCCACATGTTGGCGGAGCTTGCGGACTCCAGATCTAGTACATGAGCGAGGGGAGCTCATCCTCAGGAGCAACACAAACTCAAAGAGAGGAACGCGCTCAGAGAAGAGCCCTTGAAAGAGAAAGGAAGAGGTGGGAATCGCAAGGTGAGTCAACCTCGACTGGCTCGAAGAAATCTGCCCAAAACGTGTACTCCCGTAGGAGAGTCGCGAATCAAGTGCAAAAGTTTGAAGGAGGGATCCTGAGGCCGCGTGCACTAAATTTTTGGGATCGAAGTGATATTGACATCACACCTCTGTTCGAAATGGCTCAACGGATTTCGGTTCATTTGGGGGACTTCACCAAGTTCTCAGGTGCTTGGGACGAGGATCTTGATAGTTTTATCCAACTGTTTGAGTTTACTTGTGAGGCCAATGAGGTAGTTGACTAGGATCAAAGGTTGAGGATTTTTCCGACTATTCTCCGTGATGAGGCAGCCAATTGGTATGGGAATTTGACACCACAAGAGCGTGGAACGTATCACATGCTCAAGGAAGCCTTCTTGGCAAAGTTTCAACGACAAGGCTTCCAAGATAGATTGGCCCAACAAATGGATTACTTGCGACAGGGAGTCAATGAGAGCATCGATAACTACATTTAGAGAATGGAAACGTTGGTAAGAAAGATGGGCGCGAATGCCCCAAACGATGAGACATTGAAAAGAAGATTCATTGTGGGATTGAGAGATCCTACGGCGTAGCAGCATATCAGCCTAACAAGACTGGCAACCTTAATAGATGCTAAGGAATAAGCAAGGCTTTGGGAGGAAGTACAATTATGTTAGCAAAGGAAGATGGAGCTCTTGTACGAGCCAATGGGAGGCCCAGGAAACATACCAATGAAAGATCCTGGTTAAGGAAGTCCTGCATTGACGACCCCAGCTTTTGTAGCTGCCACTAGTACGCCAGGCGAGGTAGAGCCTGCGCTAACTGAAGAACGAATATTGGAGTTGGTCACACAAGCTATAAAAGCTACCACAATGACCCAGGAAACATACACAGTAAAACCAGAGGTAACTACAAACCCCAACCAAGTGTTTAGATCGAATACATGGTGTGGAAAGTGCCATGGTTACGGCCATTTGGCTTCAGAATGCCCTACAGTCTCAAGAGTATTCACAGATAGATCACCACCTAGAATGCGTTGTACTTTTTGTGGAAGAACAAATCACACGGAGGATCAATGTTACAACAAGAGAGCCTATGAAGAGAGGACCATGAAATCGCAAGATACAAGAGAAAGACCCTACATGGGATTGCCCGCTCAAAGTGTCCCACCTACATCTCGTTGGGAAAACAGACCGACTTATGGATATGGTGCTCAGGGTCAAGGAGGAGACTATCCGAGAGGAGCCGCACGTGATCAAAGAAGAGATGGTCCAATCCAGTGCTGGAGATGCCATGGCTTTGGCCATACTCAATCTAGATGTCCAAACGAAAAGAAACCAATTGATTATACCCCACTATGTAGGTACTGTAGTGGAGAGGGCCACTTTGATGAAGATTGTCCAAAACAAAGAGCTTCCACTGGCAATGATAAGGGACCAGTAGGGTCCTCGAATATGTTGATACTCAAATTCATTCCACAACGAGAGCTCAAGAGCACGTTCCTACGATCGGAGTAGTGTTCAAGACATCGAACCCTCAAGAAGGCTCTAGCTTGTCAATGCACTTTGTGGATGCTTACTAGGCCAAGAAACCACATAAAGAGCCAATTGTGGCAGTAGTCACAAGGACCCAAGAGTATTCAAAGAAACATCAAGAAGGCGAAAGCGAAGAAGCGAGATCAGAGAAGATAGCTGGGCATGGAGAGGTAGAAAACCAAGTTGGAGGATTTGCTGAGCAGCAACAGTTTGAGGATGGGGAAGAGATAGAGATTCTTCCACCAGTGACCAAAGAGTTTGTGCCAGGCATAGCGCCATTTCCCGAAAGATTAAGGGCTCCAAAGTGTAGGAAGGAAAGACAAAGTTTGGAGGAAGTGGACATCGTAAAGCTGCTCGCTGACACGGAAGTCACACTGGACATTGGCACATTGCTGAAATGTTCACCTGCATATAGGAAACAATTCTACAACGAATATATAAAGAAGCCGAGGAAAGCTCGCAATAAAAAGAGACAAGATAAAGAGGTCCAAGGTATGATTCAAAGTATTACGACGCAAATTGATTCGAATGCTCCAGCTGTGACCGTCGAGATTAAAGGATATGCAGTCCCTGGGGCTCAGTTAGATAGTGGAGCCGCAGTCAACCTTATGACCGAGTTCATGATGAAAGCTTTGGGCCTCAACCACATGGAAGAAACTCTGATGTCCTTGAGAATGGCAGATCAAACACAAGTGAAGCCTGCGGGTCTTTTAAAGAATGTAAACACAGTTGTGGGCTGTCTAGAATTTAAATTTGACTATCTGATAGTAAGACCAAGGACCTCAGAGGCTACCTTCTTGATCTTACTTGGACGGCCATGGCTCGTGCAAGCCAAATGTGTGCACGATTGGCGCACAGGATTTATCACAATTGGACCAAAAGCTGATCGAATACAACTTCAAGTGTCTCCAAATTTGGCCGGTAAGAAATCGACAACAGCTGAGGAAAGGGAGCTGAAAGCAAAGGAAAAGGTTAGACAAGAAATGGCGCGGGTAAGATTTGCCTTGCGCACGGAAACTTCCAAGGACCTTTTACAGGATGGATTTAACTTGAAATTGTCCAAACTCCAACACGCGAAAGTGGGCGAGTACAAAGATCCACTAGTTTACAAGGATGACTCAGACCAGGAGTTGCTAGGATGGTTGACACATACCACTGAATTTGAGTGCTACATGTTGAGTATAGACGCAAAGGAAAGCAAAGCTACCCAATCCCTGGAGAAGGGAACTTCAAAAGAAGAGTTGAAACTGGAGTTAGCTCCGACAATGGAAGTACAACAGTTGAGAGAAAGGGTTAGAGTGCTAGAAGCAGAGCTTCTAAGGAGAAGTCGAGAATCGGAAAAGGAAGCGAAGAGTAAGACTAAAGTGTCGGAAGCCATTGCAAAAGCTGAACTAAAGAAATTGGGTCCAATCAAAACAGAACAAAACAATGATTTACTGGCCAACCATGCATGCGTGATCGAGGAGCACTTTCCAATCACAGCATCATCAAGGAATAAGGAATATTCACGAGAAGCTCAGGTGGAAAAATGGGAAGTTTTTCCAGAAAAGTTCTTGAGCGTGGGGTCAGAGCTACCAGATGGAGTACGAGATTGCATTAAATTGGCACTCAAAAATTTCAGCAAGGCCTTTGCATGGTCATACAGTGATCTGAGAGGAATTGATCCCCGAATCTGCCAACATTATATAGATTTGGAAGAAGGCACCCGACCAATATGTCAACGACTTAGGCGGACAAATCCAGTCTGCTCGGAATTGATCAAGCTGGAATTGACTAAGTTATTGGAAGCAGGATTCATATATCCCATCGCCTCTAGCAAATGGGTATCACCAATTGTAGTTGTTCCGAAGAAAAATAAGAAAATCCACATTTGCATAGATTATCGAAAGTTGAACGAGCACACAAAAAAGGATCACTTCCCTTTGCCGTTTACTGATCAAATCTTGGACAGAGTGGCTGGCCATAAATTGTACTCATTTTTGGATGGTTTCAGTGGGTACAACCAGATCCAAATCCATGAAGAGGATCAATCAAAAACTACTTTCACGACAGAATGGGGTACGTATGCATATCGTGTGATGCCATTTGGATTATGCAATGCACCAGCCACATTCCAGAGGGTAATGATAGCTGCATATCAAGACTATTTGCAGGATTGGATGGAGATATTCCTCGATGATTTTGCGATCAGAGGCAACGATGAAAACATGATGGAGAGGATCGAAGCTATTTTAAGAAGAAGCATTGAAAAAGGCATCGCATTAAATCTTGAAAAGTGTACATTTGGAGTATGAAGAGGATTGCTCTTGGGGCATGTTATTTCCGAAAGAGGGATCGCGGTTGACGAGGATAAAGTAGAAAAAATCGGACAACTTCCACCTCCTCAAAATTTGCGGCAACTCAGAGGATTCTTGGGGCATGCTAATTATTATCGACGATTTATATTAAATTTTGCATCAATAGCAGCACTGCTGACGAATCTTTTGAGGAAAGACCAACAATATCAATGGACTGGAGAGTATCAAGTTGCATTCGACTTGATCAAAGAGAGATTGATAAATGCACCGATTTTGGTAGCACCCGACTGGACGAAAGAATTTCAAGTGCACACAGATGCTTCTCATACTGCGGTTGGATTAGTGCTATGCCAAGCTGATGAAAAGAAGTTGGACCACCCTATTTATTACGCAAGTCGAAACTTGAATAACACTGAGAGGAACTACACAACTACAGAAAAGGAATGCCTCTCGATGATCTTTGCGGTAACCAAGTATCGGCATTACTTGATGGGAAAGCATTTCACGTTTTATGTGGATCATGAAGCCCTAAAGTATATCATCAATAAACCTGAGCTATCAGGGCGATTGATGAGGTGGATGCTACTCCTACAAGAATTTCAGTTCATAGTGGTAACCAAACCAGGCAAAGCGCACATATTGGCTGACCATTTATCTCGAATTATTAATGAGGAGCCAATCTCTGGTGTGCCCGATGATGCTCCTAATGGGCATCTATTTCAGGTTGATGCTAAAGTACCTTAGTATGCCGACTTGGTGAATTTCTTGTGCACCACTAAATACCCGCCGGGAGCAAGCAAGAGAGAGAAGCAAAAGCTGTTAGCACTGGCAAAACACCATAGCATCATTGGTGGGCAGCTCTATCGATATTTTGTCCATGAGAGCATTTATCGGAGGTGTCTTGAGGAAGAAGAAGCAACCCTAGTGTTGAGAGCATTACATGATGAACCCTGCGGTGGGCATTTTGCTGGTGAGCTGACGGCAAGAAAGATTTTATTGGCTAGGTATTGGTGGCCAACACTGTTCAAAGACTCACACATACTGTAAGAAATGCGACAAATGCCAAAGAATGGGCAAACCAACATTAGCACATGCAGCTCCTCTTACGCCGGTGTTGGTGCTTAAGCCTTTTGAAAAATGGGGAATTGATTTTGTGGGGCCCATTGATCCTCCCTCAAGACATAGATCCAATAGGTATATCCTGGTCTGCACTGACTATGTTACCAAGTGGGTAGAGGCTAAAGCTCTGAAAACTGACCGAGCTATTGATGTAGCTAAATTTTTGTATGAACAAATTATCACCCGATTCGGATGTCCGTTGGAGATAGTGAGTCATAGAGGAACACATTTTGTCAACGAATTGATCGAGGAATTAATGGAATTGTATAAGATCAAACATAGGAAAAGCACTCCATATTACCCGAGGGCGAATGGACAAGTGGAGGTTACCAACAAGGTTCTTGAACAGATTCTGACAAAGATAGTAGTTGTGCATAGGCGAGACTAGGATGAGAGACTTTTGGACGCTTTGTGGGCGTATCGAACATCCTACCGAGTGACGACTAAGAGCACTCCGTTCTCCCTAGTATATGGCGAGGAAGCCATCTTTCCCATCGAAAAAGAAGTGCCGACATTAAGAGTGGCCATCGAGGCCAGGCTGGGAGAGGAAGAGTCATTGAAGGAGAGGTACATACAACTGGTCAAGCTAGGAGAAAAGAGACTCATTACACAGTAAAGTCTGGAAGCTATTCAGAGAAGACGTAAGGAGAGGCATGACAAGAATCTCAAGACCTATGCGATTCAAGAAGGGGATTTGGTGCTAGTCTATGATAGTAAATATTATAAATTCCCGGGGAAGTTACAGACAAGATGGGCAGGGCCGTTTAAAGTGGTGGAACTCAACTCCAATGGTTCCATGCAAATTCACGATTTAGGAGAAGAATGTGCTCCCGTGAAGGTTAACGCGCTTCGAGTCAAACCATATTTCAAGTAGCATTAGGACGGGAGAAGCCAGACGAGATCCAAGCGGAAGGACGTAGTAGACTACTTGTACATAGATGTATAGTTATATATATATATACATATATATATGCGCATATGTTAGCTATGATTTTTGTTTTCATAAAGATTATTCCTTGCTAGCTCAAGAATTTTGGACTTCTAATTATTTTTTTGTGTTGCGCAGAGACTGTTAGGAGCTAAGTAACAAAATTGCAGATCAAATAACTCAACTCTATTTGTACGAGCTAGGGATATATTTCTCGGACCAGACATTCGCCCGCATGGACATAGAGGTCGACGACTTTGAGACCGAGTATGATGTGGAGCAAGCACACTGGCTGGTATGCTTCATAAACCAGGGTTTGGATGTTATATTTCATATTGAGTGGTTTGAGACATACGTGATCCGACATGTAGGATGGGCGGGGGATCGATATTACTATTTCGACCCTTCGAGGGAAATGCCTAACGAAGAAAACGATATCACTTGGGCTTGGGCAGATGTGTTAACGATAGGAAGTGATGACGGAGCTCCTGAAGTTGAGCCTGACTCACCTTAGGGAAGTCGTCAGGATGCGAGTACGAGGTGAGGCTATATGAGACATCCTAGAGACTCACATTCTAGAGCATCTAAGGATAGGTATATGAGGGACCAAGGCATAGCCGGCTGTAGTTACCAAGTGAAAAGTCAACTCGATGAATACATATGTAGTGTCTGTAATTGAGAGAATGGAGTGAAGAGGTGGTTGATCTGTCAAAGGCTAGAGTGTATATGTTTGCATGCATGTGTGGGAAAAGTGGGAAAAATTCCTTTCTTCATCTCCCTAATTCTCAAGACTGGGGCAAATTAATTAACTATAAAAAAAAAGAGAAAAAAAAAAAAAAAGAAAAAAAACATTGTGTTGTTGTGATTGTACCAACGCGCTATGGTGGGCTAGTAGGTGGGTGGATTTATCCTAGCCAGGTGGTTAGGACCACGAGCTATAGCTAGCTTCGCCATAGGCTTGGGATGTATGTGTTTGTGTCTTAGCTACGCACCATAACGGGTTGGTAGGTAGGTGGAGCCATTGTGGCCGGGCGATCACGACCACGAGCCGTATCCAGCTTCGTTATGGGCTAGCTGATATATGTTATGTGTTATCATTATGTGCTTGTGTGTTGTGTGCTGCATTGCGTTGGTAGATGGGTGGAATCAACTTGGCCGGGTGGTCAGGTCCACGAATCGCATCCAATGTCAATGCAGGCCAACGTGTGAGTATAAATAAAATTTACACATGAAATTATTCCCCACTCCTGAGGGGGAGAGAGAGAGAGAGGAGAGGGCGACGATCGCCTGGAAGGGAATGTTATTTGCTTGTGTGATTGGTATATGGCGGCTTGCGACATATCAACTCACTCTGAATCAACATTCTCAAAGGCACGGATACTGTATGTGTACTTATAGATGAGACCTTTAGGGAGGTAATGCAACGGTCTTGCTTTACAACTTGTGTGCTCTATCCGAGGGTTTTCCAGCGTGTGGGGCACTCTAGGGTTTTGATGTAGGTCTTGACTTGTACTCGGGTCTCGATGGCTTTGTGGGACGACGATGGGGATTCTTCGGGAGTGTCTAGTCATGGAATAATTGTACATAGCGAATAGTAGGTCAATAAAAGGGGTATGCATTTTGGGTATGTTGCATCTCCTGTTGAACTCATTTCAGTTGTTGTTGTTTATTTCGGTATTTCCGTTTCTGTTTTTTCGCAATGACAATTGTATGTGTAAGATATGGAAAGGTATGAATGTGTTATTTTGATTGAGAGTATTTTCATAATGGAATGCATGAGCAATTTGATGCATGTGGGAATATGGAGTTGCATATATGTGCATATTCTTGGATCAATTTGTAAATAAATGATTTGTATATTTTCATGAAGGATTTTTTGCACTAATAGCTTCAATGAGTGCAGGTTCCGTTGGAGTAATGGCTCAATGGAATGGTATGCAAACTAGTTGTACACTGACATTTTTATGGCTGTTTTGATTATATTGCAGCGAGAGTGGCTCGTCGAGGACGACTTCGCAAATAAGAAGAAGGGAGTATGTTAGCTTAGAAAATGGTTGGTTTTGATGCACTAATGTGGTTCTATTTGGCAAGAAAATACGTTTGATTTCAGAGTGTTTTTGACAAACTCAAAGTCCAAAGCATTGCTTCCTGGAACACCTTGATTGGAGGATATGCCGAATTGGACATGGTGAAGAGGTTGTTGCTTGTAGGGGATCAAGGAGCTGCATTACTGGTTCTCCGCTCAATGATGGAAACATTCACTTCTTTGAATATGAGTTGCTTCCTTTCCTTGTCAGTCATGAAGCAAGAAATGTTTAGGAGCTGGAATCAAGTTTCAAGGATAACTTGGAGAGACTCTTAACTGGAAGTATATGCTGCAAATAGTCTTTATCATATGATGGCTTACTCATAGTGTATCATACATTGGGAGAGATTACATACAATACACATCAACAATGCTCGAAATTGGGTATTCATGGAAGAGCCATTACCAGAGGCTATTGCTGAGCCGATTAAACCTGACATATCTATAAGTCTAACTAAGCTTTTGATTGATGGCAAATTTGTGGATGCTGCATCAGGCAAAACTTTCCCCACCATAGATCCTCGTACAGAGGAAATCATTGCACATGTTGCAGAAGGTGATGTGGAGGATGTAAACAGGGCTGTCAAGGCTGCACGAAGAGCATTTGATAAAGGGCCATGGCCAAAGATGACTCCATATGAGAGATCTAAGATTCTACTTAGGTTTGCTGACTTGATTGACAAGCATAGTGATGAACTTGCCACCCTAGAGAGCTTAGATTCTGGTAAGACTTACCAACAATCACGATATGTTGAGATTCCAACTATGGCAAGATTGTTTTGCTATTATGCAGGATGGGCAGACAAGACTCATGGGCTAACAGTTCGTGCTGATGGACCACATTCGGTCCAGTTCCTACATGAGCCTATTGGTGTTGCTGGACAAATCATTCCTTGGAATTTCCCATTACTCATGTTTAGCTGGAAAGTGGGACCTGCACTTGCCTGTGGCAACACCATAGTTTTGAAGACAGTAGAGCAAACACCTCTATCTGCTTTGCTAGTTGGCAAGCTCTTGCACGAGGCTGGGCTCCCTGAAGGTGTGCTGAATATCATATCTGGATATGGGCATACTGCTGGTGCAGCTATATCGAGTCACCTGGATATTGATAAGTTGGCGTTTACGGGCTCCACTGAAGTGGGGAAGATTGTATCTCAAGCTACCGCAGCAACAGACTTTGGCGGAGTCAGAGGAAAAAAAAAAAACAAAAACGGTTTTTTTTTAGAAGGCTGTGAGAGAAGAATTAGTGGTCTCGGAGAAAAAGACGAGAGGGGGACAGCTGTCGCAAAAAAAAAGGGGGGTTCCATCTGGTGGGGGGGCACATCCGTGAGAGGAGGAAAAGGGCAAGAGAAGACAGAAGGGGGGGTCGAGAAAAACCAGAGATTAAGAAGTGGAGAGGGAAAGGCATGTTGGCATGTTTTTGATACAAATTTGCTGCTGCGCTGACAGAAGGGGAAGAGAATAAAGAGGCACGCCGTTCTATTGGCACGGAGGAGAATCATCATTCGAAGAGGGCGATTAAGGAAGACGCAAGAGGTCCATCTCTGATGCAGCTGATGGCTAATCATAATCAAATACTGAGACAAGTCAGAGGAAGTATAACGCAAAAGTATGAACATCTATTTCTGAATTTGCAAAAAAAAAAAAAAAATCTCCGTCGGTAGTTATTTTTCATCCTATTGATTAGCTTTAATCTTTTATTTCCTCTATCTGCTATACATGATATGCGTCTGCATCTTGCATGCTGTCTATGCCTAGCTTTACTTTTGAATTGTGTCATTCAGAGAGCATTTCCTGAAGTTTAAAGTTTATCCTAGTTGTAGGCGGAATCTTAAGAGGGAGAATGTGAAACACATCACTCGAATACAATTGAGCCGTACTTACGCCATGATTGATGTATAAGTATTATGCATGGTTATTCTGTTGAAAAATCGGAGGAGGCAAGTAAACTGGGTGTTGGTGGACGATAGAGACTTCTCTGCAATTACGGTTTTAGATTCTGTCGAATGCCAGTTTACTTGAATGAATTCATAAATCGGATAATCAAATCATGTTCACATCAGATGGGCAGTACTAAGATCTTCAAGAAAAGAATAGAACAATTTTACTTCTTCAAAAAAAAAATGGTTGCACTAATTGCTTTACGAGATCAATATTTTCTTGATCAAGCATGGTTGCATGCGAGAGTAGCAGAAACGTAGGCCTTCCAGGTTTTTTCACGTTAATGAACTACATTTTTTTAGATGATCTCGTTTTTGCTCATGATAATTTCTTGGTAAGTGTGTTTGATGTTGAAGAGACATGTTTGATCCCATGTGCTGCATTAATCTGGGTAGAGTCCGGCTTTGATTTCTTTACTATACATTGTATGGGTGCTTCTATGATCAATGCCGGATTACATTTTGCAATGCTTATATATAGAGAATAAATATGTGCTAACTACGATTTCAGTGGTCTCAGTTGCAAACGTTAGTAGGCTCGTGCATTTGACTTTTCCCTCGATTAAAAGTGCCATAGTGGATCCCATGCGTTACAGTACTTTGGAAGACTCCAACGATTAGGTGTTTGGGCTTGCAACATGAAGTTGACTCTCCACTCTATTGTGCTGTTGATGTATACACCAATCAATTATTATATTTGAAGTGATGTCATCGGGAACCTATAGTAGTGCAATTTAATACTTTTGGTGATTTTTTGACTGCTGCACTGCAGAAAAATGCTAAGTCTGAAATGGATTTTTTTTCCAGAATGAAAAACACTGAGATGCTTTATGCAACCCTCTTCATCTTTCTCTATTTTTGCAGATTTGTGCATTTTTTTTATTTTCGTATGTGGTGCAATTTAGTGCAATGATTAACCCCTTTCTATGCATATAAGACTTTAAATTCAATGTATATAGTATGGCAATGAGTGACTTGGCGCAGTAAAGTGAATAAGCCACTGTTTTTTTATAAGAGAAAAAATGGTGTAGGAAAATGGATAATTTGAGATTGTCTGAAACGCAACCAATGAATTGCACTAGCAATTTCAGAGTAATTGCCACACATAGACTTGCGGTTACTCTCATTTCTCATTCTGTCAAGGTTTGTTTTTTTTCTTGCGGATTTTAGCCACTTCAACGATTTCAAAGGTTTGATTTTGTACCGTGAAGAACAATCGGCTTCAATACATCAAGCTTCTCAATCAGCCTTTAGAACTAGTATTTTGACCTGTTTTGAAACAGAGATTGACTCATGCATAAATAGGGTGTGTCTCTATAACTCGTCATTCGAAAAAGTGTGTAATCTACAAACCAAATTGGGTTATAAGATTAAACGTTAAGAAACTAGTGAGAGTAAACTTGAGAGTGAGACAGGCATGTAGGTGAAAGAACCTTGAAGCAAATATGCAGGGACCAATGTGTGCTTGGGATACCTAATGTATCCAAGCAACATATGATCTACAAGTGTGGTGCTTGTCAGTTTGGAAAGTCTCAGAGGTTACCATTCTCAAGGAAAGGCTACATGCATGAGGACTACCTAGAGCTTGTCCATACAGATGTATGGGGACCAAGCAAAGACCCCTCAATCTCAGGATTGTATTTTTTATTGATGATTATAGCAGGTGGACTGTATTGTACTTTATGAAGCACAAAGATGAAGTGTTCAACTGTTTTAAAAAGTATCTTGCACTTGTTGAGAATCAGACAGGGAAGAATTTAAAGAAGCTAAGGTCAGATGGAGTAGGTGAGTACTTCTCAAATGAGTTTGAAGCATTCTTGCAGGACAGAGGAATCAAGAGAGAAATCACCACAAGGTATACTCCTGAATAGAATGGGGTAGCTGAGAGAAGGAATAGATTGATTGTTGAAATAGCTAGGTCAATGTTGAATGAAAAGAAATTACCTAGCTACCTATGGGCAGAGAGTGTATCTACTGCCACTTACCTCATAAACAGGTTGCCATCTAAATCTCTTGTTGGGATGACCCCTTATGAAGCATGGCATGGTAAGAGACCCTCACTTGATCATTGCAGGATATTTGGATGTGTAGCATATGTACACATTCCTTCTCAGATAAGAGATAAGCTAGACTCTAAGGTTGAGAAGTGTTTATTGGATATGATCTAAATCAGAAAGGGTACAGGTTCTACAACCCTTCAAATAAGGGATTCATGGTTAGTAGAGATGTTGTCTTTAATGAAAATGATTCTTGGTATGAGAATGAATGCAGGAAGTTTAAACTACCCTATGACTTAGAAGAGGAGTTTCCAAGTCTTGCTAAGGAGGAACTTACTCAGAGTGAAGACACCAATTCAGATGATGAAGACATTATCAATCTTGAAGAATTCAAGGCATGGAAGTCCAAAGGCAAACTCAAGATGAAGAAACTTGAAGACATACCTGAATCTTCAAATCAATCAATCAGAAAATCACAAAGGGAGAGCAAAAAACCTATCAGATATGGGTATGACACCTCTCTTGTCACTAAACATTTTATTTATCTTGCCAAAGACTTGTCAATTGAAGAACCAGGATCATATGAAGAAGCCATGACCAAGACAGAATGGAAGGAATCTATGGATGAGGAGATTGAAGCACTCAAAGAAAGTGACACATGGGAACTAGTACCAAAGAAAGAGACTATGAAGGTAATCGGATCTAGATGGATCTATAAAATCAAAAGAAATTCTGATGGGTCAATTAGCAGGTACAAAGCCAGATTGGTGGCCAAGGGTTTTGCACAAACCCAAGGCATTGACTATGAAGAAACATTCTCACCTGTGGCCAAGATGCCAACCATCAGGGTATTGGTAAGTGTGGCTGCATCAAAGAATTGGAACATGTATCAGCTAGATGTAAACAATGCTTTTTTGAATGGATGGATTTCAGAGGAGGTATACATGTCACAACCTCCTGGTTATGAGGATCCTAACAAGGTAACACATGTATGCAAATTAAAAAAGGCTCTTTATGGATTGAAGCAAGCACCTAGGGCATGGAACCACAGATTGACCACATATCTTCAAGACCAAGGTTTTGTTATGAGCAAGGCAGACACTTCTCTATTCATTAAGAGAAGTAATTCAGAGGTAATGTACCTATGTGTTTATGTTGATGATATCATACTTACAGGTAATGATGTCAATGAAATCAGACAAATCAAGAACCAAATGATGAAGGAGTTCAAGATCAGTGATCTTGGTTTACTAAAGTACTTTCTTGGACTTGAGTTAGTCTATACTAACTCTGGAATCTATATTACTCAGAAAAACTACATACAGGATATGTTGAAGAAGTTTCATTTGCAGGATGCAAAAGTTGCAAGTACTCCAATGGAGGTAAACCTAAAACTAAGTGCCCATGAAGGTGATGAAATTGATAATATCACAGGTTACCAAAGCATGGTAGGAAGCTTGAACTATGCTACCTTGACAAGGATAGATATTGCATATGGAGTTAGTGTACTAAGTCAGTTTATGCACAAGCCTAGGGCACCTCACTTGGAGGCTACAAAAAGGATATTGAAATACCTCAAGGGTACTCAACATCATGGTTTGTATTTCCCTTACACTTCAGACTTGGATATCAAGATTTACTCAGATGCAAATTGGGCAGGATGCAATGATGATAGGAGGAGCACTTCTGGATACATTTCATTTGCAGGTGATAAACCAATATCATGGTCTTCAAAGAAGCAACCTACTGTTGCTATATCTTCTACAGACGCAGAGTATAGAGGATTGGCCAATGCCACTCAAGAAGCCATATGGATCAAGTTACTGTATACAGAATTGGGTTTGTATACTACCTCACCATTGATCTTTGGAGATAATACAAGCTCACTTCACCTTGCAGCTAATCCTATTTATCATGCCAAGACCAAGCATATAGAGGTCCATTACCATTATGTGAGAGAGAAGCTATTAAGCAAGGACATTCAACTAGCATATGTATCAACCAACTTGCAATGTGCAGATTTGTTAACTAAGGCATTAGATGGAACCAAACTTTGCAGGTTCAAATCAATGATTGGATTGCAGGATATACATGAAAACTGAAGATGAAGATCAAGCCAAAATGTTTGGCTTGAGGGGGAGCTGTTGGTGAATTTCACAAGCCTACACATTTGGCTTCAAGACCATTCACATATGGAGAAGCATGGGAACAATTGCTAGAAGATAATTACCTCTTTACTCTTTGTAAAAGTCATATTTTGACTTAGAATCTTTGTAACCACCTACCCAAGGGAGTCATGGATTTTATTAGTTGTAAAGCATCAATCAATGTGAGAGAATATCTCCTAGGATGTAGGAACATGATTATAGAGAGCCAAAGTTGAATTCAAATTCAAACTTTAGACTCAACCTCTATAAAAAAGGATCATCCAAAAGTCACAGGTGTGAATCATCTTTTCCGAGCTCCTCATTCTCATTTCTGAGTGTGTGTGAGGCATACACAGTAGCCTACACCTTTCTACACCATTAGGCAATGATCTTCATGCCTATGGCATTGCACAACATTGTTCATTAATACATTACATTTCCATTGTTCATTTTTGAGTTCTCTATCATAGTCTCTATCAGCCAGTCAACTTGTGCAGTTGATATCTCACTCATTTCTCAACCAAATTCAAAGATCTATAGCTTGATGAAACCAACTCAAAGTCTTCTACATGCTACCAAAATTTGAAGGATTTCTATTTAGCCATTTCAGAGAAAAGTCCATCGAAGTGATCACTAGTCGAAGTCTGCAACAATCCTAAAAAATCGGGGGTAAAGGTTTACTTGCTAAATTAATTTCTCTGAGCATAGTTAATCTTTTTAAGTGATTTCACTTGAAATCATTAGCTTGCTAAGCTAATTAGATACCCCTAAAAGGAATTTTTCCAGTTCCTACTGTGCTGGTCATAGAGAGCAAAAGAAGCAGCAGGTGTATTGTAAAAATATAGAAGGTTTTGTTGAAGACTTGAAGTCGAAGTAGTCTATTTTGATTCAATCTTTTCATACATCATTTCCAAAGTACATAGGACATTTTATGGTTTCATTGGAAAGCTAAGAAGGTCATCAACTCTGAAGCATAAAAGGGATGGTACAAAGCAGGATTCGGTAGTACCTACTCATCATCTTGAAGTATCCATCCATCTTCCTAACACCTTTACTGTCATTACCTGAATCATTTCTTTGGAAATTTCAGCGACCTCTTTAGCTCCCCCTACCTCAAAACTGTCCTCTTCCTCCTGCATGATTCTGTTGTTGACCTTGTTCTTGATTATTGTTTCCTCTTCCACTTCCAAAACCTCTACCTCTACCTCTTCCTCTACCAAAGTAGAATACCTGCTCAGAATTGGGCTTTCCTTGGGATTTTGAATCCTCACCAAGATTATTTTCTTCAATAATCAGCATAGATACTAGATAAACAAAGTTCAAAATATTTTCCCTGGTCTGTATAGAAGTTCTGAACTGCTTATGTGCATCTTCTAAACCACAAAGGCACACCACCTTATCATCATCATCTACATTCATGCCAATAGATGCAAGTGTCACATATGCTTTTGATTTTCAGGATGTAGTCACTTACCGACATGCCCTTCTTCTCCAATGTATGCAGCTTGTTCTTCAGTTGCAATTTCCCTGCCTTTGTATTGGTTCCATACAATGTGACCAAATTGTTTCAAGCCTCTTTCAGATTCTTGGCATCCTATGTGTGCCCAATCATGCTATCATGTATGCTAACAGATATCCACTACATTACCTTTCATGCTCCTTGATTCCATTCCTCATATGATCTTAATTGGTCCGTAGTTCGATTCCTCTCTGGTAACTGTGGAGCATTTTTGTTCTCTCCTTTGATGTACTTCCAGTAGCCTTTTCCCATAAGGAAATTCCTCATTCTAAATATCCAAGCATGGAAGTTGTTCTTTTCCAGCTTATCGCTCATAAGTTGACTCATTCCATCTACGTTTGCCATTTCTACAGCAATTCACAACACTACAAAACACTACAAGCAACACTTCTGCTTCAACACTGTTGCACTATGACGTGACAATTCGATATCTGAGAAACACAGTTTTTGTGCATCAATAGTACATGGAATCACTTGAAATTTTGGATTTTGAATATATGAGTGTTTCCGAACATGACGCAAGTTACAATTTTGCAAATTCACTTGGGTTTTTTGTGGGCCCCACCTTTCGAGCTCGAAATGGAGGTCAAGATGGCTCCAAAATGTTGCTCTGACAAAAACAAATGACCCTATAGGGATAACTCTCAAAAATATTTCGAGGTCTTCTACCTTCACACCAATTTTTGTAGCAATTTGAGGTCGTTTGTGAATCGCGCTTTCTCCATGCCTTCTCACCTACTCTTCACCGTCGGCCTTCTCCACGAGCTCTCTACAGCCACACTGACTCTGATACCATGTCACGAGGAAGGAGATAAGGAAGAGAGCTCACACACACACACACACACACACTCTCTCACAATCAAAGAGAAGCACACACTCAGATTGAGGCAAGGAAGAATGATCTTCTTCTTCTTCTTCTTCTTCTTCTATCACATAAAAAGGAATGTACAAGAATGACCTAAAAACAAGAATACAACAACTGCAATATATAAAGACCAATACATAAGGAAAGACGTAATGTCCACGGATGAGTGAGCTGGTAAGAAACAAATGTGCCATCACTCTTGGTAGATAAACCTAATAAAGTTCAATGGAGTGTCCCTGACATATACGCTGCACTATACATGTCAAAGAAATGAAAAAGTGATATGTGTCATCCTGGATCATCACATGTTGAGCTTGATATCTCAACAAGTGGGAGTTCTAAATAAGAAAAGCCTTTTACAAACTTTCTATAGAAACTAGATAAGCCAAGAAAAAAGTGTACGTCATTCATAGATTGAGGTACAGGCCATTCTTCAATTACTTTAATTTTGTTTGGATCTACATGAATGCCTTGACTAGAAAGAATATGGCCTAAATACTCTAATTATTTTTGAAAGAAATAACTCTTTTCAGGATTGGCATAAATTTTGTTTTTGCATAACAAGTTAAAGACTGTTACAAAATGATTTTCATGGTCATTGTCATTCTCACTATAGACAAGTACATCATCAAAGAAAACAAGAACAAAATCTTGGTATTCAAGAAACAAGGTGGTCGTCTTTTGTGAGTTAACCTTATATTTTGTTTTTAGGGTTTCTCTACCCTAATCTCAAAATTAGAGTTGGTTGATTTACAATTTTGTTGCACTATTTTGTGAGAATAAGGTTAGCTTTGTTGCTCATTCACTTCACACACTTAGATTATTTCAACATAATCTAAATTTTGTATCATCATCTTCTTGGATATTCTTCCATTAGTGAGTGCACCACTTTATATGGTTGAGTAGTACTCCAATGTTGTAATTTGGACATCTATTTTTTAGTGAGTAAGCATCCAGCTTACGTTCTCTATGCTTGTCTCAAGATCTCTTTCTTTCTATCTCTCACTTATTATCTTAATTAATTAAGTGTGTATGCTAAAAAGGTTTTAGTTTGGAACGATCTTGGTGATACATGCATAAGAATCACCTTGAGATTTCCCTTTTTTATCATCTTCTACAACATTACCTGATGCCTTTTTCTTTTCTTCTGCAATCCTTTTATAACATGCTGCTTTTAAATGTCCAGGTTTCTTGCAGTAAAAACATATCTTTCTTCTTAGAAGACTTCTCTTTAGATGTAGTAGAAACAGAATCTTAAGTAGAAGGTGAGAGGGACCTACTTTCCTTCTTGGATTGCTTTTCCTTCTTATCCTTCTTCTTCTCTTTACCCTTTGATGAAGATGAAAGTGCTTCTTCATTCTCTTCCATTTGCTTCAACTGATCTTCATATTGAAGTAACAAGAACTCTAGCTCTTCAAATGTAACCTCTCTATCTCTTGTGGTAAGGGTAAGAGTGGCTATAAAAGATTGATATGAAATAAGAAGTGAATTAATCAGCGTATCTACCATTTCTTCATCTAATATCTCAACTCCTACATTTAAGAGTTGATCTCTCAAGTCAACGAGTCTCATAATGTGGGTTTGAATTGATTCACCACGCATCATCCTTGTATTTGCTAATTGTCTCCTTAAGTGAGCTTTCCTAGCAGGATTTCTGCTCTAAAAAAGATTCTCAAGTTTCAACCAAGCTTGTCTAGAACTTTTGCAAGATCAGGATCGTTCCGAACTAGAACCTTTTGAGCATACAAACTTAACTACTTAAGATGATAAGTGAGAGATAAAAAGAAAGAGATCTTGAGACAAGGATAGAGAACGTAAGCTGAATGCTTACTCACTAAAAAAATAGATGTCCAAATTACAACATGGGAGTACTACTCAACCATATCATGTGGTGCACTCACTAATGGAAGATTATCCAAGAAGATGATGATACAAAATTTAGATTATGTTGAAATAATCTAAGTGTGTGAAGTGAGTGAAAAACGAAGCTAACTTTATTCTCACAAAATAGTGTAACAAAATTGTAAATCAACCAACCCTAATTTTGAGATTAGGGTAGAGAAACCCTAAAAACAAAATATAAGGTTAACTCACAAAAGATAGTTACCACCACCTTGTAGAAGACTTCTTGCTCCAAGAGAGTAGCCTCTCCTTCACCAAAACTCCACCTCCACTTTAGAACACCAATAGTTGGCTTGAAATGTGTTGTAGAGTGTGCCCACATGGTTCTTATATCTCAAAATAAAGCTATAGCAAAGAACCTTCAATAAAGCAAAATCATAGCCTCCTCCATAAAGCAAAAATGTACGTAGTGTAAAACTTTCAATGTTGTTTTATGATCGCATGCTTTTTAATAGCGTGTGTTGGCTTAAAAATAAAAGTCAATGTCGATCGTATGCTTTTCAAATCGTATTTTGCTATGAAATGTTTGCTCCACCTTTGTTTTGTTTTCTTTTAGCTTTCTAAAAGATGGTTTCACACTATGAAGTTTCAGGTTCACATGGAATAAGAGCTATTGGACATTAATTCCAACAATCCCTCCTTCAATGTCACAATGGTACAAGCTTCATTAACCTGCAAATCTTCCCATGACTATCTCTAGTCAATGCTTTGGTAAATATATCTCCAACATTCTCACTAGAAGGAACATAAACCAGTTCAATGTGCTTCTTAGCTATCTGCTCTCGAATATTGTGGTAGTGTACCTCTATATGCTTTGTCCTTGCATGATGCACTGGATTCTTTGCTATAGCTATCGCACATTGGCCATCTGAAAATATTTGAATGGGTTCATGTACTCTCACATCAAGATAACTGAAAATCTTCTGCAACCATACTGACTCTTGGGTAGCTATAAATGATGCACGATATTTAGCTTCACACGATGAAGTGGAAATAGTGGGTTGTCTCTTCGAAAGCCATGAGATAAGACAATCTCCAAGATAAAAACAAAATCCACTAGTACTTCTTCTTGTGTCTCTATCACCTGCCCAATCAGAATTTGAAAATCCTTTTAGTAACAAATGTGTAGATTTCAAAAATACCATAGAAAAATTTGAAGTTCCCTTCAAATATCGAAAGATCTGTTTGACTAGTTTCCAATGTAACATTGTCGGATTCTACATGAACCTTGATACTTGAGAAACTTCAAACTGTATATGAGGGTGTGTATTACACAGATATATCAGGCAACCAACTACTTGACTATATAAAGTAGCATTAAATGACTCTGCATCTACTACCATCTATAAAGATGCGTTTTGATCCATAGGTGTTTGCATAGGTTTAGAATCAACCATCTGAAACCTCTCCAAAAGTTTCTCAATGTATTTCTACTGTGTCATATAGATACACTCATCTCGAAATAGAAATTGAATCCCAAGATAATAATGAAAAATGCCAAAATCATTCACATCAAATGTTTGCTTCAATTGTTCTTTGAACATTTGCAAATCTTCATCTCTAGGACATGGGACTATAATATCATCCACATAAATGATTGCTATATCCATCATACCTGGTTCAGCTTTGACATAAAGAGTTGGAGCTGCATGTGAGTTATGGAAATCAATGGACGAAAGATATATATGTATCTTTTCATACCATGCTCTAGGTGCCTGTTTTAAACCATGCAAAGCTTTTATAAGCTTACATACCAAATGTTCTTCACCTGTCTCTTCAAAACCTTCTTTCTACTGAATATACATATCCTCGTGTAGATCACCATTAAGAAAAGCAGTCTTAATGTCAAGTTGATATATATGCCAACCAAAATGTGCTGCTAGAGCAAGTATTGACCTAATAACAATCATCCTAGACTTAGGAGCGACTGTCTCATCATAATCAATACCTTTTTGTTGTGCATATCCTTTGACAACTAATCTAGCTTTGTACCTATCAATAGTGCCATCTGCTTTCCTTTTGATTTTGAAGATCCATTTTACACCTATAGCTTTCTTTCCCTCTGGTAACTCACATAGCTACCAAGTTTGATTCTTTTGAATAGAATCAATCTCTTCTTGCATTGCTTTTCCCCAAATAGGAATGTTAAGTGCATCTTTAACACATGCAAGTTCATCTTCAACAGTCGTAAGTGCCAAAATATCATGAATCTCAAAGTCTTTAGCAAAAGTTACATGATCTTTTTGTTGTTGTTGTCTAGTCCGACTTCTTGTTCTAATATGATCTTGTTGATGTTGTCTAGTCTGACTCCTTATTCTTCCAGTAAAAGTCTTTATACCACTATCTTTCCAAGTCTGACATAACCAAGTAGATGTATCTTTAAATAGTGGTGAAAATCCTCCTGACCCTTCAGCTTCCACAGGTTCTGAAACTTGTCCTGCTGAGGTACTAGGACTTTCTAGAACTCTATCTTCTTCCATTTCTGGAACCAAAGTCTCTTGTGGAACTGACTTTGTAGAAAGTTGTGAAATTCCTCTTTGGTCAACTTTTTCTTGAATCCTAGGAATTTTAACTCCCTCGTGATATGGCTGAACATGTACATCCAGAATCTTTCTAAAAAATCCATAGTCATTTTCACTAATGAACTCTAGAATTTCTCTTTTTTTATCATAAACTTTATTTTCAGCAATATAAGCATTACGTGAAAGAATAACTTCACCTGTTTTTGGAAGATAAAACCTGTATCCCTTACTCTCAACAGGATATCCAATAAAAATAGCCTTCTTTGCCTTTACATCTAGTTTGCCTCGGTTCTTTTTCTCAACATGTACACAAGAAAGTGATCCAAACACTTTGAAGTAACTCACATTAGGTTTCCTACCATAATAAGCTTCATAAGGTGTGATTACCTTTAAAGCTTTTTTAGATGACTTGTTCAAAATGTGATTAGCTGTATGTATTGGATCAAACCAGAATTTTGGTGAAAGCTTCTTGGACGCCATCATGCTCCTCATCATCTCAACAAGTACTCTATTCTTTCTTTCTGCAAAATTATTCTGCTGAGGAGTATAAGCAATATTAAGGTGTCAAGTAATACCTTTCTCATCAAGAAATGTCTAGAATTCATTTGACAAGTATTCTCCACCTCTATCACTTCTGAGAATCTAGACAGTTTCCTGACTTTCATTTTCAACCATAGCTACAAATTTCTTGAACATAGGAAAGACTTCTCACTTCAACTTAAGACCATAGATCCATGAGTATCTCATAAAATCATCAACAAATAGAACAAAATACCTGAAGCCCTAAATAGAGTCTGCTCTCATAGGTCCATTCACATCTGAATGAATAATCTACAATTTCCTGGTAGCTGTTATATGACCATGTTTCTTGAAAGGTAGTTTATGCATCTTATCTTCAAGACAAACTTCACATATATCTGAATCATCTGGTAGATTGAATGAGGATAAACTCTCAACCATACCTCTATCTTTGATACTCTTGAGAGCTCCAAAACTAATATGTCCAAATCTTTCATGCTATAGCTTCATATCTTCCACCGGTGACGAAGATTTGACTGCATATGCTTGACTAATTTTTGACAAAACAAAGATCCCTCCCTTATGCTCACCTTGTAAAATACACTTGTTGTCTTTGTTTGATAAGATGTTACAAAGATCTCTCTCAAATTCAACTTCAAAACCATCACCTAGAAATGCAGATATAGATAGTAGATTCTTCCTCATTTTAGGTATATATAGAACATCTGAAATCTAAAACTTACCACCTTCTCTTGACTTTAGGGTTATTATACCTATTCCCAAAACATCCAAATCATTGCCATCTACAATAGTAACTCTTCTACCTGAAGAATAGGAAAGATAAGAAAACACATCTCTGCAACCTATCATATGCTTTGTAGCACTTGAGTCAAATATCCAAGGACTTGCTGAAAGAACTTGTAAAGCTGCCTGATCAAAAGGTACTTCCTCAATGGTGATATAGGCATAAGAATCACCTTGAGATTTCCCTTTTTTATCATCTTTTGCAACATTATCTGATGCCTTTTTCTTTTTTGTTGCAATCCTTTTATAACATGCTGCTTTTAAATGTCCAGGTTTCTTGCAGTAAAAACATATTACTTCCTTCGTCTTAGAAGACTTCTCTTTAGATGTAGTAGAAACAGAATCTCTAGTAGAAGGTGAGAGGGACCTACTTTCGTTCATGGATTGCTTTTCCTTATTATCCTTCTTCTTGTTTTTACCCTTTGATGAAGATGAAAGTGCTTCTTCATTCTCTTCCATTCCCTTCAACTGATCTTCATCTTGAAGTAACAAGAACTCTAGCTCTTCAAATGTAACCTCTCTATCTCTTGTGGTAAGAGTAAGAGTGGTTATAAAAGATTGATACGAAATAGGAAGTGAATTAATCAATAGATTTACCATTTCTTTATCTGATACCTCAACTCCTACATTTAGAAGTTGATCTCTCAAGTCAAGGAGTCTCGTAATCTGGGTTTGAATTGACTCACCAACCTTAATCCTTGTATTTTCTAGATGTCTCCACAAGTGAGCTTTCCTAGCACGATTTCTACTCTAAAAAAGATTCTCAAGCTTCAACCAAGTTTGTCTAGAACTTCTGCAAGATCTTATTTGTGGTAGAATATGCTTTTTTAACACTCATTGCTATGAATGAGAGTGCTAAAGCATCTCTAGCATCCCATCTTGCCTGATCTTCAGTAGGAGGAACTATAGATAAAGAACTACCTATGATGCTGGATGTCGAAGTGGTTACCTCTTCTTTAGTTGGTTTTGCAATAGTAATTACAGTACCTCTTGAAGCTGTTGTGGCTCCTTCTTTGCCTTCTCGTCTGGGTCTTGTTAAGGATCCATTGACGATACTCCATAAATCCTTTATCACTAATATATTCATCATCATGAAACTCTACATGGGATAATTAGAAGATCCATCCAACTTGTCCTCAATCTCACTCATCTTAACTAAGTGTGTATGTCAATTATGCTCTGATATCAAGTGTTGGAATTTGGGGCCCCAGGATCGTTCCAAACTAAAACCTTTTGAGCATACACACTTAATTAATTAAGATGATAAGTGAGAGATATAAAGAAAGAGATCTTGAGAAAAGGATAGAGAATGTAAGTTGAATGCTTACTCACTAAAAAAATAGATGTCCAAATTACAACATGGGAGTACTACTCAACCATATAATGTGGTGCACTCACTAATGGAAGAATATCCAAGAAGATGATGATACAAAATTTAGATTCTGTTGAAATAATCTAAGTGTGTGAAGTGAATGAGCAACGAAGCTAACATTATTCTCATAAAATAGTGTAACAAAATTGTAAATCAACCAACCCTAATTTTGAGATTAGGGTAGAGAAACCCTAAAAACAAAATATAAGGTTAACTCACAAAAGATAGTTACCACCACCTTGTAGAAGACTTCTTGCTCCAAGAGAGTAGCCTCTCCTTCACCAAAACTCCACCTCCACTTCAGAACACCAATAGCTAGCTTGGATTGTGGTGTAGAGTATGCCCACATGGTTCTTATATAGGTGAGGTTCTTAAAATAAAGCTATAGGGAAGAACCTTCAATAAAGCAAAATGGTAGCCTCCTCCATAAAGAAAAAAACATAAATAGCGCAAAACTTTCAATGTTATTTTATGATCGCATGCTTTTTAATGGCATGTGTTAGCTTAAAAATAGAAGTCGATGTCGATCGTATGCTTTTCAAATCTTAAACGTTTGCTCTACCTTTGTTTTGTTTTCTTTTAGCTTTCTAAAAGATGGTTTCACACTATGAAGTTTTAGGTTCACATGGAATAAGAACTATTGGACATTAATTCCAACAATGAGTGTTAAAAAGCATATTCAACCAAGCTTGTCTAGAACTTCTACAAGATCTAATATGTGGTAGAATATGTTTTTTAACACTCATTGCTATGAATGAGAGTGCTAAAGCATCTCTAGCATCCCATCTTGCCTGATCTTCAATAGGAGGAACATTAGGTAAAGACCTACCTGTGACTCTGGATGTCAAAGTAGTTACCTCTTCTTCAAATGGTTCTGTAATAGTAATTCGAGTACCTCTTGAAGCTGCTATGGCTCCTTCTTTGCCTTCTCATTTGGGTCTTGTTAAGGATCCATTGACGATACTGCATAAATCATTTGTCACTAATATATGCATCATCATGAAACTCCACATGGGATAATTAGAAGATCCATCCAACTTTTCTTCAATCTCAATTCTAATCTCACTCATCTTAACTAAGTGTGTATGTCAATTATGCTCTGATACCAAGTGTTGGAATTTGGGGCCCCAGGATTGTTCCAATACTAAAACCTTTTGAGCATACACACCTAAATAATTATGATGATAAGTGAGAGATAGAAAGAAAAAGATCTTGAGACAAGGATAGAGAATGTAAGGTAGATTCTTACTCATTAAAAAATAGATGTCCAAATTACAACATGGGAGTACTACTCAACCATATAAAGTGGTGCACTCACTAATGGAAGAATATGCAAGAAGATGATGATACAAATTTAGATTATGTTGAAATAATCTAAGTTTGTGAAGTGAATGAGCAACAAAGCTGACCTTATTCTCACAAAATAGTGTAATAAATTTGTAAATCAACCAGCCCTAATTTTGAGATTAGGGTAGAGAAACCCTAAAAACAAAATGTAATGTTAACTCACAAAAGATAGTTACCACCACCTTGTAGAAGACTTCTTGCTCCAAGAGAGTAGCCTCTCCTTCACCAAAACTCCACCTCCAAAGCTTTAGAACACGAAGAGCTGGCTTGTGATCTTTGAGTGATTTTGAACAATATGACAAAGCCTTGCTTATATAGCTTTGTTTGCGCTATTGAAAAGCTTCTCTAAAAGCATGTGATCATTGCTAAAGATGAAAAAAAAAAACAAGTTAAATAACACATTGCGATGCACCGTTGTTGCAAGTGGGATTCGAACCCGGGTAGGCGATATGAGAACACATTGCTTTATCCATGTCGCTGCTCACGTTTTCTTGTGAAAGAATAAACAGTATATGTATTGTTGCATATGTGTGCAGTTTAAAGAGAGAGCATCTAATGTTGGACCATATGATATTGATTCCAACAATAAATAGTGATAGGCTTTCCCACTTCCACACCTAAATCTGCAAGTAGCATTTCTAGCCATGATGCCTCACATGCTGCCATTGCAGCACCTCTATACTCAGCCTCTGTACTCAACAAAGCAATAGTGGGTTGCTTCTTGCTACTCCACGTAATAGCTACATTCCTAAGTGAGAATAGAAAACCACTAGTATATCTTCTACCTGGAATGCTACCAGCCCAATCTGCATCGGTGTATCCATAAACCTGCAAATCTATACCAGCCTCATAAAATAATGCATAATCCAAAGCAGCACTCACATAACGTAGAGTGCACCTCAGAGCATCCAATGTGGCTTCCTTGGAACCTGCATAGACTGACTTTCAAGTCCAACAATATAACTTAGATCAGGCCTTGTAATTGTGAGATATATAAGACTTCCCTCAATTTTTCTCTACATAGTCGAATTTTCCAATGCTTCACCTAATGTAGTATCCAACTTCAAATTCTGATCTAATGGCATAGAAATTGGCTTACAATCAGCCATACCATACTTTTGCAGCATATTCAAGGCATATTTCCTTTGCGACATCCATATATCTATTTCTCTATGTATAAACTCATCGCCCAAGAAATAGCACAGCACACCAAGATCTTTCATGTCAAATTCCTGCATTAGAAGTTGCTTTACCTCTTTGATGCTTCCTTCATTATCACCACCTACAATCAAGTCATCAACATAAATATCCATAATAGTGATGCCATCATCAGCCTTCCTTGCATATAGTGAGTGATCTGCATCACACATAGAAAACCCAATGCTGGCTAAGTAATTAGCAATCCTTGCATGCCATGCACGAGGGGCTTGCTTTTGCCCATACAAAGCCTTTTGCAACCTGCAAACATATTTTGGATGCTTTGAATCTTCATATCCTTGTGGCTGGTCCATATATACTTCTTCCTATAACTCACCATGTAGAAAGCATTCTTCACATCCATCTGATGCAAAGCCCATCCTTTTGCTGTAGCTAATGCAACAAGTGTTTTGAGAGTAGAAATTTTAGCTATAGGACTGAATGTTTCCTCATAATCAATGCCATATGTTTGTGCATATCCTTTAGCTACCAATCGTTCTTTATACCTGCATATGCTACCCTCAGTATTATGCTTTACCTTGTAAACCCATTTGCAGTCTATGGGTTTCTTTCCTTGCAGCAATGGAACCAGCTTCCATGTATCATTTCCATAAATTGCAGCCATCTCCTCATCCATAGCTTTTTCCCAATCTGCAATTCCAATTGTATCTTCAAAGCAAGAAGGTTCAACATCTTGTATTACCTTTGTCATGTAGGCACAATGATGAGCCATATAACTGTCATACGTCAATCGTTGCACTGAATTCCGCATCCTCCCAGATCTTCTTGGTCCTGGGTCACTTCTCCTTCTATCATCTACATGTGCCCTTCTTACTCCTAGAGTCTTCACAGAGGGCAGTCCAAGTTCCTCATCAAGACTCTTTTCTGAACCGCTTTCTGCACTTGATTTTTCAGCATTTTCTTTTTCATTTGGTTCAAGATTCATTCCTTCTTTGGCATCTGCATAGAAGCTTGAAATTTCATCAAATACCACATCTCTACTCACCTTTACATGTCGTCTGAGTGGGTTATAACATTTATATCCCTTTTGCTCAAGGGAGTATCCAATGAAGATACACTTTTCTGCTTTTGGATGAAGCTTTGTCCTCAATTCATTTGGGACATGTACATATGCAATACCAAAACGCTTTTAGATGTGATAAGTTTGGCTTTTTACCTGTAAACTTCTCTTTAGGTGTAACTTGATGTGCAACAGTAGTCAGAGTTGTGTTCATGATGTATACAGGAGTATGCATAGCTTCTGCCCAATAACAATGGGGCATATTCTTCCCAGCCATCAAGGCTCTTGCTATTTCTACAATATGTCTATTTTTGCATTCAGCAACACCATTCTGTTCTGGTGTGTACCTGCATGAAAACTGACGCCAAATTCCATGATTTTTTAGAAAACTGCTGAACTCATTTGACATGTATTCACCTCCTCCATCAGATCTTAATGTCTGAATGTACTTCCCTGTCTGCTTTTCCACCATAGCTTTAAAATTCTAGAAGTGAGTGAACACCTCGATCTTCTCTTTCATGAAATATACCCATACTTTGCGTGTACGATCATCAATGAAAGTAACATAAAACCTGCAACCACCCATAGATGTGGTCTTTCCTGGACCCCAAACATCTCTATGCACTACTTCTAGTACATTCTCACTAACATGCTTTTCATGTGGAAATGATGCTCTTGATTGTTTACCAAATTGACATGTTGCACATACCTTTTGCATTTCTGTAACTTTGAAATTTGGTAGTCCATGGAAATCTCCTTTGACTGCATCAATTTCAGCCTTTGCAAGTTTGCATGTCCAATCCGTTTGTGCCACATTTCTATATCTACAATAACTCTTACACCTTTTGCAAACATGGCTGCATTCATTTCAAGAATCTTCACATTTAAGGTGAACATCCTACCCACTTTGTTTCCTTTGGCAACCAATCATCCATCCTGCTTGTACTCTTCTACATATAATCTATCATCATTGAACCTAACTTGTAATCCCTGGTCAACCATTTATCCAACAGAAACCAGATTCTTTGTTATATTTGGAACATGCAACACATCAGCAAGATGTTTTACCTTTCCATCCTCCATCAATAGTGCTCTGTTTCCTATATGCTCAATAGGATGTGGTGTCATCACCTATTTCAACATATCCAAGAACTGGCAATTTTTGCAAAGTACGAAACCATTTTGCATGACGGTTCATGTGATTTGAAGCATCTGAATCAACATACCAGACATTATCATTTGATTTTGAAACACCAGCAGACATCGTATTCATCATGTGATGTTGAACCATGAATAGCTTCTCAGAATCATCTGCACTTGTGGATGCATAGTTATTCTGCTGCCTTCTGTTATTTGGATTCTTCAACTTGCAATCATGTTCAAAGTGTCCATGTTTACCACAATTCCAACATCCTTTACTGTCATTACCTGAATCATTTCTTTGGAAATTTTTGCGGCCTCTTTGGCTCCCCTTGCCTCAAAACTATCCTCGTCCTCCTGCATGATTCTATTGTTGACTTTGGTCTTGGTTACTATTTCCTCTTCCACTTCCAAAACCTCTACCTCTGCCTCTTCCTCTACCAGAGTAGAATACTTGCTCCGAACTAGATTTTCCTTGGGAGTTTGCATCCTCACCAAGTTTCTTTTCTTCAATAATTAGCATAGATACCAGATCAGCAAAATTTGGAATATTTTCCCTGGTCTGTATAGAAGTTCTGAACTGCTTATATGCAGCTCCTAAACCACGAAGGCACACTTCCATCTTATCATCATCATCTACATTCATGCCAATAGATGCAAGTGACTCATATATGCTTTTGATTTTCAAGGTGTAGTCACTTACCGACATGTTCTTCTTCTCCAATGTATGCAGCTCGTTCTTGAGTTGCAATTTTTGTGCCTTTGTATTGGTCTCATACAATGTGACCAAATTGTTCCAAGCCTCTTTTGGAGTCTTGGCATCCTGTATGTGTCCAATCATGCTATCCTATATGCTAACAAATAGCCAGTACTATACCTTTCGTGCTCCTTGATTCCATTCCTCATATGCTCTTACCTGATCTGCAGTCTGATTCCTTTCTGGTAACTGCATAGCATTTTCATTCTCTCCTTCGATGTACTTCCAGTAGCCTTTTCCCATCAGGAAATTCATCATTCTGAATCTCCAAGCATGGAAGTTGTTCTTGTCCAGCTTGCTCATAAGCTGACTCATTCCATCTACGTTTGCTATTTCTGCAGCAATTCACAACATTGTAAAACACTACAAAAAGCACTTCTACTTGAACACTATCGCACTATGGCGTGACAGTTCGATCTTAGAAAAACATAGTTTTTGTGTATCAACAATACATGGAATCGCTTGAAATTCTAGATCTGGAATATATGAGTGTTGCCGAACACAATGCAAGTTACAATTTCTGAAACTGACCTGGTTTTTCTACGGGCCCCACCTTGTGGGCTCAAAAGAGAGGTCGAGATGGCTCCGAAACTTTGATCTGTCAAAAACAAGTGACCCTAAAGGGCTAACTCCTGAAAATATTTGAGGTCTTCTACCTTCACGCCGATTTTCGTAGCAAACGGAGGTCATTTGTGAATCACGTTTTCTCCATGCCTTGCTACGTACTCTTCACCGTCGCCTTCTCCACGAGCTTTCTACAACCACGCTCACTCTGATACCATGTCACGAGAAAGGAGATAAGGAAGAGAGCTCACACACACACTCTCACTCTCAAGGAGAAGCACACATGTAGATTGAGGTAAGGAAGAATGATCTTCTTCTTCTTCTATTACATAGAAAGGAATGTACAAGAATGACCTAAAAAACAAGAATACAACAAGTGCAATATATAAAGATCAGTACATAAGGAAAAACCTAATGACCACAAATGAGTGAGCTGGCAAGGAACAAATGTGCCATCACTCTCTGTAGATAAATCTAATAAAGCTCAATGAAGTATCCCTGACATATACCGGCATGACCACTATACATGTTAGAGAAACGAAAAACTGGTACGTGTCATCCTAGATCATCACATGTTGAGCTTGATATCTCAACAGAAGGAACAATTGATTTTTGCTGATGAGGTTATACCAGATAGCTCACTTGTGCAAACTGTTCTGAATGGTCTTCCTAATTCATATCAAAGTTTTGCTTCTACTCTTCATTTGATGATGAAAGGCAATCCAAATGCCTTGTCATTTGAGGAGTTAGTCTCTATTCTATTGCATGAAGATCAGTCCAGGTAGAGCAGGTTCATTATGTGTGTTGCAGATCAAGCTTTCCTAGCTAGTCAAAAGGGCAAAGGAAAATGTAGCTCTTCAACCAGTAAGCAGAAAATCTGTTAATTTTGCACAATCAACGAGGGAAGTCAAAGATGAAAAGAAATCAGAAAAGCAGAAATTGTTTTGCAAGTACTGTAAAGGAAATGATCATATCATAAAGAACTGTAAAAAACTGGCTGCTAAAGAGGCTGGAATGGTTGTTGTAGAGGCCTCTACACCAAAAACACAGTCTGCTAATCTTGTACAGGAAGAAGAATGGGCGTCTACTACTGTTTGTAGTTTTGACCCATCTTCTCATGAGTAGTGCATGTCTACAGTAGACTTAGATGTTTGGTACTTTGAGAGCGAGGCGACCAAACATATTACCTCGCAGTGCAATTTCTTCTCTTTACTCGAGCCTACCCCTACAGGGAGTACTGTTACATGCACCAACAACTCCTCATATCCTCTTATGGGAGTTGGTGAGATCATTTTGACTACTACTGATGGTAGTTCTTTCACTTTGTCAGATGCTTTGTTTGTGCCAAGGATCAAGAAAAATATGTTACCAGTTTGTGCATTAGCCAAGATTGGCTTGCTTGTGAAATTTGTTGATGACAGATATACAGTTCATGATCTGTCAAATGGCAATGTGATTATTGCTTCTAGCATTTTATGTCCTGGGCTATATAAGCTCATAGACTATGAAAGATCTGTAAATGATTCGGCATGTGCAGTACATGATTCCTAGGCTATGCTAGATGCAAAGCTTTGGCATGCACGCTTTGGTCATCTGAATATTGCTAGTTTGCTACACCTGTAGAAATCTGAAATGGTGTCCTCCTTGCCCAAACATGAGGCACCCGAGAAACATTTTTGTGAAGGTTGTATTTTAGGCAAAATGCAGCGTTCCTCCTTTCCAAAAGATGGTTCAGTTCAGGCTACTTTGAAATTGCAGCTTGTACATAGTGATGTATGTGGTCCTATGTAGACGCCTTCTTTTGGAAATTGTCTTTACTTCGTGAATTTCATTGATTATTTTTCCAAGCATGCATGGGTATATCCATTGAACGCAAAGTCCAAAGTGTTCATGTGCTTCGATTAATTTTTGGTTTTGGCTGAAAATCTGTCAGCATGTAAAATGGACACCCTCCATTCTAATCGAGGGTGGGAATATATGTCTTTTGATTTTAATGCATTTCTGGCTGAACGTGGGATAAAACACCAGTGTACAGTGCCGTTTACACCTCAACAGAATGGAGTTTCTCAAGAAAAGAACATGTCACTCATGGAGATGGCGAGGTGTATGGTCAAGAGTCAAGCTTTACCAGAGTTTCTGGCTTGAGGCTATCATGTGTGCAGCATATGTACTTAATAGGTGTCCCACTAAAGCGCTGCAATCTATCACTCCATATGAGGCTTGGCATGATTGCAAGCCATCTGTTGCTCATCTGCGTGTTTTTTATTATTTGGCATATGCATTAGTGCTTGAACAACATTGAAGAAAATTGGATGATAAAGTAGTAAAATGTATTTTTGTTGGGTACAGTTCTGAAAGTAAAGGCTATCGTCTATATCATCCACATAGTAAATGCATTCTGGTTAGCCGTGATGTTGTTTTTGTGTTGCTCCTTCTTCTTGTGTGTCCAATTTGATGATGTGCTCCCGTGCTTTGACATTGATTGAATTTGGTGTCACGCTAGCACAATGGCAAGTACCAACATAAGGAGCTCCACCTCATAAATTTTGATCCATAGAGGCGTGAGGACCAGTATGAAGACCAAGAGCAAGTGAAGTGCACAAGTACATGAGTGAAAGCACACAAACATGCACATACATACACACACACATGCACACAAGGTAAGTGCAAAGAGTGGAACAATGGAAGGAATTCAATTAAAAAAGATATCTCTTACAAAAGCTCAAATCTACAACAAGCTAACCCCCCAAAAATGAGCTCTCCATCCCTTTTTATAGTTTTTTGAGTAGTTTTGGCCCTGTCTAGTGTCTGGCCTAGGTTCCAGAGCTTATTTGGGGGCTCAAACGGAGTCTAAAAATTATGAAAATTGGTAGGATGATACTTTTAATACTCCTCAAGCTGAAGGACTCCTTGGCTTGAACAAAATGGAGTTGTAAAAATAGAAAATGGTATTTACAATGGTTTTTAGTGATAAAAATCACTATTTTTATAGGAATTTCTTCTAAAAATATGTCATGTGCTTCTTGGAGGTCCCTACATGCTCCTTCTTCTTGTGTGTCCACTTCCTTGATGTGCTCCCATGATTTGAACTTAACTTTGAGTGTCAACACTCCCCCCCCCTCTAGAGTCTGTCGTCCGTGACAGACCCTTGTTCTAGTGGTTGTTCCATGTAGTGTTGTGAGAGGTAGTGTCCGTCATGTATCAACAAGAGCGGTCCATCTTCCCAATGTATCTTGGTCAGTTGTCTACTTCTTTAGTTTTCCACTACCAGCCTATGCAAGTTTGGTCCCGTTGTATGTACTTCTTCCATGGATTGAGCGGGATCGTGTATTTATGTGCTTCTAAAGATTGTGAGTTGCATTATAGGTACTGATGTTGTAACACGGATGTCCTTTGGATCTTTTAAACATGGATTGCAAGTACATGTGACCCGTAAGGAATGATGGGTAAGTGTGTTAGTGCATGGGTTGAAGAACATATGTGCCATGTGCATGGCCTTGTAATGTGGCCCTATGCATGCGTACTTGGCCAATGCATATGGTGCAAGAAATTTGGTCTTGAGCTAAGTGCTTAAGGGTATGCTGACAAAGAGGCTTCCTAATCAATCATGGTTATAGTGTTGTCGAAGGGTGAAAGGTCAGTCTCTGTTTATCTCTTCGTGTTGTAATCCCATCATGGTGATTGACCATTAGCTTGTCGTTCTGTTGATGGGTGTCCTTGTTGACGGTTCACTGATGAGGTTCTTTGAGCACCTAGTCTTGCTTCTTCTTCTTCCTTTTTTTTGGAACAATGTCACAAAACTAGAAGAGGTTGTTTAGTATCAATAAAAAATTTTACATATGTCAAATGTGTATCATCTGCATGGGATTCTCAATTGTGTCTATGCATAACCGTGTAAGGTGGCCCTATAATAGTGCATACTTTGGGAAATGCATGACCTCAATGGTGCAAAAGACAAGATTATGTGAAAGGCACATGGTTGGTGCAAGTGGAGGCTTTGAATGTTTCTTGCAGATGTTCATGTAGCCTTTTTTGGAGGCATCCGTTGGATCCTTGAATGACAGTTGATCTTTCTGCTTGATAGGGATCCATCTTAGAACTGTGTGTGTTTGTATATAGGTCACTTTTGACTTCTTCATCTTTGAGTGGTTGCTTAAATTTTGTAGCCCTCGTGGTTGGCGCTTTAGTTCTGTTGGTGCTACTAGTGGTTTTGGCTTCCAAACCCATATTCTTGATGGTTGTCTTTTTATTATTGCCAAAGAGGTCAGTTGATCTTCTGTGGCTCTTTGTGTCTAGTTCTCACCGTTGCTTTTCCTTTGCCTCTTTGTTGAGACTTTTCTTGTGAGGGAAATCAGGGTGTTTGTGCATGGAAGAGTGCCTTGGGTACCCACATGTGTAATTGTCTTTGTTGAGCTGCAACTAATTGCTTAGGCACCCAAATTTTTACATTATTATGGTCGGCCTTCATCGATTGCTTTGGTACCCAAATTTGTCGGAAACCTTGGGATTGAGCTTGCCCTCGTTTCTTGGTGTGTCGTTTAGCATGGTTGGCTTGCCTCGATGGAAATGGTTATGGCAAAGCTAGTGGTTGCTCTCCTTTTCGTACCCAAATCTACTTCATGCCTTTAGCTTCTTTCTTCTTGCACTTGGTTTGTCTATTTGATGTAGCAGTGTGCATATACTGTTATACCCTCCTTGGTTGAATTGTTGTGGCTGCAGTAGTCTTTGAAAAAGAAGAGTGGTCCTCTCTCCTTTGAGACCATTCCTTCATGATTGAGTCCTTCTGGATCATATAGGTTTTGACACATACAACATCTTCTTTACTCACATTGGGCCTAGAGGAACTACGAGAATGTGTGCTACTTGGATTTGTGCTCATGCGATTCTCTGATTCCAATGTGATGCATTGTTCATGTACCCAAACTTGAAGAATTTGTCTTTTAAGGTTTAAGTTGACTACATGGTCATAGATCCAGTCTTGACCCAAGACAAGTGGTTCCGTAAGATCCTCATCTTCACACACTAGCATTTTGAATCTCATTGGAACATCTTGAAGATAGATGGGAAGCTATACCTCACCCAAACAAGGGGTTTCCACACCTCCCAATCCTATGAGATAGGCTTCAATGGAATTGATGTTCAATTGTACATCTTGGCAGTATGAAAGTCTAACCACACTAGTTGCTGCACTTGAGTCAATTAATGTTCTCACAGTCCTTACATTCTTCCCTTTTCCTACCACTATGGTCACAAATGGACGTTGATCTATTATTCGAGAAGCAATTGCACTTGATGTTTGGCACATGGACATGTGGTATCTTGGGGCCTCAGGATTGACATCTATTCCTATGCGCCTTAACTTATTTCTCCTAATGCGTTCTCTAGCCTCTGCTTGTGCTTCTTCTCTAACCCTTAGCTCTTCTTCTTTTTGCTTCTTGGTAGTGTTGAGTCTCATTAGCATATCCTCTGTAAGAGGTTCTTGATACAGCTTGACTCGACATCCACTGATATAGTTTGGCAGGATATCACCTTCTAGTGTGGCCAATTGAACTACACCGCTAGTGGAAATTCTATTAATGATCATGGGTCCATATCCTCTTTTTTCCAATTTTGGAGCATGTTGCTTGAGTGTATAAACTAGCACTAGGTCTCCCTCTTTCAGTCCTTTATCCTTAATATGTGCATCAAAGTATGCCTTTTGCCTTTTCTTTGTAGCATAGATGCATGTAGCTGCTTGTAGCCTTGTCTCACCTAAGCGTTCTAGATCAAAGATCCTAGAGGATAACTCATGTCCATTCCATTCATGCTTTTGTGCTAATTTTAAAGTTGGGATTAGGAAGTCCAATGACAAAATAGCATTTTGTTTGAAGGGCATCTGAAATGGGGGTGGCGTTGAGTACCGTTTTGTAGGCAACTCGGTAAGCCCAAACATCGTGATGAAGCTGTTTACCCCAATGAGAGCGCTTATTATTTACCAATTTTGTCAATACATTACATAGGATCTTGTTTGTGCTCTCGCCTTTTCCATTAGCCTATGGATGATAGGGGGCCGACTTCTTATGTATCACCAAGGATCCTTGAAGAAGGTTTTCAATGACTTCATTCAAGAAGTGTGTGCCTCTATCACTTACTAACTCTATTGGTAATCCGTATCTCGTGAACACATTCTCAAATAAGAACTTTGCCATTGTTTGAGCATCATTCTTCATTGTGGCTTTGACTTCTACCCACTTTGTAAGGTAGTCGGTGGCTACAATAATGTACTCTGCATGGGAGTTTCTAGCTGGGGGGTTAATAGGACCTACAAAGTCTATGCCCCACTTCGAGAATGCATGTCCTCCCATCATTGGCCTCAAAGGCATCTCATCTTTTCTTATTAGATATTGTGCACATTGGCATGTGTCACATTTCTTCACATAGGTATGTGCATCCATATGAAGGGTGGGCCACCAAAGTCTTGAAAATAGAATGTACTTGATTACTCTATCAGGACCAAAGTGTCCACATGCAGCACCACTATGGGCTATTTCTAAGATTTTCAAATAGTCAGATTCATGAACGCACAATCTCAAGTAACCATCTTTGCCTCTTTGATATAGGTTGTCTCCTACTAAGGTATAGTCTAGAGCCTCTTGTTCCATGCTTCGTTTTCTTACTAGACTTGCCTCACTGGGTAGTGTTCCCGTTCTCATAAATTCTACCAACGGAGCGATCCAATCTAGAATTAATGACACATGATAAGGGTAGCATGCTCCATTGGAGGTTTTTCTTGGCACCCTGGACAATTCTTAATCCACTCATGTATTTCTTTATCCATACTAGGCCAATACACTCCTAAACATTTTATATTTTGCAATGTTGGTTGTTTAGAATAGTGATTCCCTAGAAATCCTTCATGGGCTTGTTGCAACCAACTACTATGTTCATCATCCTCAACACAACAAGCAAGAACACCTTCCGTATCTTGTTTATACATGCTTCCTGCCAATATTTGATAGTTTTGTGATCGTACAATTTCATCCTTGTTCGTCTTCACATTCTTATTTGCAGGTCCAAAGGTGAGGACTGGTACCTACGTATTTTCCCATTTAGGAACAACTTCTAGATTGAACAGATAAGCATCGGGCAATTCATCAGACACTCCTTTCTGTGGCTCTCCTGAAGTGATGCGAGAAAGGTGATCCGCTCTAAGGTGGGTCTTACCTTTCCTAATAATGACTTCAAAGTCATATTCCATTAGCAAGAGGAACCATCTTACTAAGCATTCGGTATTGCAAAGTTTATTGACCAAATATAATAAGGCTTGATGATCAGTGAAAAACTTAAACTTGTTGGCCAATAGATAGTGTCTAAACTTCTTTACGGCATATACCATGCCTAAGCCTTCTCTCTCCATTGTTGTATAGTTTCATTCAACTGCATTGAGTTGCTTACTAGCATATGCTATAGGCAAGTCTAAATTGCCTTCACCTATGGGTTGTGCTAGCGTACATCCTATTGCATAATTGGATGCATCTATATGGACATGGAATGGTTTATTCCAATCAGAAGTGTTCAGTATTGGTGTTGTGCACAAACGTCTCTTCAACTCATTGAAGGAATTTTTGCATTCATCATCCATTCAAAATTTGTCAACAAGGCATAAAGAGGTTTAGCTATGATTGCATACATGTGAATAAACCTGCGATAATATCCATAGTGACCCATAAAGTCTTGGACCTCTTTAACATTCCTTGGCCTCAGTAACTCGGCTATGGCTCTTACTTTGTCCTCATCTGTTGATATTCCATTCTTAGAAACAATATGACCTAAGATTTTACCTTGATGTACCATGAACACACACTTTTTTGGTTTCAGACACACTCGATATTCTCTACACTTGTTGAAGATCTGTCTGAGCTCCGGGATGTGGTGTTTTTTTTTGTTGGGAATGAGCACAAATCATCCACATATACTTCTAAGCTCTTTCACGAGAACTCTTTGAAGACATGGCACATGAGCCTTTGAAATGTTGTAGGTGCATATGGTGAGTCCAAATGGCATCACACGAAATGCAAAGACTCCCCACTTTGTGGCAAAGGCCGTTTTATGTTGATCTTCCGGGGAAATGGCTACTTGGTTGTAACTTGAAAATCCATCAAGCAAGCTATAAAATTCCTTGCCTGCAACACACTCCAATAAATGTTCAGTGATTGGAAGCGGATAGCTATCCCTTATTGTGGCGGCATTAACCTTTTTTAAGGTTAATACATACACGCAACTTTCCATTCTTCTTGGGCACCACAACGATGGGGGACACCCATTCCATATGTTCAATCTCATAGATAAATCCAGCTTCAATCAATCTATCAATTTCTTCTTTTATTTTGGCTGCATAAGTCTCATTATATGTGCATGGCTTATGTTTGGTGGGCTTGGCATCTGCTATCATGGGGATCGTATGAGAAAAAATTTTCGGATCTACTCCCTTTGAGTCTCCATAGTGCCATGCAAACACGTCCCTATATTCCCTTAATAAGGCTACCAACTCTGCTTCCTCTTCTTTACTTAGGTCATCTCCTATGTACGTAAATCTCTCTTCGTTGTCTTCAATGGTAACTATGATTTTTTTGATCTTTTCTTTGTTATCATATGCTTCTCCTGTTGTGGCCTCTCTCTTAGGGATTTGTGCCAAATTTTTTTGGTCCTCAACTTTGTATTTCTTGAAATTCTCTGGTACTTCAAACAATGCCTCCTCTTTCTATTTCACTAATATTCTTTTCTTTTTCTTTTGATCACCCTCACTTCCATCCTTTGAATTTACCATTTTGATGCTTGTGAGAGGTTCTTGTTCTTTTTGTGTAAATACTCCTATGTCTTCTAGATAGTGCTTCTCTGAAATAAAGCAACTATCCATCACAATGGACTCTAGATCGTCATCATTCTCTTCTTCTTCTATGAAGTCACTAAAGTCACATCCTTCTAGCACGAGTTAACACATGAACACTGAAATATCATAACCCTCCTCATCACAATGAGGTGTCCATTGTTTTTCATTGACAACAATGTCCATGGTGGCTAAGATTTCTGCTCAACAATGAGGTTCAAATTCCTCATCTGGAAAGATCATCGGTGTATAGGTTGGGTCTTTAACTGGTCTATTGCCTTGAGAAGTTCCTTCTTCTCTTCCTTTTAGACATTTTTCCTCTTCCTTCGTGACCTTGCACATCCACAAATGAGTATCTTCATGCATCCAGGATGTATCACATGAACTTTTAGAATGCACAGAGATTGAATCTTCTTGCTCCTTGTGGATAGGATTCCATTGTAGGGGTGGTACATCTCTGAAGGTATAATCCTTCAAATTGAACTTGGTTGTGACCCCTAAGCACTGCAAGTATAAGGAGTTGGTTCCCCAATCCTATACAACTTGTAGTTGTCATAGGAAGGGTCTTCCTAGGATCATTTCATAGGTATTAGTTTTACGAAAGTCACAAATAGTAAAGGTGTGCTCAAACTCTACACCACAAGTGGTTAGAGTTATCCCTTCTAGCAATCCTAGAGGTCTTTCCACATGGCCATCAGCCATCTGAAGCTTCATTCTAGTTGGTCTTAATGCGGGTTTACCCCATTGCTTCCACAAGGAGGTGGTTGCAATAGCAACACCAACACCTGAATCTATGATCGCCTTGGTTGTGTAACCTTGGTAGGTGATCGGAAGATAAGTATTACCTTCATCACCTTCGCTCATGTCCCCTATTTTGTCTAGAGGTATCTCCATTACTTTTTGTTTAGAGCCTGCTTTTGGCATTTTGGAATCAAGTTCTGGAACCTCATTTGCCACATGTTCCCATAACTTAGGTTTTACTTTGAGTAGCTCTTCTAAAGTGAGATGACATTGAACCTTAGTGTTCTTCACAACTTCAGTGTTTCTTGGAACCAGCGAGTCTTTGTTTCTGATCAATATTGTGGGAGCTCTGATATGGAGAGATTCAAATTACCATGGGCCTGTGAACTATGGAAAATCTTGTAAAGAATTGGATTCAAATCTTGAACTTTCTTCCTCTTGTTGCTCTACTTGGTCTCCATAAATAGATGGAATGTCTTGTGGAAATTGATCATGAAGGTCATCAATCTCAAGAATAGGAGGGGGATTATCCTTCTCCTTGGCCCATTTCTCTTCTTATATTTCCCGCAAGAACTTTTGAGAGTGTTGTTGAATTGAAAGAGGTTCTTCGTCATCTATGGAGTCAAGAACATAGACTTCCTTTGGAAGTGAGCTTTCTCTTTCAACAATCAGTTGGCCTCGAACATAGCTTGAGCTAGTTCCACCATTTTTATGCACATTTTTGTTCGTTCAATCTCTAAATCTGCTCTAGGGTAGCTCTTGTCTAGGTTTGCAGGTGTTGGCCCTTCTTGAAGTCAAGCCTAGTATGCCTTGAACATCATGTCCAAGTCTTCTAGGGTTGGATCTGCAAGAACAGACCCTGATTGTGGTGGTCTATTTACAATGGTTGGTGGGGTGGGATGAGGTGGTGTGGATAGAGTTTTGACATGCGAGGGGTTTTGAGAGGCAATATCTTCTATTTTTCTTTTTGCATCTTTCAGGCTTTCTTCTAGTTTGGATAAATTTTTGGTCCATTTACGATTGGCCTTCTCCCTAGTATCCTTCCATGTTCTTATTTTTCTCTTTCTAGGCTCTCCCGACTCACTTGGCTCTGATTGCTCAGTTGGTTTAGCTTGTTGTAAGGCTTGTGCCCTAGTAACTACATGTATAGGAGCCACATTATCGCTATGGGAACTTGAATCCCCTACTAAGCCTACTATATTAATGGGTGTAACCTTTGGTGCACTATAGGGATGTCCGACCCAATCTCTCGGGAGTCCTTCTTTGCCGCAATCAAGACAAAAGCCTTGTATTGTGATGTTCTGCCCTTGTCTCAGAGCTGGTGGGTGGGGACATTCGTGAATGACATGGTTGCCTTGATATCTAGAACATGGTCCTCTAGGGGCTGGTGGTCTCGTTGTTTTCACTTTGTGCCTGGGGTTAGGATTTGTATACATGAGATTAGCATATTCTAGTCCATAAGGGTTTTCATGTCTCTCATAATCATAGTATTTCTTCCTATAGGTCTGGTCATGTTCCATCGAGTTTGCCTCATAGCAGTAAGACTCTCCTTGGTTTTGATCAAACCCTTGATTTGTTGTTTCGAAACTGATCAAAGGTGTCACTGGTACTAGGGCTTTTTCCAGTTTTCTTCTAGTTGGGCATACTTTACTGGAACTACATTCTGTGGGTGGGTTGGTTTTTGTCCTAGTATGGGTTGACATTGGCCATATCCTCCATGTTCACATGGTCTAATTGCTCCTTGTGGTCGTGGATATGGGTTATACCTAGGAACTTCTCTGCCTTGTTCTCTAGGTGGGTATCTGTATGGCCTATATTGGGGTGGTACCCATGGTTGTGGTTGTCTATTAAAAGGATAGTTTTCAATTTTGTGGTTAGTGCATTTTTGCTCACTGTAAGAGTACATGTTAGGCTCCTAAGTTGGTTGTCTGTCATAAGGATAAGTATGTGATAACCCTAATCTTTCGTTGGTGCAAACATGAGATGGGTGATCTCTGTCACAAAGTGTGCAACTTCCTAAAATTGGCACTCTCAAGGAGAAGTTCTAGTAGTTCCTTTGTCCTTGTACTCCTAATTTCTTGGCCACTAACTCTGCCACTTCCTCCACATTACTCCAACTAGAAGTCTCATTGCTCCTTGTATCCTCTGATTTGGTAGGATCTTGTGTGGTTTTGAGATCCTCAGCTAAGTTGTCTTCCAAATCTATGCACTTCTGAAGACACTCACTTAGGGTTTGCAATCGTTTTATGTATACTAAGATTCTCAACGTCCGGTTGGTTAGACCTTCTAAAAAAAGGGGTATCATTTTCTACTGAGAAGGTCTGTCTATCACAAGGCATCGGTCTACATATTGCTTAAATCTTTGAGTTGCATTTTTTTACTATCTTATTAGGAGCTTGGTTGAAAGTATGTAGTAAGGATGACGAATTGTACTTGATTCCTCGCTTAGTGAATTACCCAATAAATTCTTGGAAGAATTGTTCGATATTGCCAAAGGAATTTGGATCCAAGGATTGAAACCATGTTAAGGCTATTCCCATGAGGGTTAGCCCAAATGATTCATATTGCACAAAAAATTCATCTACTTGCTTCGCTCGCAACACCTGCTTGTATTCTGCAATGTGGTCATAGGGCTCTCTTGTGCCATCATAATGATTTCGCATACATTTGGCCAACTGGATTGGTCTCACTCTTTTGCCTGGCTCTAGGGATCAAATTATGATCGGAATAGCAAGTTTTACTGGGTGTATTCCATCTCCTACACCTTGAAGTGGTTCTACCCTAAAGGTGGTTCTATTCATATTTCCCATTCCCTGGCTAGTGTGGCCGTGGGGGTTAATTCCTAGCATGGTGAATTGCTCTTGTGGTCTGTTGGGCATACTACGTTGGCTTGTTTGTCCTAACATTGCTTTTTTTGTGCTTTGCTGGGTTTGGAATGGGTTTTGTGAGGTAGTTGCTTGATCTCGAGGAGGGAATATAGGCAGATCCATGTACGTTAATCTAGAACCCTCCACTTCATCTACATGCCAATATCTCCTTTGATTTTTGTCTAGGTATGTAACTCTAGAAGGATTTCGTGAATCCCTAAACTCATATATAGTTATTGGGCTGATGCTTTTTCCTTGTGTCCGTGAATCAATTTGGAGGAGTAGGTCAGACCCATGGATCAGGTATATGTCCAAGAGGTAATCATCTTGAGGTATCAAATCCTCTCTCAAGACTTGAGCCACCACAGACTTGCCCCTTGGGGTAGTCACCAGTTCTTCTTGGTTAGATTTTTTGGAAGTTCCTTGTCCATCTAATTCTCCTCTATCATTAATTTGATCAAGATACTATATCTAAATACTATATCTAAATGGACCCAAAATCACTCCAAACGGATTTTGTATGAGAAAGTTATGTCAATTCAAGGTTCAGGGGGTTAAAATAGGGAAACAGGATCTCTCTGGGAGTACCTCAGAATAGGCGATACGATACCTCTTTTTCCACAATACCCGATACTACCATGGATGATACCACCATACGATACCACCAAGGCGATACCAACTTCCATGATACGATACTGCTATATCAGACGATACGATATTGTTGGCAAGACGATATGATACGAAGGGATCTAAGGCATGATACGATACCAAGTCACCTCACGATAAGATACCACTCGCTAGACAATACCACCAAGTCCACGATACGATACCAACCTCACGATACAATACCAAAACAATCGATGATACAATACTTGGTCTATTGATGATACGATACCAGAAATCACATGATATGATACTAGGGTAAGGGACGATACGATACCACATGGGCGATACAATACCAACTTTACATGCGATATGATACTGCTTGATCAATGATACAATACGGTGAACGACACGATACGATACCAGCGGGCGACCGCGATCGCAATACTAGCACTTGATGATACGATATAGAATGGTATCGTGATACCTCAAGTGGGCGTGCATGATACGATACCTCAACAAGTATCATGATACACAGGAATTCTAGTATCGCAATACCAAAACTCAACCGGACATGATACTTGGAGTTTTTGACACCCAAATTCAAAATTTTTTTCAAATATGTGTACCTTAGGTTCTCCTTGTCATTCCTATGTGCCTGTAGATGCAAAAACTCTCACCTATTCCACGATATTGCACTCGTGATACCAGATGAAGGTAGTCTCAGTCCGTGCAATACCTCACTCAGTTTTTGATGTTTTAAGTGGATTTCAAGACTATTTCTTCAGAGTGTCAGCTGTGAACACCCTCTATGTTTCTTGCTTGCAGCCAAAGGTGAAAAACGAGATGAATGTATAGTCGAAAGTGAAGAAAATTTGAGAAGATAAGGGTGGGGAAAATGGTGGTGATGGTGAAGATGGAGATGAAAAAAAACTCAAAAACTGAACTGAAAATGATGGGCTTTTTACCTTCCAACATCGCTACTCTACGTCTTATCATCACATGCTCGTCCTCCAAGCTCTCTCCCCGACAATGGTGCCAAATTTGATGTCACTCTAGCACAATGGCAAGTACCAATGTAAGGAGATCCACCTCATAAATGTCAATCCGTGGAGGCGTGAGGACCGGTATGAAGACCAAGAGCAAGTGAAGTGCACAAGTGCATGAGTGAAAGCACACAAACATGCACACACATACACACACACATGCATAAGGTAAGAGAAAAGAGTGCAACAATGGAAGGACTTCGATTACAAAAGAAATCTCTTACAAAAGCTCAAATCTACAACAAGCTAACCCCCCAAAAATGAGCTTTCCAACCCTTCTTATAGTTTTTTGAGTAGTTTTGGCACTGTCCAGACCTACTGTCCGGCCTAGGTTCCAGAGCTTATTTGGGGGCTCAAATGGGTTCTAAAAATTATAATTCGTAGGATGATACTTCTAATACTCCTCAAGCTCAAGGACTCCTTGGCTTGAACAAAATGGAGTTGTAAAATTAGAAAATGGTATTTACAATGGTTTTTAGTGATAACAATCACTATTTTTATAGGGATTTCTTCTAAAAATTTGATGTGTGCTTCTTGGAGCTCCCTACATGCTCCTTCTTCTTGTGTGTCCACTTCCTTCATGTGATCCCATGCTTTGACCTTGACTTTGAGTGTCAACAGATACTTTGCTTCCTCTTTTTACAGGTGGACAGTCTAGTGTTGGTCCTAATGAGGCAACTTCTTAGCCTTTGCAGGTTTCATGTGATGATGCAGATCATCCCATTTTTTATGCAGATTTACATGATGCACTTGTTGATGAGAGAGCTGATATTGAGGAGGCAAAAATCATGGAAAAATGGTTGGTGCAGACTTTGCATGATAGCAAATTAGATGCACCTCTGTCATATCGTACTGGATTAGGCTCTCATAGTGCCTCTTTTGCATCAGATTGCTATGCTATGGCTCCATCTAGTCTGTGTGATGAGAATGAGCCTGTTTCATTTGACGAAGCACAAAATTCAAAAAATTGGATGGCTGCTATGCAATCTGAATATGATGCTATAATGAAGAACGATACTTGGTCTTTATGTGACTTGCCTCCTGACAAGAAGGCCATTGGCACTAAGTGGGTTTACAAATGAAAGCATAAAAGAGATGGAAACGTTGACATGTATAAGGCTAGGCTTGTTGCAAAGGGTTATGCATAGGAAAGAGGCATCGATTTTGATGAGACCTTTGCCCCTACATGCCGTATGACTACTGTTCGGAGCATCTGTGCACTTGTAGCTCATCATGGTTGGAATGTAAATTAGTTGGACATTAAAACTGCATTTTTGAATGGTGACTTGCATGAAGAAGTGTATGTTTTTCAGCCATGTGGCTTTGTGCAGAAAGGGCATGAAAATCAGGTGTGCAGGTTAAAGAAGGCATTATATGGTTTAAAGCAAGCACCACCTGCTTGGTATGAGAAGATACATGCCTATCTCATTGCACATGGTTTTGAGAACAGTCCAGTTGAGAGCACCTTATATGTTAAGCGTGCCAATGATGTGCTTCTAATCATTGTTGTCTATGTTGGTGATGTGCTACTCACTGGTCCTATTGAGAAGAATATTACTGATTTTAAGGCTGATTTGCATGTCTCATTTGAGATTTTTGATTTGGCGCATTTTCATCACTATTTGGGCATTCAGTTTATGCAAGTCAATGGTGGAATGGATTTGTGTCAAACAAAATATATTGACACATTATTGGAGCATTTTGGCCTTGAAGACTTCCATAGATGATTTTTCCAAGCATGCATGGGTATATCCATTGAAAGCAAAGTCCAAAGCGTTTATGTGCTTCAAACAGTTTCTGGTTTTGGCTAAAAATCTGTTAGGATGTAAAATGGGCACCATGCATTCTGATCGAGGGGGGGATATATGTCTTCTGACTTTAATGCATTTCTAGTTGAACATGGGATAAAACATCAGTGTACAGTTCCGTATACACCTCAACAGAATGGAGTTGCTGAACGAAAGAATAGGCCACTCATTGAGATGGGGAGGTGTATGGTCAAGAGTCAGGCTTTACCATAACATGTGTCCCACTAAAGCATTGTAGTCTATCACTCCATATGAGGCTTGTGTTGGTATACAAAGCAACAGAGGAGTCATGCACAATACGGCAACAAGGCCAAATCATTTTTTTCCCATGGATTATGTACAACTCAAGTGATTTTGATCACTACACAAACATTGTAAATCCCATTTTCGGTAGCATAGACTCCATTTTGTGCAAGCCGAGGAGTCCTCGAGCTTGAGGAGTATTAGAAGTACCATCGTACCAATTTTCATAATTTCTAGACTTCGTTTGAACCCTCAAATAAGCCCTGGAACCTAATTTTTAACTAGGCCGGACACTAGGTCTGGACAGGGCCAAAACTAGTCAAAAAACTATAAAAAGAGCTAGAGAGCTCATTTTTGGGGGTAGATTGTTTGTGAATTGAGCTTATGTAAGAGACCTTTTGATTAATGCAGAGAATTCCATTGTTCCTCTCCTTGTTCTTGCCTTGTGTGCGCGTGTGTGTGTATGTGTGTGCATGCTTGTGTGCTTCTCACTCACGCACTTGTGTCTTCACTTGCTCATAGTCTTCATACTAGTCCTCACGTCTCCACGGATTGACAATTATGAGGTGAATCTTCTCACGTTGGTACTCACCATTGTGCTAGAGTGACACCAAATTTGGCGCCGTTGCCGGGGAGAGAGCTTCGAGGACGAGCGTGTGATGGTAAGACGTCGAGTTGAGACATTGGAGTTATAGGTAATATCCTTCTTTCTCTTAATTTTTCTTCATTTTTTCCTTACTTTCGCATCACCATCATCACCATCATCATCTCCACCATCTCCCACCTCCATCTCCATCTCCACAAAAAATTTCAGTTTTTTTGTCATATTACACCCCCACCTCATTTCCCTCATTTCATTGTGAGAGAGAGCGAGAGAGAGCTTGCATGCTATCTGTTTTTGGTGTGTTTTTGAGCTTTTGTTGCAGGAACTTGCTGTACCACCTCCTCCAGCAGTGAGTGCAGGTACGACAGGCTCTGCACAGGTCCTGGGACAACGACCTCTGTCTGTCGCGACAGACAGAAAAACTTAAAATTTTGTGAATGCATGTTTAGCACGGTAACCTACACCATTAGGGCACTCTAAATCACTAGAAGTTTCTCAAAAATTTGCGTTTTTTCAGTCTATCGCGACAAACACCGTCTATCGCGACAGACACTGTCTATCGCGACAGACACCGTCTATCGCGACAGACAGAGACCCACGACAGACAGTGTCTATCGCCACAGACACCGTCTATCGCGACAGACCAAAATTCCACGACAGATAGCGTCTATCGCGACAGACACCGTCTATCGCGACAGACCAAAATTCCACGATAGACACCGTCTATCGCGACAGACACCGTCTATCGCGACAGACACCGTCTATCGCGACAGACCAGTCTATCGCGACAGACACCGTCTATCACGACAGACAAAGACCCACGACAGACAGCGTCTATCGCGATAGACACCGTCTATCGCGACAGACACCGTCTATCGCGACAGACCAGTCTATCGTGACAGACACCGTCTATCGCGACAGACAGAGACCCACGACAGACAGCGTCTATCGCGACATACCAAAATTCCACGATAGACACCGTCTATCGCGACAGACCAGTCTATCGCGACAGACACCGTCTATCGTGACAGACAGCCCCCACGATAGTTTGTGTCTATCGCGACAGACACCGTCTATCGCGACAGACAGACATTTTCGGCAAAAATTAAGGGGTAAATTTTTGGAAATTTAGGCTAAACTTTGGGCATAGTTGCACTCTCAAATACTCATACACTTGCAAAGGCCTTAGAAAAATGCATTAAAACCCTGAAAGGTTCTGTTTGTCTAGTTAACCCCCTAAACCCTGAACGGTCATAACTTTTTCTTACGAAATTCATTTTTTGAGCTCTAGGGCTTGTCAGAAAGCTCGTGGCATATACTACACGCCCTCAACTGTTTTTTATAAGAATAATGCGTTGATTTTCAGATAGGATATTTGGAAGTTGACACACGGAGGGGTAGATACACCAAGGGAGCTCTAGAGGAAATTTCTAGCAACACAAAAGGGGGAACAAGGGTCATTAAAAAAGTGTCTGAAATAAATTGTCTGTCAATTGAAAGGTCAACTTGGAGCTAATATTGAGACTGATGCAGGTCTATTGAGAAGCAATTGAGAGCGTCCAAGCAAGGGTTTTGCGTAAGCTTGAGAATCAACTTCTCGAGCACTAAAGAGCAAGGTTCAACAAGAAAGGTCGGAATACTCTCAACTCCTCTTCGTCAATTCCTAGCTTAGGCTAAGAACGATCAGAAGTAGAAGTAAGTTAGGGCGACGATAGGCAACTACCAAGTTGAAGCATACCTAAACTTTCAAGCTCAAGCTAAGGGCATAATCCTTGTACTGTTGAGAATTTTAAAGGGAAAGAACTTAACGTGGAACAATCAACTGTAAGTGCGAAACAACATTCAAATATTCCTGACGACGTGATATCAGACAAGACCTTAAACACGATAAAATAACTAAAAAGAACCAAGCGACTAATATAAAGTAACCAGCAACGAGGTTGTACTCTGGGCAAAGAATTGGGCTACTTATATAGGCATATGAACCTTAGATCAGGACGACATCTAGTAAGGGAGAGACAAAGCCTTAGATCTTCAGAGGCTAGTGTTAACCACACTGCTAGGTCTTGGGCCCAGCAGTTGAGCCACCACTCGTACTACCCTAGCTCTGAGACCAGTGAGTCAGAGATGTCTCAAGGCATGGACAGACCTACGGGAAGTTCAGGTGTGCCTTACTTGTACAGGGTAGAAGGCCCTTACAAAACACAGTTGGAATACCTTAGGACCAACCGATTAGGTGCTAGCATCTATGAGGACGGCCTAGGAAAATCCGTGGTCCAAATTAAAAACCCTGACCAATCCATAGGACTAGAGCACCCAGCTGTCAAGTTTGAAAACGGTGCATACCTGGACAAAGAAGGAACCATATACGTAGTCACCAGTCACCTAGATAGGACAGATGAATTTGGGAATGTAATCTCCGAAGCGGACTTAGGTGACTTGGAACAAGGAAACATGGGTGTAAAACCTAGAACCCCTCGAGGCAAATCTGTTCTCACTAGGATTATCACACCTGAGTGGGTTCCCCAAGACAACAAGAGCATAGAGTTGCTCCTCAATCGAGAAACTGACGAAGCCTTTTGGAGGTATAAATCTAATCAGCCAATTGATATAGGAAATATCATGATCTACGAGTTTAAGGATCCTGATAGCCCAGGCAGAGTGACCTACTTAGATCACGCTTCAGAACGGATCTTTGCGGTTACGGAAAATGATAGGCATGCTTACACTTGGAAGGGTGAATTCATTTTCCCCCAACCAAGATCAAATGTATCCTATGGTCACCCTGGGGCTGGAACATCCCAAGCTCATGGAATGCAAAGAGACAGAAGTAGAGATAGACCAGAAGTAAGCTTTGCCAACCCTGTGGGCAGAGAAAGAACGAGGACGGAAACGAATAGGGTAGAACCTGAGATGCTTAGAGCTCACAGGAACCAAAGAAATGTGGATGGATTCCCGCTGTCGAGACCTAGAGAGCACACAAGAACTCTGAGACCGACCCAGCTAGTTAAGTCCATGAAGAATTACTTTGATGGCACAGGAGATCCCTATGATCATGTGGCGGAGTTCAAGCAAGTCTTGAGAGCTGAACAAGTGGAGGATCTATTCACGCAGTACAATGCCTTCGGTCTAACCCTTAGGAACACAGCACTTACATGGTTTCAACCATTGGATGAGCGCCAGTTCAGGAGCATAGACCAACTCCTAGAAGCATTTATTATTGAATTCTCCAAGAGTGGCATAAGACACAATACTTCCTCACTGATTCACAGCTTCAAGCAAACCCCTCAAGAGACTGTGAGACTTGCAGGAAGAAGATTTAGGCAATACCTTGAAAGATGTCCTGTTTCGGAGCTACCCACATCTGCCAAACAAGTAGCCTTATTCCTTGATGGATTGCTGAGTACGAAATTGAGATCCTATGTGTATCTGAAAGACCCTAGGACTATAGAAGAGTGTGTACGCATGTGCATTGACATTGAAGATAACCTAGGGGAAGAACTAGAGCTTTCAAAAATCTACAAAGATTCAGATAGTGCATCTAGTCACTCTTCCACGCAATCCACATCAATTGAGGAACTCGCAGAGAAAGTAGCTCAGAAATTAGGGGTAACTAGTAAACAAATCCCAAGGTTTGCCCCCGTGAAAAGATGCTATACTTGTGGTGGCGACCACATGGCGAACGTCTGTCCCATTATGGCTCAACCCCAAGTTAATCCTAGTAGCCAGTACTGCACCATAGAATGGAAGTACACCAATCACACTGCGCAAGATTGCCCATACAATAAGCAGGCGGTTAGGCAACCCTACCCTCAGCCATACCCTCAACAGGGAAGATACCAGAACCAGTACCCTCCACAGCCATATGGCAGGCCACAACAAAATTATCAACCACAATATCAAAACCAACAAAGACCTCAACCGGTGCTAGCACAACAACCCCCAGCTCCAGCCAATGTGATTCCGGTAAAGTATACTGCTGCAGAAGAGAACCTGAATAGAGCTATAGTCCCTGTAACATCCTTGCTTTCTGAAAATGACCTGAGTGACCATAGCTTTGATGCTACACATGTTGATAGCCCCCAGGCCTACTACATGCAGTCTCCTGAGCATGGTGAGTCCTATTATAGCGAAGAGACAAACGAACCTAGTTGGGAGTCAGATTACACGAACGTCATGTATGCAAACCCCAACCCTAGGCCTCAACCTAGGCAAGTAAGACCTCCATTCCCAAGAGGACCGTGCTACAGATGCCAAGGAGATCACCTCATTCGTGATTGCCCCTTACCTCCACTTACACAAAACCAGTCAGTGACAATCCAAGGCTTCTGCCAAGATTGTGGAAAAGAGCATCTCTTACGAGATTGCCCAAAGAACCCCAATAATATGCCAAAAATCACGCCTATCAATGTTATTGAGTTAGTGGTAGATTCCAGCGGAAGTGTTACTTCCACTGCACCCGTACAGGTAGTCACGAGAGCTCAAGCAGTGCAGCAAAACCAAGGGGTAGGCAAGGAAAAGAGCCCAGATGCTAGCGATACTGAGAGCCAAAATAAAAAGAGAACAAGAGCTTGGAAAGATAGCCACGAACGCATGAAAAGGCAATGGGCAAAGAAGATGAGTGAACTTGAGGAAAGTCTACGAGAAACCAAGGCCAAAATCATAGAGATCACATCTCAAGCGCACTCTCACACATTCCCACCGCTACCATCCCCATCACCCTCCATCCCTCCACCCTCTAAGACACCCCACGTAACCCACCCACCACCCCAAACAGGATCAGTATTAGCTGATCCCACTCCTGAAGACATATACATGATGCTTAAGGCATATCAGGCCAGAATCCAAGAAGGGCCAAATGTCACGGATCATGACAAGTGCTATCCCAGAGCTGACCTAGAGATAGAAAGAACCAAGCTGTGCACGAAAATGGTCGCATTGGCTCAGACTATGTTTGAAGCCAGTCGCCTTTTCAATTACTCGGGCTCAGCCAAGACGCAATTACACTTGGATGGATTCCTAGAGAAGTTAGAGGGAATAATTGCAAGATCTGCCAAGGAAGAAAAAAATCAAGAAAAAGATAAAGCAAGCAAAAACATGAACCATCCCCCGTCGGAAGTTTGTGTGGTCAAGTCCACTAAACCAGACAACTTCCCCTCCTTAGAAAGAATAGAGAGGTTAATTGCACAATCAGAAAAGGAACCTGCCCCTCAAAGAAAGGAAAGGGCAAGAGAACGGATAAGCAAGCCTCTTCAGGAAGCCCATGTGCCTCCTCAAGAAGCTTATCTTTCCCCCCAAAAGGCACATGAGCCTCCCTCGAAAGCGTGCGTACCTCCACAGGTTGCCTACATTCCTTCTCAGGGAGCGTATGAGCCTGTTCGGAAAAGTAATAGAATAAGTAACCCTCCCCAGGAAGCTTGTGCTCCAGCCATCTATGAGAACGAGGAGAGAGCCAACGATAGAACAAGCCCTCCTTCCCAGGTTGCTTATGCGCCTAATTCTACGGAGCCAGACACTTCTTCTTCTATGAATCGGTTTGCACCAGACTTCCTACGAGAGATTCAAGAAGACAAATGGGATAACGAAAGTGAAGTCGCCCCTCCCTTTGAACTTGTGGATGATGCACACGACCAATTCCCACAAGACATCCCATCTATTTACGGGGAACATGAGAGTACTCAATCTCACGAGAGATTGGACTTTGAATCTAATTCCATACAAGAGTTACCCCACTTCACAGGACCTTGGGAAGCAAAGTCCACCTGTATGAGAGCACCTACAGTCATGGTAAGAAACGAAGATTCAGTCATACCTAGGAACACAGAGGTAGTGAAGAACACTAACGTGCAGTGTAATCTCAAGTTAGAAGAGCTACTCAAGGTTAGACCTGAATTATGGAAACATGTCGCCAAACAAGTACCAGAAATAGCAAAACCTCGTTCCCAGGTAGGATCCCATAGGACAGTGCCAGAAATTCCCTTGGATAAGATAGGAGATATGTGTGAAGGTGAAGAAGGGAACACCTATCTTCCCATCACCTACCAGGAGTACACCACCAAGGCAATTTTGGACTCAGGTGCAGGAGTTGCAATTGCTACTACTTCCCTATGGAAGCGTTGGGGCAAGCCGGCACTCAGGCCAACGAGAATGAAATTGCAGATGGCCGATGGTCACATAGAGAGACCCCTAGGATTGCTAGAAGGAATAACTCTCACCACTTGTGGAGGTCGAGTTTGAGCATACATTTGCTATATGTGACTTCAGCAAAAATCATGCCTATGAGATGATTTTGGGAAGACCATTTATGCGACAGTTGCAAGTGGTACAGGATTGGGGAACCAACTCCTTGTATTTGCAACACTTGGGTGTTACGACCAAAGTCAATCTCAAGGATTATTCTCATAGAGATGTCCCTCCTATCCAATGGAATCCCATCCATAGAGCCAAAGATGATACAGAATCGGTGCATTCCATAGGGTCTGGATCCTCATGGATGCATGAAGACACTCACTTATGGATGTGCAAGGTAGCGGTAGAAGAAGAGAAGAGAGAGAAAGCCAGAGAGGTAGGTGCGAAAGAAACCCATAGATCAATCCAAGACCCAGCCTATGCACCTGTAGTTTTTCCAGACGAAGAATTTGAACCTCACGGTTGGGCAGAAATTTTAGCAACAATGGACGTAGCCATCAATGAAGAACAATGGACACCTCACTGTGATGAGGATGGCTATGACATTTCAGTCTTCTCCATAGAGCCAATCATGGGAGAGGCAGTTCTAGAAGAATGCGAACCTAGCCCTGACGCATTTGAGGATGCAAGTGACTCCGATCTAGAGTCAATCATTATGGACCCACCATTTGCATCAGATGAAGAATACTTCCATGAAGTAGAACTTCAACCCCAGAGGCATGGAGAGGTTACAAATGATGTAAGATTAGCAACACATGTGACCCCGAAGGAAGAAGGAAAGAAACGAAAGAAGAGAGAAGCCTCACCAGAAGAGGAAGAATCTTTGTTTGAGGTCCCAGGAAATTTTAAGAAGTATGAGATAGATGACAGGAGAGTCATGATAAGAATGCCTAAACGAGAGGCACAATCAGGAGAGGCCTATGATAACAAAGAAACCACCAAGAAAATAGTTGTGGCCCTAGAAGAAGGAGAGGAGAGATGCACGTACATAGGCCATGACCTAACAGAGGAAGAAGAGCATGCGTTGATAGCCTTGCTAAGAGAATACAGAGATGTATTCGCTTGGAGTTACAAGGATTTGAAAGGTGTTGACCCCGATATATGCTCACACACTATCCCCATGACCTCAGATGCTAAACCCTCTAAGCAAAAGCCCTATACTTATAACGATAATTACGCTGCTAAGATCAAAGAAGAGATAGATAGATTGGTTGAAGCTGGATTTATCTATGAAATTGAGCACACTGAATGGGTATCCCCCATCGTAGTGGTACCCAAGAAGAATGGCAAGCTGCGTGTGTGCATTAACTTGAAAAAGGTTAATGCAGCCACAATTCGAGATAACTATCCGCTTCCCATCACAGAACATCTCTTAGAAAGAGTGGCAGGCAAGGAAGTGTACAGCTTCCTTGATGGATTTTCGGGCTACAATCAAGTAGCCATAGCCCCAGAGGATCAACATAAGACAGCCTTTGCCACAGAATGGGGCATTTTTGCTTTTAGAGTAATGCCATTTGGGCTTACCAATGCACCAGCTACCTTCCAGAGGCTGATGTGCCATGTGTTTAAGGAGTTCCTGAGGAAGAGTTTAGAAGTCTACGTTGATGATCTTTGTGCTCATTCCAACATTAGACAAACCCATATCCCTGAACTCAGACAAATCTTTGACAAATGTAGAGAGTATCAAGTCTGCTTGAACCCAGAAAAGTGCGTTTTTATGGTCAGGCAAGGCAAGATTCTAGGACACATAGTGTCAAAGAATGGCATATCTACCGACGAAGAAAAAGTGAGAGCCATAGCAGAGCTACCTAGGCCAAAGAATGTCAAGGAAGTACAAGCTTTCATGGGGCATTGTGGTTATTACCGACGATTTATACACATGTATGCTGTCATTGCAAAGACCATGTACGGACTTCTGACTAATTTTGAGTGGACGGATGAATGTGAGAATTCCTTCCAGGAGCTTAAACGAAGATTATGTTCAGCACCAATCTTGACCACACCAGATTGGAATAAGCCATTCCATGTTCATGTGGATGCATCCAATTATGCTATTGGATGTGTGCTTGCACAACCTACTGGTGAAGGTAATATGGATCTTCCAATTGCCTATGCCAGTAGACAATTGAATGCGGCTGAACGGAATTACACCACTACGGAGAGAGAAGGCTTAGGCATGGTATATGCAGTTAAGAAATTTAGACACTATTTGCTTGCAAATAAGTTTAAATTTTTTACTGATCATCAGGCATTGCTATACCTCGTAAACAAGCCATGCAATACAGGAAGATTAGTGAGATGGTTTCTCTTGCTCATGGAATATGACTTTGAAGTTGTGGTAAGGAAAGGTAGGACTCATTTGAGAGCTGATCATCTCTCTAGGCTCACATCGGGAGAAGCCCCACAAGGAGTGTCAGATGACCTTCCTGATGCTTACTTGTTTAATTTGGAAGTTGTACCGCAGTGGGCTAAGCCATTGGTACCAGTATTGACTTACGGGCCTAACCATCCAGTGGTAAACACACGGAATAGAGAGGTCGTAAAAGCCCAAAAGTACCACATCATGGCAGGAAGTATGTACAAGCACACAGACCAAGGGATCTTGGCTTGCTGCGTAGAAGAGGATGAGTACGCTAAATGGTTGCAATTAGCACATGTAGGTGCACTAGAGCAACACCATTCAAAGCAACGAACTTTACAGACACTAACAAGACTCGGAGTGCATTGGCCGACTATGGAAGCGGATGTCAAAAAGTTGTGCAAGGAATGGCTAATCTGTTGCACTAAACCACCTGTGGAACACGCCACTCTTTATCAAGTATCCATTGTGCCAGATTGGAGTGAACCACTAGTATCCTTCCTAAGGACGAAAGCATTCCCTCCAGACATGACTCTGGCTAGGAAAAGGAGTTTAGAACAAGAAGCCCTGGATTACTCACTTATTGGTGATAATCTATACAAGCGTGGTAAAGATGGTTACCTGAGGCTATGTATCCATGAAAGTGAATATCTTAAGATCTTAGAAACTGCTCACCAAGGTGTAGCAGGAGGACACTTTGGACCAGATCGGGTGATCAAGGCAATACTATTTGCGGGGTTCTGGTGGCCTACCCTTCACATGGATGCACATACCTATGTGAAACGGTGTGATGTCTGTCAGAGGACTCAGTATCCTATACGCAAAGATGAGATGCCACTGAAACCTATGATGGGTGGACGTGCATTCTCTAAGTGGGGAATAGACTTCGTAGGTCCTATTAATCCCCTAGCTAAAGGTTCTCATGCGGAATACATCATTGTTGCAACAGATTATCTCACCAAGTGGGTAGAGGTAAAGGCTACGACAAAGAACGATGCTCAGACAACTGCTAAATTCTTGTTTGAGAATGTGTTCACAAGATATGGGCTACCTATAGAACTAGTAAGTGATAGAGGCACTCACTTCTTGAACGAAGTGATTGAAAATCTACTCCAAGAATTCCTGGTAATACACAAGAAGTCTGCCCCCTATCACCCTCAAGCTAATGGACAAGCTGAGAGCACTAATAAGATTTTATGCAATGTACTGACGAAATTAGTGAACACTAAACGCTCTGATTGGGACAAACAGTTACACCATGCTGTTTGGGCATACCGAGTTGCCTACAAAACGGTACTCCAAGCCACCCCCTTTCAGATGGTATTCGGCCAAAACGCTGTGTTACCATTGGACTTCTTGATCCCTACATTGAGAGTAGCACAAGAGCACGAATGGACAGGTCATGAGCTCTCCTCTAGGATCTTTGACCTTGAACGATTAGGAGAAACAAGACTGAGAGCAGCTGCAGGAATATATGCAGCCAAGAGGAGACAGAAGGCATATTTCGATGCCCATGTGAAGGATAAAGGCTTGAAAGCAGGAGATCTAGTCTTAGTCTATACACTGAAACAACACGCGAGGAAGCTAGAAAAGAGAGGCTACGGACCTATGATTATCAATAGGATCTCCACGAGTGGAGCAGTACAATTAGCCACGTTAGAGGGTGATGTTCTCCCAAACTATATTAGCGGTTGCAGAATCAAGTTGTATCAGGAACCCCTCACGGAGGAAATGCTCAGCCGACTCAACACTGCTAAGAAACGTAAAGAGGAAGAAAAGCGAGTTCGAGAAGAGGCTCAAGCAGAAGCTTTAGAACGCATCAGAAGGATGAAGTTACGAAGGCAAGGTAGAGATCAGCCTAGAGCAAATGACTATGCAGATCAAGGATATCCCATGGCCATGTGTGAAGTTGCACGAACAAGCTCGCATAGGATAATTGATAGACGTCCTTTCTTAACCCTAAATATAGGACAAGGAAAGAGTGCAAGGAACGTAAGAGCCTTGATTGACTCAGGCGCAGCCACTAGTGCTGTTAGAGTGTCTTACTGTCAAGAGTTACAGTTAACTGTCAATCCTGTGGAAGCATATCTCATAGGATTGGGAGGCGTGGAAACCCCTTGCATGGGCGAGGTGGATCTTCCCCTCTACATTCATGATGAGGAAATGACTGTTAAAGTACTGGTGTGTCAAGATGAGGATCTCACTGAACCTCTTGTCTTGGGTCAAGATTGGATCTATGACCAAGCAGTCAATCTAAACCTAAGAAGTGGACTTCTCCAGGTTTGGGTCAATCATAGTCGAGTTACAGTAGAATTAGACAATGGAGCACTCAAGGAACTAGGAAAGGCACAGACTCCTGGTCCTTCCAGGGGTACACATGAAGATGACCATGCTGTTCTTGTCCAAAACCATGTGTTGCAGAGGAATGATATTCGCAAAAAAGGAGTCAGGGATGCAACGGAACTCCCTTCTTTTCCAAAGGCCAGAAGGAGGCAACAACCCAAGGTGGATCAAAGGCAGAAGAAGCAGAGTACTACCTATGTCCGAGATCAAAAGTACCTGCGCAGCAGAATGTCCCAGAAAGTAAACCATGTGTGGGTGCGGAAAGGCGAACAACCGGTGGCACCACCGCCAATTACACGGGCTAAGTCTCTTATTAATAACCAACAACGCGACACTAATAAGAAGTCTTTCGGAAATTCTTCTGCTAACATGAAATATATTTGGGTGCCCAAGAAGTCGATGAAGGCTGACCCACAATCAAGACAAATTTGGGTGCCTAAGGCTTGCTTGCAGGCGCAAATAGCTACGCTGAAGCCACAACCTATACAGCGTAACCCATTCACTCGCATAACCGGCATCCACTCGTTTTCAACACTCACGAACACACCAAGGCCCATGAGCACGAACAGAATCATTTGTAAATGGGTCCCTAAAAGGCCTCATGTTCAAGCTGATACACCTATAATGTTCTCTAGCGTCTCTACGAAACCAAAGGAAAAACCCATCCATTGCATTTGGCAGCTTAAGACCTGTAATAAACCCCCCGACCCCAATTTGTAAATTCACCCCCACTTACTAACTGCATTAGTCTCCTAGGAATACCCAAGCATTAACTACACACACTGTCTTCGTGCACTTACTAACCACTAACTCACCATCTACCTCATGTTAATGTTGTAACGGGGACAACAACGGATTTATTCTGTCCATTACGATGTTAACACATGATTCTATATTCTCACAGAATCAGAAGGCAAGAAGTAAAATGGCAGAAGCGACAGGTTCGGGCTCACAAGTAGGGATACTTACTGCAGGAATTGATGTGGATAGTCTACCTGTGGATGTGCCACTAACTGAACGACCAGTGGAGCTGCAGCACCTTCAGCAAATCCCGGTGCCGGATCCACCTACAGGGATCACGGAAAGAGTCCATGCCAATTCTCATTGGTTCAATGGCATGCGAGGTCCATTAGGAGAGGCCAAGTATATCTGGGAGTCTAAGTGCGAATATGACAGATCATGGGTTCGATTCCAATTTTTCTCCAAGGAGTTTGAGACCTTACAGAACACCGAGGATCTCCAGACTATATGGCAACGAGCAGGGCTAGCAGAATACTTTGAAGCCCCACTACCTAAACCAGATCTCCTCCGATGTTACTATTTGGTCTCCACATTACAAGCTAATGAAGAAAAGGACAAACCCGGATCATTTGTTCTTCCCTCCTTGCTGGGCAACAACGAGTTGAAGAGGTTTGAACTTACTGTGGAGTTGGTAAGCGACGCTTTGAATATGCATGGCACGCATGTACCCTCTGAAAAGGATGCTCTTGTTCCCACCAACATGAAGGATAGGAAACTATTGAAGCTTAAAGACATGGCAGCACTCACACCAAACGTGTCCATCCCTCTCCGCATGTGCATGCAACATTTTGCCTTTCCCGGCCAAGACCGCTTCACACAACCACACAAGAGAATCTGGTTCGCTCTCTACTTAGCGAAAGCAGGTGCGTTACCCATTAAGCTACCGGTATGGATTATAGATCAATTGTATGAAGCAAACAAACGGTCTTCTAGGAAATTAGTGGTGAACGGATGCTGTGCAATCACACGTATTATTTACCGGTGCCTAGCATACGATGTCCCCATTGAACGTGCCTTAACTTGGGCACAATTACAAATGTTTAAAAGGCTCAAGACGTCCACACATCAATCCAAGCGCATGAGGGGTGCGATCCCTTGTGTCCAGACAAGGGAAGTTCTGACTACTCCTGAGGTATCGCCACGAAGGGAGGCCACTGTACCTCCCTTTACCATTAGGATACCCAGGTCGGGATCTGACACTACGACACAAGCTACCCCATCGGCTCCTCCTGTTCCACCTGAATTCAAATTTGCTGCCACTGGAGATGCTGAAGGAATGGACCCCCAGGACTTCGAAGCATTCCTACAAAGTACACAATTCTCCGATGTGGAGTTTTATTCAGAGGCAGAGGAACAAGGCACATCCTCACGAAGAAGAAGAAAGTCTACAGACGGTCGACATGTACATTGGAGTGACGCTCAGCAAGGTCAACAACAAGGACACCTAGAAGAAGAAGGAGCGTATGAAGAGGAGACCACTGAAGCCCCAGCCTATACAGCAGAACTCCGAAGGCTGTATCAAATTATGGAAAGAGTGCGATCGCAACAACTACTCACCGAACAGAGTAGCAGAGTACTCATGACTCAGTTGTTGGAAGAAGAAGGAGTTGACTCAGAGTATAGGGAAGGTCTCTTATTGATGGCAGAAACATATGGGGTAGTGGAAGCAGTGCGCACTGCCATTCAGAGGTCTCCAGTTCAATATGACCCACGAAGGTTCCAGACACGACCACGCTCAGGGAAGAATATCCAGATTCCCATTACAGTTGCAGAAGAGCCAACTATTACATCTGAACCTATCAGGACAACCTCCCAAGCAACCGAAACGGCTAGCCAACAGCACCCAGTCACCCATGAGGAGTCCACCGAACCACTACCACCCACACCCCCACCATCACCTCCTAGAGCAGAAACAGTGGAAATCACCTTGACCACTCAACCCACCGACCCAACCTTCATCTTCCGTACTCCCATCTCTAGTTCCACCCTATTCTCTACCACTGATAATCCAATCTTTGAAGCAACCCCCATCACTACACAATCCACCGAACCGCTCCTAGAGCCTACCCTAGGGCAACCATCACCCATGCCCTCAGCCATAGGTCATCCTGACCCTAGATCCACATTCATGGGTTTCCCTGCTACCACGCAACCCTTCCAGCCCTCCTCAAATTTACGACCTCAACCCCCGACCTCTCTCTCTCCATTTCTACAATCCCTCCATGACCTCCTTGCTAGAGCTTTTCAACCAGGGTCTCAACCATTTCCTGTCTTTTCAGCTTCTCACCCCACTTCGCATCTATTCACCACTTCCACACACACACCACCTACCATCCCAATGTATATGGCAGATCCCACACTCACACCCACTCCTGAAGGTATGGACATTTCACCACCCACGGCACCTCCCCCCACGATTTCACCTCCTCCCATTCCCCCTCCACCAATTTCACTCACACACACGACTTCCATAGACACATCATTCACTGTTCCCCTTCCCCAATTCCCTTCCCATGCATCTCCCACTGTAAACACCACCCACTCATCTATAGGAAATGCATTGGACACCATGCTGGCTTGTATATCAAATTTAAGCACAGATTACATTCAGCTCCAGCAACAAAACGAACGCCTGCACGAGCACTCAGAGACACTACAGCACCGCCTTGCGGCACTAGAAGAGGAAAATGCTCGCCTCCACACACAGTTCCAAACTCTCCAAGAAGCTCATGGCATATTGGAGGTACAGTTACAGAACACAAATCAGGAAGCGATACAGATGGTAGAAGGTCACCTACGGACACAGCTGGAACGCAACTCAAAACTTCAGCGAAATATGGCTCTACTCAAACGCCATCTTGCGGCCGCTCAGGAAGAGAATAGACGCTTGCAAGTACAAAATCAAGAGAACTTGGAGGCAGCTATTGAGAGCACACCGGGGGCACCCATCAGCCCATCCAAGTTTCAAGCAGTGACCCCCGATAATATCAAGATCATATTGGAAGACTATGCCATGCTGCTTGAAGCACATGATAAACTATCGGAGGAACTGGGACAATTGAAGCAGGAACACCAAAAAGGACCAACAGCAGCCTCTCCAACCACCCCCTCCGCGGCTTCACTTCTCACAGACGCAGAGGCCATAAAAGATCTCCAGAAACAGGTCACTGAATTGCAGACACGTCTACTACAGTATGAGAGACCATCTTCCCCTCCAGAGGCTCCCACGGACGAAGAAGTGGTGCAAATTCCTGTGGAACAAACGTTTGACGAAGAATACGATCCGCAACCATTCCCAGGAGGCCAACAAACAGAAGAAGCGCAGGACACATTCGAGGCACCACGGCCCCCATGGCTACGTCAAGTGGAGGAAATCGGGAGTTCGCACGAAGAGCGCACAGTAGTGCAAAATCAGGCCATGAGGGTCATAGAGGAAACTGTGTTACAATCAGCTTACTTCAAGAACCTGTCATCGAGACGCCTGATCCTCTCATCTGAACTCCAATACAGGCCGTATTATATTATCTTGGCTGATTATAATGCAGAAATACAAAGAGTCACGGGTCAGATTCCTACCTTTGCAACCCAATTTCAACCCGAAGACCTTCCTCCAGAGGTGCAAAAAGGCAAAATTCGTCAACCCACCTGGTGGCAGAAACTTCTAGAGACATATCCAGAAATGCTACGCACATGGAACAATGCGCCTGTACACCTCCTATACAATCCATGCTACGGTCCAGTCCCACGCCGCAGGTCTTGGAAGGCATTCAATATCAAGGTACAGAACAACGCGCAATGCAAGGAATGGCTGAACTACCCGTACATTGCGCCACCACAGGGACCACCGTCGGTAGCATATATGATGGGAACCATTCGCCACTGGATGCCGCGCCTGAAGCCCATGCAAGATGTAGCAGCGCAAATGATGCTTAAAATCTTAGATATGATGCAAGTAGTCCTGAAGACTTTTAGAAATGCAGCCGCACCACAGGTACGTCTCCCGGGGTTTAGCAATGGAAATTACGACTTGGTGTATGACATGAGCACCACCCCCAGTATTCGTGTGGCTTACGCCTAGCATGCACGCATCAAATACCTCCCTGCCTGCTACAAACAGACCTTCGAAGAAATGTTCAGATCAGGTTTCTGGGAGTATCACTCGGAGATTTTCACACCAAAGCCAACACATCTGCTCCAACTTTTTGCTTGTGAACAAGCAATGTACTCAGAGTACTACACCACCCCGCAACCAGAGACCCCTGGTGCAATCAATTGGGATGCATTGGAAGCTGATCTAGCAAGAGGCTTAAGGATAGGAGAACATGAACTGGCCACCAATGTCATCCAATATTATATCGACCACCCAAGAGAACAAAGGTCTGTCAGGGGCGACAGACGCTAGGAAGGGGGGCATGTTGGCATACAAAGCAACAGAGGAGTCATGCACAATACGGCAACAAGGCCAAATCATTTTTTTCCCATGGATTATGTACAACTCAAGTGATTTTGATCACTACACAAACATTGTAAATCCCGTTTTTGGTAGAATAGACTCCATTTTGTGCAAGCCGAGGAGTCCTCGAGCTTGAGGAGTATTAGAAGTACCATCGTACCAATTTTCATAATTTCTAGACTTCGTTTGAACCCTCAAATAAGCCCTGGAACCTAATTTTTAACTAGGCCGGACACTAGGTCTAGACAGGGCCAAAACTAGTCAAAAAACTATAAAAAGAGCTAGAGAGCTCATTTTTGGGGGTAGATTGTTTGTGAATTGAGCTTATGTAAGAGACCTTTTGATTAATGCAGAGAATTCCATTGTTCCTCTCCTTGTTCTTGCCTTGTGTGCGCGTGTGTGTGTATGTGTGTGCATGCTTGTGTGCTTCTCACTCACGCACTTGTGTCTTCACTTGCTCATAGTCTTCATACTAGTCCTCACGTCTCCACGGATTGACAATTATGAGGTGAATCTTCTCACGTTGGTATTCACCATTGTGCTAGAGTGACAGCTTGGCATGGTCGCAAGCCATCTATTGCTCATCTACATGTTTTTGGTTGTGTGGTATATGCATTAGTGCTTGAACAATGTAAGAAATTGGATGATAAAGTAGTGAAATGTATTTTTGTTGGGTATACTTCTGAAAGCAAAGGCTATCGTCTATATCATCAAAACACTAAACACATTTTGGTTAGCCATGATGTTGTTTTTGTGGAATATTCTATTCAACCACTACTTTCATGTACTAAAGAGACATTTCTTAGCTCCAAACACATGTATGATACTTTATTGCCTCTTTTACAGGTGGACAGTCTCCCGCTAGTCCTAATGACGCAACTTCCTAGCCTTTAGGGGTTTCATGTGATGATGCAAATCATTCCATTTCTGATGTTGATTTGCATGATGCACTTGTTGATGAGAGAGCTGATATTGAGGAGGAAAAAACTATGCCAAAATGGCTGGTGCAGACTTTACGTAACAACAAATTAGATGCACCTTTGTCATATGGTACTCATTCAGGCTCTCATAGTGCCTCTTTTGCATTAGATTGCTATGATGTGGCTGCCTCTAGTCTTTGTGATGAGAATGAGCCTATTTCATTTGATGAAGCACAAAATTCAGAAAATTGGATGGCTGGTATGCAATTTGAATATGATGCTATAATGAAAAATGGTATCTGGTCTTTATGTGGCTTTCCTCCTGGCAAGATGGCCATTGGTAGTAAGTGGGTATTCAAGCTTAAGTGTAAGCCTAATGGAATAATTGACAGGTATAAGGCTAGGCTTGTTGCAAAGGGTTATGCTCAAGAAAGAGGCATTGATTTTGATGAGACCATTGCTCCATCTTGCCGAATGGCTACTGTTCAGAGCATCTATGCACTTGCAGCTCATCATGGTTGGAATCTACATCAGTTGGACATTAAAACTGCATTTTTAAATGGTGATTTGCATGAATAAGTGTATGTTTTTCAACCCCATGGCTTTATGGAGAAAGGGCATGAAAACGAGGCGTGCATGTTAAAGAAGGAATTATATGGTTTAAAACAAGCACCACATGCTTGGTATGAAAAGATACATGCTTATCTGATTGCACATGGTTTGAGAATAGTCCAACTAAAAGCACCTTATATGTTAAGCGTGCTAATGATGTGCTTCTGATCATTGTTGTGTATGTTGATGACATGCTCCTCATTGGTCCTCATGAGAAGCATATTGCTGATTTTAAAGTTGATTTGCATGCCTCATTTGAGATGTTAGACTTGGGGCATTTGCATCATTATTTGGGCATCCATTTTATGCAAATTAATGGTGGAATAGCTATGTGTCAAACAAAATATATTGACACATTATTGCAGCATTTTGGCCTTGAAGACTACAAACCTATTGCCAGTCCCATGGGGATAGGTTTACAATTGAGTCTTCATGATGTTGGAGATGCATTTGATGTTGTTCTCTGTCAGCAGGTTGTTGGATGCTTGATTTAGTTGTGCATTACTCGGTGAGATATTCATTTTGCTATCTCACAGATGAGTAGGTTTATGCATTGCCTAGGTGTCAAGCATTAGCAGGTGGTTAAGTGCATCTTTTGCTATTTGAGTGGTACCCGACTACTTGGATTGTTTTATCCTAAGGGGGGATCACTATCGCCAAATTTACATGCTTTTTTTGACTCTGATTGGGCTAGTTCCTCTGACACTCGTGTATCCACTAGTGGTTTTTTCTTCATGCTTGGTAGCTCATGCATATCTTGGTTGAGCAAGAAGCAGCCTACTATGGCCACTTCCAATTGTGAGGTTGAGTATAGGGCAGCTTTCATAGCAATTGTTGAGTGTGTGGCTGAGATGTCTTATGGCTGATTTGGGTGTTGGTCACTCTTTTGCCAACACCATCTTCACTGACAGTTAGAGCGCATTGGCAGTTGCGAGAACCCTGTGTTCTATGCTCACACTAAGCACATTGAGGTGCATTATCATTATGTCAGGGAGAGGTTCTCTACTTGAGAGATCACCTTGGCATATGTGCTTATGCAAGAGAACATTGTGCACCTTTTCACGAAGGCTTTGCCTAGGGAGATGTTAGAAGATTTTTGCAAATCTTTGGGCTTACTTCATTTTGTGGATTGATTCCACATAGCTTGGGATTTCCTTATACGTGAGTGCCAGCTCCTTGTTCACTGCATCACTCCTAGGGGGATTTGTTGATATATTTAGGTAGTGTTATGTGTGAACATGCTAGGATTGCAGGGGCACTTTTTTCACTCTTAAGGAGGGTTTTTCCCCTGGCTTGTATATACACCTATTGCCCTAATGAATTACTTATCATTTGCACATTCTAGTCGTAATACATTTAGTATTGTGTGTTGTGCTCTAAGCCTCTTCTTCTTCTTCCTTGTGTTGATCACGTGCTTTTGGAGACCTCGAACTCCAACATAGATCTATATATAAATAAATAAGTGATAGATACATGATAAATTGAATGGATAGATAATTGAATAGATAGATAGATGAAAAAGTGCATGGATAAATAGATTAATATATAGTCAAAATATAGATAGATAGGTAGATACATAGATGAATAATTTCATGCTTAGAAATATGGATAGAAAGCTAGATAAGTAGATTTATAATTAGATAGAAGGTTTGATTATCATCTTGAAGCAAATCTATGTAACTATTTAGAATTTAAGAGTCAAACAATTAGACATTCATAATAGTTCATATACACTCACTATACTATCCACGATTGTTTTCACATGGATGTATATAACTATTGCGATAGTAAGAGTCAAAGAGTCCTATACACTCCCTATGTTTATTGAGAGAGTAGGAATTGAGGCGGTGATTCAAACAATCTTATACACCTTATGACCTACACTGTAATTATGCTCACACGAATCTAAGTGACTATTGTGAGTGTAAGAGTCAAAGAATCAGACAATCACAATAGTCCCTATACACTCCCTATTTTTATTGAGAGAGTAGGAATTGAGGCAGTGATTCAAACAATCTCAATAGATCTATTTCTCTATCCTATACTATTGTGAGAGTAAGAATCGATGTAGTGAGTCAGACAATCATAGTAGTGCTTTATTTTAAGTTTGATTCATCAACTTATACAAGTAAGAAACATGTTCCTGAGTCAAATATGTACACTATTGATGATTAAAATACATAAAACCAATCACATAAAATACAAATCATACATATGTAAGATACGCATATGTGAATAATAACATATGCATGAAACACAATGAACATAACAATAAAATAGAACATAAATGAAAAAGATAGAAATACATGAATCATATAATGATGAAAGGGATCTAAAAGTGATATGGTAGTAGTAGAGCTCTAAGAACTTGTCAAAAAGCACATGCAGAATAAGCTTTTCGATTGAATGAAAAAAAATATATTTTTTTTTCTTAGAAGTAGATTTTTTATTGAAATCACTTTCAATCAAAAAACTTTTGGATCAAAGGCACTTTTGATCAAAATGGGCCTACCGAGTTAGATAGAGGGTCCACAAGTGAGCATTTAGGATTATGCTCAATCTAAAGGGGAAAGAACACATAATCCTAGTAGGAGGATGAACCATACCTTAAGAGAGAGGATTAGCAAGTAATCCACAACCATGGGTTTTGGGGCAAGTAGTTAGCCTTCATACTCCTAGGTGGGAGGTTGTGAATATTTTCAAATTTTTGGGGTGTTTTTTGGCCATTAATTGTGAGCCCTTGTGTGTGTGGCAAAGGGCAAAGGGAGAAGTGGACAAGTACATCAAACTCTCGGCAAAACCAGAATATTTGCTTCTTAAGTCCAGGAGAACATTGTAAGTGGGAATTTCCATTTCTTTGTTTGTTAAAAATTTCTTTGAGTAAATGTCCATTGTGATCAACAGGGTGTCTTAGGACTCCTAGAATATCAAGGATTCACCTAGCTCATTGCGTGATAAGTGGCTGACAAGAGAAAAAGTACGTGGGTATAGGGATCAAGCCCAAAGGAGTTGCGTGATTTGAATATGCATCACTCAAATATATTAAAATCAAACATCTTAAAATGATTCCTTGCGATAAATCTGAACAAGACAAGAACCTCTAAAGAAAACACACAAAGAACTAAATGATTGACCTAATCAAAGGGGTGAGCATGATAAAGTGAGATTAGGATTAATGAACCTGAGATCTAGAAAATACTTAGGGAAAAGTGATCAACAGAGTGTTTGATCTTCTCAGGCTAGCGTGAGAACTACAACACGATCATGGGCCCAAAAAATAGGCAGTTATCCATACGTGGTTAGTTTGGACATGAGTGAATTGGATATGTATTTCAACATGGGTAGACCAGGGGTGTTGTAGCCCATCTAGAGAAGACAAAGGGACCCTATAAGACTCAGTCAAAGTATATCCGTACTAATAGATTGGGTGCCCGAGTATATGAGGATGGCCTTCATAGGTCAGTAATTCAACTACATAACCCCAACCAACCTATGGGATTAGAACATACAGCCATGAAGTTTGAAAACAAGGCTTACATAGACAAAGAAGGGACCATATATCATTGCAATTAGGGCCGACTCAACAAATGAACTAGGTGAGATGGTAGAAACTGTAGACATAGATGTGGAAGGACACGGTAAACAGATTGAGGAACCTAGGACACCGAGAGGAAAATTTTTACTAACGAGGGTGATGAATCCTAAGTGGATGTCCTAGGATAATAGGAGCATAGAACTATTTTGGAACAAGGAGACTGATGAAGCCTTTTGGAGATATAAGCTAGAGCATCTTACTACTACAGGAGCAAACACAATTTATGAACTAAAGGACCTAGAGGCTCCACGGAAGGTTTTCTACTTAGATGACACCTCAGAACAAGTGTATAAGGTTACAAAACATGGTCGTCATGCGTATACATCGAGAGGAGAATTAGTTTTTCCACTACTAAGATTGCAAGTATCTAAAGATAGTTTGGATATCGGCACATCTCAGGGACATAGAGAGAATAACAAGGAAGGTGCAGAGAGCAGTTTCATCCATCATGGAGGAAGGGAGAGGCCCCTACCAAGAGTGGGAAGGTTGAAAGAGAACCACTGAGGGATCATAGGGCTCATAGGGGTGGGGACGGTTTTCCCCTACCTAGGCAGAGAGACCACCCTAGAACTTTGAGGCCTACTCAATTAGTGAAGCCTATGAAGAATTTTTTTGACGAATTGGGAGATCCCTATGAGCACGTAGCAGAATTCAAGCAGGTGCTATAGGCTGAACAAGTCAAAGACATGTTTACACAATTTAATGCCTTTGAACTCACTCTAAAGGGTGATGCATTGGATTGGTTTCGACCATTGCACCAACACCAATTTAAAGACATCCACCACATGATGGAGTCCTTCATTGCTGACTTTTCCAAGAGTGGAATCAGACACAACACGTCCTCTTTGATACACACATTCAAACCAACCCCTCAAGAGACCGTGAGGATGGCCGGGCGAAGATTCAGATGTTACATAGGGAGATGTACCCCATTGGAAGTACCCACTCAAACCAAATTGATAGCTTTGTTCATAGACGGCCTATTGAATGTTAAGTTGAGATCATACGTCTTCCTAAAGGAGCCAAGAACCTTGGATCAATGTTTACGTATCTGTGTAGATATAGACAATAACTTAGGAGATGAGGTAGAACTTCCTAAGGTTCACAAAGATTCGAATAGCACTACAGAGACTTCATCCAGACGTCCCAATTCAATATATGACTTAGCGGAACAAGTGGCCAAATGATTGGGAGTCTGTAGCAAACCAGGCATCAAATTACCCCCCTCAAAGGTGTTATACTTGTGGAGGTTACCATATGGCAAACATGTCTCCACATGTAATGCAACCTGTAGGAAACTCCAATGGAATGTATTGTACCATAGAGTGCAGATACACCAACCACACTACTTAGGCAGAGTTACCCTCAGCAATATCAGCCAGGTAGATACCAAGGACAATACCAGCCACATCAATATTATCGTGCCTTCCCTTAGTATCAAGCGCCATATCAAGCATAACCTAGACCTCAACCTGTCCCAGGACAACAACCTCCATCCCCTGCCAATGTAGTTTCTGTCAAGTATCCATGCCAGAGGAGCATTCAAGTATGGCATTAGTACCCACAACCCCTTTGATCAAAGATAATGACCTTAATGCAAACAATTTTGATTCCACTCTCGTGGATAGCCCACCAGCCTACTATACAGAGTCACCAAAAAACATAGACCCCTATTATGAGAATCCTATGAATGAGCAAAACAAGGAACCAGATTATGCTCAGGTCATGTATACAAACCCCAACCTAAGACCACAGGCTAGACAACTAAGACCACATGTACCCAAAGGACCATGCTTTAAATGCCCAGGAGACCACTTCATACGAGATTGTCCATAGGCTGCAACTACAGTGCAGTCGCAATACTTCAATATTCAAGGCTTTTGTCCTAAATGTGGAAAGGACCACTTTATAAGAGATTGCCCTAAGAACCCTACTAACACCTCTATGAAAGTGATGCCCATCAATGTGATAGGCATCGTGCAACATGTTGAAGGTTCCATCCCCCAATACATACCCATCCAAGCACTAACCAGAGCCTTGGCACAAAGACAAATGCAGCCAAAAACCCTTGAAAAAATAGCTGAAGCTAGCAAAGTAGGAGATTCAACAGGAAAGAAAACAAGAACTTGGAAAGAGTCATGAGAGTGACACGAGCAAATGGGGTAAAAATATCAACGAATTAGAGGAAAGCCTAAGGGAAACTAGAGCAAAAATCTTAGAAATGGCATCACAAGAGGATGAACCACAAGTGGTTACCTTGAAATCAGGATCAGTACTAGCAGACCACACCCCAAAAAACCTTGACATGATGTTCAAAGCTTATCAAGAAAGGATACAAGGACCACAAGTAGGAGAATCCAGTAAGAATTATCCGAGAGCCAACTTAGAAATTGAGAGAACTAAGCTGTGCATGAAAATGGTTGAATTAGCTCAGGCAATGTTTGAGGCATCAAAATACCTCAATTGGGAAATTATGGCGAGGCCTAAGTTACATTTTCAAGGACTACTAGAAAGACTAGGGCAAGTAGTATCGAACCCCACAAAAGTCAACACTAGCACACAAACTAGCCCAGAGGAACCCTTGAAGACCACTCCATTCAGAAGGGCCAGATCAGACTTAGAAAATCATCAAACGGGCTATATGGATTCACACACCATCTTGAAAGAAACTCAAGAAGAAAGATGGAGGCAGGAACAAGAATCACAACACCTATACTCGAGATTGATGACTCAGGAGAACAGTTCCCTGTAGACATCCCATCTATTTATGGAGATCAAGTGGATGATTGGCCTAGCAAGCACACTAGTTTTGATACGAACTCTTTGCAAGAGTTAGCTCACTTCACGAGCCCTTGGGAAGACTGCTCAATTCAAGTGAAAGCCCCCAGTATTTGAGTAAGGGAGGAGAACTCAATTTTTCCTAGGAACACAGAGGCCATTAGGAACACTAAAATTCAATGCCATTTTGATGGAGATGATTAATCTCCAAGAGAACAAGATATCCTTGCTTTTAGAGCACCTCTATATGAAGTGCAACTCATAAACACAACCAATTTTGGAAATCTATTGCCAAATTATCAAGACTTGAGTCTGATTACATAGAAAAGTCTGTTGCACTTAGTTCACTCATTGACTAATCAAATGTGTAATGTTTTCAATGAAACTTTATATAAGGTGTTTGCTAAAATTTGTGCACCTTCTCCAAGTTAAATTTCTTCAAAAGAACCAGTACATCTTGAGATTTTGTCCAAACAATGTACCTATGTTTGAAACTTTTCTTCTGCGTAGTTGACTTTGACACCTCCAACTTCTAATGCATGGTTCTCCCAAACTAGACTCCACTTATTTAAATGCTTTTAGCCATAAGTAGCTTACCTTTCAACTTAACAAATGAGTGCTTACTTGCTCAAAACTTTACATTGTGGAGTGAGATCTGATCAAAACTCTGATCATCGAGATTGCACCTGTTTCAAAATTCACTTATCACGTCTTCACATACAAATGTTCCTACTTGAAATTCTCTCAGCCTGATTTCAATTAGAATCTCAAATCTTAACCATAGATGCATTAACTATGGACTTAGATATCTACAAAAATATTTCTGAAATGACCAAGCACAGAAGAAGAGATAGAGAAAAAATCGCGACATAGATTTTAGAAGTTTTCTTCTATTCTCATGGAAAACATCTAATTGATGAATCTCACACATTCATCACAATTTTTCTTCTTCTACTCATCTATCTTTGTTCTATATCTCTTCTCTTACATATGTCCCGAACCTATACTAGTATATATAGGCATATATGTACAAACACATCACCATTACAAAGGCATAAGTGAACTAATTACAAGCTTAATGTACATGTATATACAAGTCTTCATCTTCTAACCATGCACTCATCTTCAAGACTCAAGGTTTGATCTTTGCTTTACTCTTTGACTTCAAAAATTTTCCAAATCATCAATTGTTGATTGTCCTACACCAACACATTTGACTCTGGACAAGCTATTGAAGGTCAAACTAGAACTATGGAAACATGTGGCAAATCAATTCTAGGAAATAGCCACAAACTCCTCTAGACCAAGTGCACAAGGAAAGCTACCTGAAATATGACTAGATTAAGTGAGAGATGTGAGTGAAGGAGAGGAAGGTAACAATTTTTTGCCCATTACACCTTTGGATGTGTAAATTGCAGCCAAGGAAGAGGAGCATGCAACAGTAAGAACGTCAGGAGTAGGATACACCTCTAGACTCATTGAGGACCCACTGTATGTTCTGGTAGTGTTTCCAGATGAGGAATTTGAACCTTATGGCTGGGTAGAGATTCTAACAACTATGGATATAGCAATTAATGAAGAACAATGGACCCCCCATTATGATGAAGAAGGTTATGATATATCCATCTTCACTGTAAACCTAGTAGGGGAAGAAACAGAAGGGGATAGTATTGAAGGAGAGATCTCAGAACGGAGTAAGCAAGCAAACAACGAGAAATGGGAAGTAGATTCGGACAGACCCAAATGTTCATTCGAAGAGGAATTTGTAAGTTGTGTAGAAGCCATGTCTCCAGACCTCACCACCCCGAGGAAGGAAAAGGATAATTCAAGTCCTAGTCAATGAAATCAAAAGATGAGGAAGGAAAAGAACTTGAAAACTGAGGGAGAAGAGGAACCATTGATCAGAATGCCAAAAAGAGACAAAAGCTTGGGAGAAACTTATGACAATAAGGAAACCACAAAGAAAGTTGTAGCAGCCATCTAGGGTGGAGAAGAACGATGCACATACATAGGACATGATTTGACTGACGAAGAGGAAGAAAGTCTGATGGATCTACTGAAGAGGTATAGGGATGTGTTTGCATGGAGTTACAAAGACTTGAAAGGGGTAGATCCTGATATATGTTCCCATAGGATACCCATGACCGCCGAGGCAAGACCCACCAAGCAAAAGCCCTATATGTATAATGACAATTAAGCATTGAAGATCAAGGAAGAAATAGATAGACTCATAGAATCCGAATTCATCTACGAAATAGAACAAACTAAATGGGTATCACCCATCGTAGGTGTACCTAAGAAGAACGGTAAGCTGAGAGTGTGCATTAACTTAAAAAAGGTCAATCCTGCTACCATCAAGGATAGTTACCCTTTACCCATTATAGAACGCTTGTTGGAATGAGTTGCAGGCAAGGAAGTGTATAGCTTCCTTAACAGATTCACAGGCTATAACCAAGTTGCCATTGCCCCCAAGGACCAACATAAGATGGCATTTGCCACTGAGTGGGGTATCTTTGCGTTTTGTGTAATGCCTTTTGGGCTGACGATTGCACCTGCAACTTTTCAAAGGTTGATGTGCCAGGTGTTCAAAGAATTTCTAAGAAAGAACCAAGAAGTGTATGTGGATGATTTGTGTGCTCACTTTGTGTGGCGGCCGCATCATATCCCTGAGCTTGAATGCATCTTCGATAAGTGTCAAGAATATCAAGTCTCTTTAAACATTGAGAAGTGTGTTTTTATGGTCAAACAAGGCAAGATACTTGGTCATATAGTTTCAAAAAATGGAATCTCGATGGACGAAGATAAGGTATGTGTAATCAATGAATTACCCAGGCCAAAGAACATAAGAGAAGTACAAGCATTTATCGGCCATTGCAGTTATTACCGCCGATTCATACACATGTATGCAATCATCGCTAAACCACTCTACAACCTGCTAAGAAACTTTGAGTTGACAGAAGAATGCGAGAGTTCCTTTAGTGAGCTTAAATGATGATTCTGTTATGCACCTATTCTAGCCATGCCTGATTGGAATAAACCTTTTCATGTACACATAGATGCTTCTAATCATGCCATAGGATGTGTATTGGCACAACCCACATGCGAGGGAAATATAGATTTGCCAATTGCATACACAGTAGGCAGTTGAATGCTGCTGAGAGGAATTACACCACTATTGAGAGAGAGGGGCTAGTAATGGTCTATGTGGTGAAGAAACTTCACCATTATCTATTGGCAAATAAATTTAAATTTTTTACCAACCACTAGACTCTCTTGTATTTAGTAAACAAACCATGCAACAGAGGCAGGTTAATACATTGGTTTTTATTATTGATGGAGTATGATTTTGAAGTAGTAGTCAAGAAGGGTAAGACACACTTGAGAGTAGACCACCTCTCTAGGATAACTTTCGAAGAAGTAGCTACTGGGATAGCAGATGAGCTACCAGATGCTTATCTCTTCAATGTTGAGATTGTCCCTGAATGGGTCAAGTCGTTAGTTCCAATATTGACATATGGACCGAAGAATCCTCAAGTGAGAACCCAAGAAAAAGAGGTAGTGAGAGCACAGAGATACCAACTCCTCACAGGAAGTTTCTATAGGCAAGAACATCAAAATATCCTTGCTTGTTGTGTAGAAGAACAAGAGTATAAAAATTGGTTGCAATTAGCACATGTAGGTGCACTAGAGCAACACCATTCTAAACAAGCGATGTTATTGAACTTGAAAAGGTTAGGTGTGTATTGGCCGTCAATGGAAAAAGATGTTTGACGACTATATGAAGAATGTCCAAAGTGTTGTAATAGACCCCCGATAGAACATGCCATTTTATACCAGGTGACCCTAACACCAGAGTGGAGTGAACCTTTAGTAACTTACCTAAGGACAAATAATTTTCTAGAGGACATGATTGTAGCACGTAGACAAAGCCTAGAACAAGAGGCCCTAGACTACAAGCTCATTGGTGATCATTTGTATGAGCGAGGACGAGATGGTTATCTGAGGATATGCGTGCACGAAAGTGAATATCTTAACCTCTTGGAAGCTGCACACTAGGTTGCAGCAGGAGGCCATTTTGGACCCGATCGTGTTATCAAGACCATACTATTTTTAGGATTATGGTGGCCCACTCTACATATGGACGCCCACACCTACGCAAAATGATGTGTCGTATGTCAAAGGACTCAGTATCCCATATGTAGGGATGAGATGCCCCTACGACCCATGATGAGAGGGCATGCATTCTCAAAGTGGGGAATAGATTTTGTGGGACCTATCAACCCCCCTGCAAGGAATTCCCATGCCGAGTACATTATATTTGCCATTGAATATCTTACTAAATGGGTAGAAGCTAAGGCCACAAGGAAAAACGACGCACACACCACTGTGAAGTTCTTGTTTGAGAATGTCTTCAGAAGATATGGACTTCCTATCGAGCTTGTAAGTGATAGGGTTACTCATTTCTTACATGAGGTTATTGAATATCTATTACAAAACTTTATGGTAGTACATAAGAGATTAGCACCGTATCGTCCACAAGCTAACAGACAAGGTGAGAGTACTAATAAGATTTGTGCAACATTCTCACCAAGATTGTGAACAATAAACGTTTGGATTGGGATCAACAATTACACCATGCCTTGTGGCCTTATCGCATAGCCTATAAAACAGTACTTAATGCCTCACCATTCCAGATGGTGTTTGGTTAGAATATTGTGTTTTCTTTAGACTTTTTGATACCCACACTCAAAATTGCTCAGGAGTATGGGTGGATGGGTCATGAACTTTCCTAAAAAATGCTTGACTTAGAACAATTGGGAGAGACGAGACTCCGAGCAACAGCAAGAATTTATGCCGCTAAGAAGAGACAGAAAGCCTACTTTAATGCTCATATTAAGGATAAAGGATTACAAACAGGAGATTTGGTGCTAGTCTACACATTGAAACAACATGCCCAATAGTTAGAAAAATGAGGATACGAACCCATGATCATCAATAGGATATGGAATAGCGATGCAGTTCAACTAACAACTCTTGAAGGTGAAGTAAAGCCTAATTATATCAACGGATGCCGAGTTAAGTTATATCAAGAACCCTTAATAGCAGACATGCTTAAACAACTCACTCTTGTAAAGAAGCAAAAGGAGGAGGAGGAACAAATAAGAGCCGAAGCCCAAGCAGAAGTGTTGGAGCCCATTAAGCGGATGCGACTACAAAGGAATATTCTACATTAATCTATTGAAGACATTGTAGCATTTTCTAGATGGCAGCATCAACAATGGATGATGATGATGATGATGTAAAGGTGGGAAATTGACACATGCGGGGTGGTTTGTAATGCAATGGGATTGGGATTTGGGGTAGAGATGGTGGATGCCATGGCAAGTGACGAAAGAGATGTGCAAATAGGTGATGTGTGAAGTGTGCTATGTGATGTTGTGGGTGCATGCAATTGTGCGTCTAGTGATGTAGTGGGTGAGATGTCCATGTCGTTGATGGTACCTTCAGTGATAGAAATGTGAAAAAGTGATGTAGGTGTGATTGTGCGTGGTGGTGGGTGCAATTGTGTGGTGAGAGGTAAGTGAGATGGTGTGCTTGGTGGCCATAAGAAGGGGGCTTGAGGGTGGAGTTCATGAGAGGGTCGTACAAATGGGAAAGGTGTGGATCGCGGGTGCAAAAAGGATGTGAAGGAGGAATATAAGGAGGTGAGCTGTGTAGAGATGGTAAAGGAGTATAATGGGTTAGTGGTACGTGAGGGGAAATGAAGGAACAGGGAAATGAAAGGTGACATCATGATGGGTGGAATGGAAACAGGGGGAATGGGAGCAATACTCATAATTGGACTGGATATCGGGGGCCAAATGCAAACAGGGGAAGGGATATGACCCTCGGGACTATCTACAATGTTAGGGGAGGGTAGGGTTGAAGCCGGGTGGTAGGGGAGGGTCTCACTAAGGCTATATACATGGGAAGTGTCTTGACTTGCGGTTAGGTCAATTGTAGAGGAACCCATAGGGGGTGCTGATGTGATAGGATTGATGGGGACACGAATATGTGTGCTTAGTCACTTAAGAATGTGAACCCACCGAGGGTCAAACCTGGGTAGGGGCTTCCGTAGCAAATATTGTAAGGCTTCTGACAAAACCTACAAACTAAACCAATTCATGCATGGCGGAGATGAAAGTTCCTCGAAGCCACTGATGACCAGTTCCTATTGCAAGATGGCTTGGCTTTGTTCTTTCATCAATGTGGTCCTTGCCCAAACCTTATTCATTGTATTATGGAGCCATCGAATGGTGATGGTGTAAGCTGCTGCTTTTGCCATCTCTTCTTCATACGTACTAGCTTCCCCTTGAACTTTGGCATGTGCTTTCGACTGTTGTGCTTCTTCCTCACTAGTTTTAGTGTCAACGTCTCCTTCATATGTCACCGTACGATCGTCTTCTTTGTCTTCCAAATCAACGTTCTCTCCCTTTGAGGGTGTAGTGGGGTAAGCTAGGCATTCAAATTCTTGAGAAACAATGTGCGTATCCGAAAATTGAAAGTCACTAGTCAACACATCTAGGATCTCAAAATCAAATGTAGTTTGGATTTCCTCAGTGCCCAAACTAGTAACCAGGAAGGTAGAAGAGTCAAAGACAAACATAGAAGTTGCCATGGTTGCTTCAATAGTAGTGTTGGAAGGAGCCGGTATGGTGGTAGGAACAACAGTCATTGCCTGTAAAACCTCAGGGAGTGTAGTAGATTGATTTAAGCAGACTCAGAGTGGTGGGACACTTGGTTGTGGTTGAACTGGAGGTCGTTGGGGGGAGGTTTTGGGTGTGGGCTGAGGTGATGGCGATTCCGGAACTTGTAGGTAGGGGATTGTGCCATGCATGCGCTTGACTCTGCGGGTTTTGGGGGGACGTGTGGTTTTCTTGGAGCCTTTATATTGTTGTAATTGCACTGCTAGGAGGGCTCTTTCTATAACAATATCATAATCCAAGCACATGTATATGATGCGTGTAAGGGCACATCATCCATGAACAACCTTTTTCTTCTCCCACCGATGTCTTGCCAATAACAATTGGTCCTAGATATAAGTAGCAATATCAATGGTTTGAGGCCCAGTAGTGGCAAGGTACAATCCAAACCATAGAAATTTGTGTGGAATCATAAATCACTCCTATGCAGGAAAGGCAAAATGTTAGAGGCATATTCTCAACGGTGTGGTCAGTTGAGGGGTCATGGCTAAGATGGCTAGCCATTTATCTACATCACTTTGCTTCATAGGTTCGGGGATAAGAGGCTCTTTTTCTGTGGGTGTATGGTTTCCATGAATCTTAAGCGTGGTCTTGATCAAGTCCAAAGACAAGGTGAACTTCTTGAAGGGGGGATTATTGACCAAGGATAGTAGTACAAAGACAAGGTCCAACTCCTTGGGCTCTTGCTCTTTAATAGAAGTCACCAAATAGTAACATCGATAAAAGTCACGTTTAGGGAGTTGCGCCCTGAAGTAATTGGTGAATCTTGCTCTCTGCCATATGGGTTTGAGGTCTTCACTATTCTGGAGGTTCTCAAACTCTTGTGAGAAGAAATTGTTATCGCTGCCACACATTTGCACCATAAGTGAAATTGGCCTCGTAGATGAACTCAGCTTCTCCCAAGGGTCCGATGAGGCCTTGGAACCAATGTGCCTTGCTGCTTATTCTTTCCATTTGTCCTTGGGGAGGGTCTTCAATGGGCATAAGTCCCGTGAAACCCTAGAACTCTGATGGTATTGCTGTTGGCATGCTCTCAAATGGAAGAGCTGAGAAGTCAACAATAGGCCATCCGAGCGTTGTGCTGGTGGAACCTTCCGCTTGCATGATGAAAGCTTGTGTAGCAAACCTAAGCTGGAGTGAAGAGGAAAACACATTAGTCATGAGAAATAATTAAGATCTCAAGAAGATGAGACCTCCATTCCTTTCCACCACCAACATGTTTCCGTGTAGTGTGCATGATTTTAAGGATGTGAGAGGTGAATTGTGAGAAGTGCGTGCTTTGACTCTGAGTTGGAGTGTGTGAAGTGCGTGGCTTTACAATTGATTTCAAATGAGTATTGCCTACAAAGTTAGTGTATGTTACAAGGATGGTCATGATATGAGTTTGTCGAGCTGGGTCTGGGTGGAGTGCTTAATAATTGTTTAGCTTTACTAAGTCAGTGGTCAGGGTGAGTTTGGTTGAGAGTTTTTTTTATTAATGAGGGCTTGGGGATCCATTTTTGTACCACACAAGGAGTTAGAAGAGATGAAGTGGGATTTACAAAAGGTGTGCAGGGTGTCCTAGTACTCTCTGAAAAGGTTTTCTTCAAGCTGACTAAGGTTGAAGCATAGGCTACACAACCAAGGAGGAAAATCAATGCCTTCAACAAGAGAACCATAAGAAATTTGAAGCCACATTGGATAATCCGGAGATGCCCCTTAGTCCCTCTCTCTTTCAAGTTGTTCCTCCAGAGTCAATGCAGATTCTCCTGGAAGACCATGCATGGGTGCTTGAGGATTATGATCGCTTACAAGAAGAATGCTGCACACTCAAGGAGACCAATAGGACCTTGTTGCTCGAAGACTCATTAGGGCTACTATAGTATATGAAGTAGCACCACTTGCTTTCTTAGACGAATTGAATGTGTTACGTATGAAAGTCCTACAGAACTAGGTATCCAACATGATGGAGCCCCCTTGACTATATTTGCCACCTGACCTACAGGAACGTGACGAGAAGATACCCATACTAGTTGAGGAAACCTTTGAAGAAGAATATGTACCTTTGCCCGTTGTTGGAGGACGCTCATCACCCAAAGGACAGGATACATATGAATTACCTCCTCCAGCTTGGTTAAAGATAGTCAAAGAATTGGGCAAGACACATTCGGCATGAGTCGATGTGCAACTACATGTGATGACCGACATCAAAGAGGTTATTTTGAAGTCACCTATTTTGCTGCTATCGCCCCCCGCAGGCACATCATGACTAGCAAGCTCCAATATAAGCCATATTTCCTCCTGCTGGAAGAATACAATTTTCAAATTGAGAGCATCACTTAGAAGTGCCCCACGCATGCCACGCAGTTTGAACTTGAAGATGTTCCATTGGAAGTAGAATGGGGTCACATATATCAACCCACATGGTGTGTGGCCTTACTCCAAAAGTACCCCGAAATGATGCACACGTGGATGCATGCACCAACGCACTTGAAGTACAACCTGTGCTATGGACCAATTCCTCACAGATGCATCTGGAATGCATTTGCTATTAAAGTTTGAAGACATGTCAAGGCTCCCACTATGAATACACCAGGATTTGAATATGGGACTTTGGACTAAAATATGACATGAGCACGACACCTTCCCTCAAAGTATGCTATGCTTGGCACTGAAGACTCAAATATATGCCCGCCTGCTACAAGCAGACATTTGAAGACATGTTCACCCGGCGTCTGGGAATACCACTCCGAAGTGTTCATCAGTCGTCCCATGCATTTTCTTCATTTGTTTTCCTGTGAATATATTATGTATTCGGAGCATTATTTGTGCCGACCTCCAAACAAACCCCAGCCCATTAATTGAAACTCGAACGTGCCCTTGTTAGGGGAATTTGCATCACGCAACATACCTTGGCAATAGACCTTCTCACCAACTATATTACTCATGCAACATCAAGTTCTATCAGGGACGACAAAAACAAGGAGGAGGGAAGTGTTCATGGCCAAGGATCAAGTACCAGCTCTTGTCATAGAAGAAGAGGAAGTACATAAACTACTCAGATTACTTCATTATGTCAACAATGATTTTTATCACTAAAACAATGTTATATATGTATATACATCCGATTATTGCAAATGCGACTTCATTTTGTGCAAGCCAAAAAGTCCTCGAGCTTGATGAGCCTAAGTAGAAATCTCACACCAATTTTTGTAATTTTTGGAAGCCGTTAGATAGTTCAAATTGGAGGTAGAACCTATTTTTTAACTATGTCTATCACTAGATGTGAAACCGGTCAAAACTAAGCAAAAACTATAAATAGAGCTAGAGAGCTCATTTTGTGGTTGTTGTTGCTATTATAGAGATTATGAGCTAGCAATTAGGAGAGCTATTGTAATTAGTGGATGATGAATATGAGTATGAGTTCTTTTCTTGCCTTCCATTGATCTCCATCACGACTTTCCTTGTGTGTGTATATGAATGTTTGTGTATGCAAATGGCATTTCTCACCATCTTCTTCATGCACATCACTTGCTCTTGATCTTCATATCAGCCTAACCTCTCCGCGGATTGACAATTACAAGATGTAGATCCTCATGTTGGTACTTTCCATTGTGCTACAGTGATGGTACATACCATATGAAGGGAAAGAGAAGGACTAAATGCAGATAGAGCAGAACGGGAAAGGCCAAGAGGACATAGGCACCAAAGAGGCATGGATAAATTTCCCCAACCAAGACTGAGAGAACAACCTAAAATTTTGAGACCCACACACCTAGTGAAATCCATGAAGAATTACTTCGACGGTACATGTGACCCATATGACTATGTAGCAAAATTCAAGCAAGTGTTTAGAGAGAAACAACTGAAGATCTATTCACTCAATACAATGCTTTTGGATTAACCCTGAAGAATACTACCTTAATGTGGTTTCAATTCTTGCAACATGGAAAATTCAGGGATATTAATCAATCCATAGAATCCTTCATTATGGAGTTCTCCAAGAGAGAAACTAGACACAATACTTCATCATTAATCCATTTATTTCAGCAGACACCTAAGAAAAGTCTGAGGCTAGCAAGATGTAGGTTTAGACAATAAATTGAGAGATGTCCTATACCAAATCTATCTACTCAAGCTAAAAAATCTTCCTTGTTTCTAGATGGTTTTTGGAGTGCAAAACTACGATCATACATCTGTATTAAGGAGCCACAAACCATAGAGCAATGTGTGAAAATGTGTATAGTTATAGAGGATAATTTGAGTGGTGAGTTGGAGCTCTCTAATCTCTACAAGGATTCAGATTGTTCAACCAAATTCACATCCAAACCCTCTACCTCGATTGAATAGCTAGTAGAATGAGTGGCTCAAAATTTAGGAGTGTCGAGGTAAAAAAAACCCCCATAATATTTTTGGTGAAACATTGATATACTTTGGAGGCGATCACATGGCCAACATGTGCCCATTGCTAGTTTAGAGCCCAAGGATCCATAAAGCCCAATATTGTATGATTGAAAGAAAATACATGAACCACATTGGCCAAGATTGTCCCTATAACAAGTAGGAAGTGAGGCAAAACTACGAGCAGCCTTACTCGTAGCCAGGTAGGTATCAAGGCAAGTACCAACAAAAACCTTATTATAAGCCTCCACAAAACTACCAGCCTCACTATCAGGCACAATACAGACCCTAACCCATGCTAGGAGAGCAAGCACCACCTCGTGCCAACATAATTTCAATCAAATATATAGTGGTAGATGATAACCTCAATAGGGCATTAGTGCCAACATTTCCATTGATCTCTGAGAATGAGCCTAATACTCAAAGATTTGATTCGATGCATGGAGATAGTCCATTAGATTACTACATGGAATTGCTAGAGCATTCTAAAGCTTATCCATACAAAGAACCCATAATGGAGGCTAATTAGGAGCCAAAATATTCAAATGTAATGTACACAAATCCCAACCCTAGACCCCAAATGAGACAGATGAGACCACAAGCCCCTAGAGGATCCTACTTTAGATGCTAAGGATATGATTTTGTAAGGTAATGTCCCCATCCTCCACCTGTAGGACAACCACACTACCTCACCATTCAAGGATAGTACTCTAAATGTGGTAAAGAACATATCATATGTGAGTGTCCACAAAACCTAGCCAATGCCTCTAAGATAACTCCAATCAACATAATAGGCATAGTGTGCACATTAAATGGATCTCCACCCACCTTAGTGACAATTCAAGTAGTGATCAGAGCCTAGGCTTTACAACAAAACCAATAAGTAGACCAAGAGAAACCCTCAAAATCTAGTAAAATTGGAGATCCTAGTAGAAAGAAAACTAAATCATGGAAAGATACTTTGAAAAGAGTTAAGAGAAAATGGAATAGGAAATTAGAAAAATTTTAAGGGATTTTGAAAGAGACCAAAACAAATATCCTAGAATTAACATCACAAGAATCATTAGACATTCCCTCCTTGCCTTAGCCAAGATCAGTCTTAGCAAAACCACTCCCATAGGCCTTGGATTTGAAGTTTAAAGCCTACCAAGCTAGATTGAGAGAAGGACCCAATGGGAAGAGCTTGACAAGAGCTATCCAAGATTTGACCTAGAAATAGAAAGAACCAAGATTTGCATGAAAATGGTTGAACTAGCCCAAGCTATGTCCGAAGCCACACAATATATTATCCAGAGTAACTTAGTGAAACTATATTTATGCATCTAGGGATTGTTAGAGAGATTAGAGTGACTGACATCTAAACCAAACGATCAGCACCAAAGGAGGCTCATTCCATAAGAAGCACAACAAGAGAATTCTCACTGGTTATATCAGAAGTTCCTAATTCTATAGAGTTGCAATTTCTCTCGCGGTTAATAAGTATTCACAAGGATTCTTAAGAGAGATTCAAGAAGAGAAATGGATACTGGTACAAGGTACTCCACCTCCCACTCAGGAGATAGATGATATTCATGATCAATTTCCTCAAGATATTCCTTCTATGTATGGAGATCAAGGAGATGCGCAGTCGAGTGAACAATTGAACTATGAATCCATATCCTCATAGGAATTTCCCCATTTCACATGCCCATGGGAATCAAATTCTATTTAGATGAGAGCTCCCACTATCTTGATAAGAAATGATGATTTAGTTCTCCCTAGGAACACAGATATAATAGAGAACACTAAAGTGCAGTGCCATGTCACTTTAGAAGAATTACTTAAAGTCAAATATGAGTTCTGGAAGCATGTAGCAAAACAATTGCTAGATGTTGTTAATTCCCACTCTTGGAAAGATAGCAAAGAAAGGTGCTATAGATACCCATATAGGGATAGGAGTTGACATTGCCATTGCTTCCTTGTGGAAACCTTGGGGCAAGCCAACTCTAAGACCAACTAGGATAAAGTTGCAAATGGCAAATGGACATATAGAGAAGCCTTTGGGTTTTCTAGAAGAAATTACTCTCACCACTTATGGTGTAGAGTTTGAGCACACCTTTTCTATTTGTGAGTTTAAAAAGAACCATGCCTACGAGATGATTCTATGAAGACCATTCATGAGACAGTTGCAAATAGTGATTTGGGAACTAGTTTTTTGTACTTGCTGCATTTAGGGGTAACAATGAAAGTCAATCGCAAGGATTGTTATCATATAGATGTACCCCCTTTGCAATGGAATACCCTACATAGAATGCCAGAAGAGATGGAGTTGGTGCATTCCATAGGATCAAATCCCTAACGGATGCACAAGGACATACATTTATGGATGTGTAAAGTCACAGTAGAAGAGGAAAATAGACTAGAAGCTTGAAGGATTTAAAAGGAGTGGATGGTGATATTTGTTCTCATAGGATTCCCATGACACTAGAAGCAAAGCCAACTAAATAGAAGCCTTACACATACAATGACAACTACACATCCAAGATAAAAGAAGAAATTGATCCATTGATAGAAGTAGGATTATCTATGAAATAGAGCATACAGAATGCATATCCCCCATGGTTGTAGTTCCTAAGAAGAATGGGAAGTTTCTTTTGTGAATTAACTTGAAGAGAGTTAATGCCGCAACCATACATGATAGTTATCTACTTCCAATCACTAAACACCTATTGGAACGAGTAGGAAGCAAGGAATTTTACAACTTCCTTATTCGATTTTCTTGTTATAACCAAGTATTCATTGTTCTTGAGGACCAACATAAGACAAATTTTGCAACCGAATGGGGTATCTTTGCATTTCATGTGATGCCATTTGGGTCCACAAATGCACATGCTACCTTTCAAAGACTCATGTGTCATGTATTTAAGGACTTATTGAGGAAGAATTTAGAGGTCTATGTGGATGACTTGCATGCTCATTCCCACATAAGACAAACACATATCCAAAAGCTTAGGCAAATCGTTAACAAGTGTAGAGTATCAAGTGTGCTTGAACCTAGAGAAATGTGTCTTTATGGTCAGAAAAGGTAAAATTTTGGGTCACATTGTGTCAAAAAATGGTATATCTATATATGAGGATAAACTAAGAGCAATAACATAGCTACCTAGACCTAGAATGGTTAAGGAAGTACAAGATTTTATGGGACATTGTGGTTAATACTGATGTTTTATCTGCATGTACACCATCATTGTTAAGCCTCTGTAAAACCTTACGCTACCTAGTAGAGCATCATTTACACTTAGACATGTATGTTATGTGACTCATTCCCTATGAGATTAATTTCAATGAGTCAATTAGAGGAAGCAGATGTTATGTATTCCTTGGTGAGCATCATTTTCAATTCAGTTGGGATAGCTTATGCTTGTTAGAGGTGCTAGGATTGGGCATAAGTATCCATTCTAGGTACTCCATGTGAGATAGAGTGTCCTGTGAGTGCGAGTTCAGCCTTATGTGCAATGTGCGGCTCATCATTTCTCATTTTTTTAACCTATAGATAGTTCTACTGAGATTCATGATGTACATGGATGGCAAGATTCAGATGTTGAATTGGATGCACATGTATGGCAAGATTTGTGTGCTCAAATGGATGCACATGTAGAGCATGTTTTGGATACTCACGATGCTTCTACAAAGCATGCTTTTGTTGATTATATAGATGCTCATGGAGTGCACACTTTGGATGATCATTTGGATGCTTTAGAGCATGATTTCGATGCTCATGTAGAGCATTATGATGATACTTAGTTAGAGTTAGATCGTCAGTTTGACCTTGGTGTTGATGTTGTGCAGTTAGCTCATGTGGAGCACGATGATACACTTGGTGTGTTAGAGCAAGATAGCTCTTATGATACACAATGTGTGGTAGAGCATATTATATCTCAAGTTGCACAGCTAGAAACATCCTTGGTTTATAGGATGAATGATTTAGATGTTGAGGAGTTAGCAGTTATGTAGTCATTCTTCGATTTGCTCATGCCATATGTTGACATGGATATGTTAGTCTTGATGATGGTACTTTGGATGCCTTGGATATAGGCATGGTTGACATGGTTTGGTCAAAAAACATCATATAGGTTTCTTCAACATTTGGGAGTTTGATGTACAAATTGTTATGCTTGAGACTAGACATTGTGGCTTCTATTCGAGCATTTGCATTTGGAGTTGATAACTATTTGATGATTGAAATAGGAAAAAATTGAATGGGGTCTTTGTAGGAACTTCATGAGTTCTTGCATCAGTCATATATGAGCTTTTTTGAGGCAATCGATGTAGGTTGATTGGTCTGGGTTGATACTAAACTCTTCATGTACAGTAGTGTATAGACCTACATCATTCTTGTATATGTTGTCACTTATGGTCACATTGACCCTTACGTGGGAAAGTTTTGGGGATGTAAGGGTCATGTAACCTTACCCTTATATTCATATACATATATCTTTTATAGGGCATTTCCTTAAGAAGATCATTTTGTGGGTTTTGAGGCTCCCACGTATGTGTGCACATCTCTCTTTTCCTCTCTCTCTCTCTCTCTCTCTCTCTCTCTCTCCCTCCCTCCATCTCCTCCTTGATCTTCTTGTTCAACCAACCAACAGCCTTCATTTCCAAGGAGTCCACCAATGAACCACAAGTCATTGTCATGGCTATGTCCAATATTGATTCAACATAGAATACCATGAACAAATTCTCAATTCAAAACTCCCCTAAGCATATGGTCAAATTTCTTATTGATACAGGTGTTGCAACTAATGTGATCAGACTACCTCTCGTTCATACTTTCAAGGCTAAATTGAAAGTGGTGGAAGATTCTCTATAGGCTTAGGATGAATTCAAACCCCATGTTTTGGGGAAGCTCCACTTCCCATGCATTTGGGTAAGGCCAAATTATCGATAAAATTTTTTGTTTGTGAGGATGATGATGTTATTGAACATGTCATACGAGGACAAAATTGGCTATTTGATATTTTTATACGTCTAAACCTAGACAATGGCAAGATGATCCTCGAGTGGGAAGGAAATTGTGTCATTGTGCCTCTTTTCTTATTCCTCGTCACTCAATGGTCTAATGCCCAAGGAGACCCCAAAAAGTTTTGAGTCTCTCTCTAATGTTATGGTCACTTAGACCCAACCACCTACCAATTGACCTAAGGAAAATAAAAAATCTAATAAAGTACACAAGAGCCATAGAACCTCAATAGACAGAACTCTCAAGTGGACAAGCAATACTAGTTATCCAAGTCGCTTTTGGTTGCACAAAAATTTGAATCATATATCTAGGTGCCCAAGTAACTCGTTACAAAATCAGAGGAATCTTCTCAAAGCCATAATAGTAAATGAGCCTCATAAGCCACTCCAAGAAACTTGACCATGACATAGTGAGCTTTGCCTCATAGTTATACAAATTTTGTTGGAGTTTGAGGTTTGTGCAAGCACACAAAAAACACAAGGAAGAAGAAAAAACTCAAGCACAACACAACACTGAATGAATTACTAATTGATTTTCAAAAGATAATTGACTTGTTAGGGTTATAGGCATATATACAAGCTGGGGATATCAAAAAATACCCCCTTGGAGTGATGCGGTGAACAAGGAGCTCGCACTCATGTATAAGGTAGTGCCAAGATATGTGGAAAGAGATCAATCCACAAAATGAAGTAAGCCCAAACCTTTGCATAAAGCTTCAAACTTCTCCCTAGGTAGAGCCTTTGTGAAAAGGTCTACAATGTTATCTTGTGTGGGTACATATGCCAAAATTATCTCTTCCGCAAAGAACTCTCCCTAACATAATGATAATGTACCTCAATGTGTTTAGTCTGAGCATGGAACATAGGGTTCCTCACAATTGCCAATGTGCTCTGATTGTCAGTGAAGATGGTGGTGGTAGAAGACTAACCAACATCAAAACCAATCAAAAAACATTTGAGGCATACACACTCAAGAGTCGCTATGAAATCTACCCTATATTCAACCTCACAACTAGAAGTGGCCACAATAGGTTGCTTCTTGCTCAACCAAGATATGCATGAGCTACCAAGCATGAAGTAAAAACCACTAGTGGAAACATGAGTGTCATAACAATCACCCCAGTCTGAGTTAGAAAAAGCATCTAAATCTAGTAGTAGTGATCCCCCCTTGGGATAAAACAATCCAATTAGTCAAGTGCCACTCAAATAGCAAGAAATGCACTTAACTGCCTACCAATGCTTGACACCTCACAATGCATAAACCTGCTCAATGTTAGGCCACATTATGCATAAGTAAATCAAGCATCCAACAGCTTGTTGATAGAGAACAACATCAAATGCATCTCAAAAATCATGAAGACTCAACCATAAACTTGTTTCCATAAGATTGGCAATAGGTTTGCTATCTTCAAGTCCAAAATGCTTAAATAATATATCAATATATTCGGTTCGACACAAACCTATTCCCCATCAACTTGCATTAATTGAATGCCCAAATAATGATGCAAATGCTCCAAATATGAAATTTCAAAAGAGGCATGAAAATCAGCCTTAAATTCAGAAATATGCTTCTCACTAGGACCGCTGAGAGGTATGTTATCAATGTATACAAGGATGATCAAAAGTACATCATCTACATTCTTAACATATAAGATGCTCTCAATTGGATAGTTCTCAAAACCATGTGCAATAAACTAGGCATGTACCTTTCATACCAAGCAGGGTTTGCTTCAAATCAATCATATAATTCCTTTTTCACCCTACATACTTTGTTTTCATGCCCATTCTATGCAAAACCATGGGGTAGAAATATACACTTCTTCATGTAAGTCACCATTTAGAAATTTAGTTGTAATGTGGAGCTGATGTACATTCAACCATGATGATTTTCAAGTGCACATATGCTATGAATAGTGATCATTCACCATGTGGGTCCAAAGGTCTCATCAAATCAATGCCTATCTCTTGAGTAGAACCAACTGCAACAAATCTAGCCTTATGCCTATCAATTGTTCCATCAGGCTTATGTTCCATCTTGTATATCCATTTGGTGTGAATGGAGTTTTTTCCTGGAGGCAAATCACATAAAGACTAGGTACCATTTTTCATAATAGCATCATATTCCAATTGCATAGTAGCCAATTTTATGCTTCATCAACAAAAACACGCTCATTCTCATCACAAAGATTAGAGGCACCCATTGCATAGAAATGTGATGCAAAGGAAGCACTATGAGAGCCTGATGGAGTACACAATATGACAGAGTTGCATCTAATTTTCTACCTCTCAAAGTTTTCACCAATTGTTTAGGCATAACTTTTGCCTCCTTTATATCAACCCTCTCATCAACAAGTGCATCATGCAAATCTGCATCAGAAATGGAATGATTTGCATCATCATGTGAAACCTATAAAGGCTGAGAAATTGCATCATTTGGACCAATACTTGATTGTCCACCTATAAAATGAGATAGCAAAGTTTCATACACATCTCTAGAGCTAACTGAAGTCTCCTTGGTACATGAAAGTAGTGGTTGAATTATATCTTCCACAAAAACAACATTACAACTAACCAAAATGTGTTTATTGTATGGATGATACAAACCATACCCTTTTGTTTCAGAACTCCACCCAACAAAAATAGATTTCACTACTTTATCATCTAATTTCCTATGTTGTTGTTCAAGCACTAACCCATATGCTAAACAACCAAAGACACACAAATGAGGAAGAGATGGCTTGCCACCATGCCAAGCCTCATATGGAGTGACATATTGTAGTGCTTTGGTGTGACATATATTAAGTACATATGCTACACACATAACAGCCTTAAGTTAGACGCTATTTGGTAAAGCTTGAATTTTAACCATACACCTTACCATCTCCATGAGAGACGTGTTTCTTCCTTTCAGCAACTCCATTTTGTTGAGGTGTATACGACACTATACACTGATTTTTATCTCACACTCAACGAGAAATGCATCAAAATCAGGAGACATGTATTCCCCTTCTTGATCGAAATGGAGGGTTCCCAATTTACATGCTAACAATTTTTTTGCCATAGCCAAAAACTTTTTCAAGCACATAAACAGTTCAAAATTTGATTTTAATGGATACACCCATGCATGCCTAGAGAAATCATCAATGAAAGTCACAAAGTAAAGGCAATTCCCAAAAGAAGGTGTCTACATAGGACCCTAGACATCACTATGAAGAAGTTGCACTTTGTGTGCAACCTAAACTGAACCATCTTTAGGGAAGGAAGAATGCTACATTTTTTCCTAAATACAGCTTTAAGAGACATGTTCACATATGTCTCTACCCTAAATACAGTTTGGGTAGAGAGGACACCATTTCATATTTCTATATGTGCAGCAAACTAGCATAATTGAGATGACCAAAGCATGCATGCCAAAGCTTTGCATCTGAGATAGCCTATGAATCTTGAACAACACATGCTAAATCATTCACAGATTTTGTATAGTCTATGAGCTTATATATCCGACAACATAAAATTCCAAAAGCAATGATAACATCTCCATTTGATAGATCATGGATTGTACATCTTTCATCAACAAATTTGACAACCAAGCCAATCTTGGAAATTGTTCAAACTGATAATAGATTTTTCTTGATCCCTAGCATATACAAAGCATCTAACAATGTGAAAGAACTGCCATCAGTAGTAGTCAAGATGATCTTATCAAAATCCCATTACATGATAAGAGGAGTTGTTAGCGCATGTGATAGTATTCTCTATAGGGGCAGGCTCAAGTGAACTGAAGAAATTGTACTACAAGGTAATATGTTTGGTTGCCCCATTATCAATGCACCAAACACCTTCAGACATACACTGCTCATGAGAAGATGGGTCATAGCTACACACAATAGTAAATACCCAATCTTCATTCTAAACAAGATTAGTAGACTTTGTTTTAGGTGTAGAGGCCTGTGCAACAACCATTCTAGCCTCTTTCTTTTTTGCCTCTTTATTACATGATCATTTCCCTTGGAGTATTTTAAAAACTTTTTTTGCTTTTCTGTTTTCTTCTCATCTTTGTCTTAATTCTTTGAATGTGTAGCATTAGCATATTTTGGCTTACTAGAAGATGGCTTCCATTCAGCTTTGCCCTTCTAACTACCACACACATAGTCACATACACACATACATACACATGCATACACACATACACACACATATTCATACACACACATTGTCACTCTAGCACAATGGTAAGTACCAACGTGAGGAGTTGCACCTCATAAATGTCAATCCGCAGAGTCGTGAGGATCGGTATGGAGACCATGAGCAATTGATGGCACAAGTGCGTGAGTGAAAGCACACAAGCATGCACGCACAAGGTAAGAGCAAAGAGTGGAACAATGGAAGGACTTTGATTACAAAAGAAATCTATTACAAGAGCTCAATATCTAACAAGCTAACCCCAAAAATGAGCTCTCTAGCCCTTTTTATAGTTTTTTGAGTGGTTTTGGCCATGTCCAGACCTAATGTCTGGCCTAATTAAAAATTAGGTTCTAGGGCTTATTTGAGGGCTCAAATAGAGTCTAAAAATTATGAAAATTGGTAGGATGATACTTCTAATACTCCTCAAGCTCGAGGACTCCTTAGCTTGAACAAAATGGAGTTACATAAATGCAAAATGTTATTTACAATGGTTTTTAGTGATGAAAATCACTATTTTTATAGGAACTTCTTCTGAAAATTTGACATGTGCTTCGTGGAGCTCCCTACATGCTCCTTCTTCTTGTGTGTCCACTTCCTTGATGTGCTTCTATTCTTGTGCTTGACCTTGATTGTCAACAATCCCCCCCTCTTGAGTCTATCATCCCTGATAGACCTTTTTTGTAGTGGTTGTTCCATGTAGTACTTTGAGAGGTAGAGTTCCTCATGTCTCAACCAGAGCAGTCTGTCTTCCACCTGTAGCAGGGTCACTTGTCCCATTCTTCATGTTTAGTCCCTCTATATATACTTCTTCCTTGATTCGAGCATGAGAGTGTTTGTTGAGCCTTCAGAAATTGTGAGCTTCTCAAAAGAGATTATCACAGTTGATTGTGAGTAGCTCTTGATGGTGGATTGCTTCCTTGCTCTTACTGTTGTCACCTTGATATCTCTGGTTTTCGAAGATGGCTCCCTAGTTTTCAAGCCAAGTACTTGTGACCCATAATGACTGATGGGTAAGTGCATTAGTGCATGGGTTGGAATAAGAATGTACCTTGTGCACGACCTTGTAATGTAGCCCTATGCATGCATACTTGGGAAATGCATTGGAAGAATTATGCTGCAAGAAGTTGGGTCCTGAGCTAAGTGCTCAAGGGTATGCTGATGAAGAGGTTTCCTAATCGATCATGGTTATAGTGTTGTTGAAGCATACAATTCTTACCATGGTGAAAGGTTCATCGATCTTCATCTCTTCGTGTTGTACTTCCATCATGGTGATTGACCATTGGCTTGTCTTTCTTGTTGATGGATGTCCTTTTTGATGGTTCACTTTATGAGATTCTTCAAGTGCTTAGTCTTGTCTCCAGCTTTGTTTCTTTTTTCTTTTTTTTTTTCTCTCTCTCTTTTTTTTGTTCCTCGTGATGGCATAAAACAAGAAGAAAGAGGTTAGTATCAATAAAATATTTTACATATGGCAAATGTGTCTCATGTTCCTGGGATTTCTCAATGGTGTCTATGCACGGTCATGTAATGTTGCCCTATATTAATGCATACTTTGGAAATGCATGACCTAAATGGTGCAAAAGACAAGGTTATGCCAAAGGCACATGGTTGCTGTTGGTCGAGGCTTCTAATGTTACTTGCAAACTTGATGCAATCTTTGTTTGGAGGTGGCAATTGGATCTTGAAATGATGTAATCCTCCTTATAGGGATCCATTTTAGAATAGTAGTTGGCCTTATAGAGATCACCTCTCACCTCTTCCTCTTTGGATGGTTGTTGAAACTTGGTGTCCAGCGTGGTTGGCTCTTTGATTCTGTGGAATTTATTGGTACTTTTGGCTCCCAAACCCATATCCTTGATGATTGTCTTCTTACTTTTGCCGAAGGGTTGAGTTTATCTTCTGTTGTTCTTTGTGCTCTGTTCTTACCCTTTTATCTCCTTGGCTTCTTTGTTGAGACCTTTTGCATGGTGGAGAGCATAGTCCTTTGTGCATATACGAGTGCTTTGGGAACCCACATATGTAATCGCCCTTGTTGAGCTACGGCTAATTTTTTTGGTACCCAAATTTTTTGAAGACCTTTTGGTTGAGTTGGTCCTAGTTGCTTGGTGCTTGTCTTCCCATGGTTGGCTTGCCTAGGTGGAAATTGTGTTGGCACAGCTAGTGGTTGCTCTCCTTTTCATACCTAGATTTGCTTTATGCTCGGAACTACTTTACTCTTGAAGGCTCTTTGTCTATTTGATATACTAGTTGTCTTGTATTAGTTCGCTTGCTTCTGAGGTTGAACTAATGTGGATGATTTACTCTTCGAAGAAGGAGGGTCTGCTTGGCTTTTCAACTATCCTTCCCTGATTGAGTCCTTCTCGATCATAGAGCTTTTGACACATACAACATCTTGTTCGTGAAGATTAAACTTAGAGGAACTAAGAGATTGTGTGGTGCCATGATCTGTGAGCATGCAGTTCTCTAATTCTAATTAAATGCATTGTTCATGTACCCAAACTTGAAGAAGTTGACTTCTTAGGTTCAAGTTGACCGCATGGTCATAAATCCAATCTTAACCCAAGACAAGTGGCTCTATAAGGTCCTCATCGTGACACACTAGCATTTTGACTTTCATTGGAACAACTTGAAGGTAGATGGGAAGTTCCACCTCGCCCAAACAAGGGGTTTCCACACCTCCCAAACCTATGAGATAGGCTTCTATGGGCTTGATGTTCAATGGTAGGTCTTTGCTGTATGAAAGTCTAACTACACTAGTTGTTGCACCTGAGTCAACCAAGGCTCTCATACTCCTTACACTCTTTCCTCGTCCTACCTCCATGGTCACAAAGTGGTGTCGATCGATTATGCAAGAGTAATTATGCCTGATTTCTGGCACATGTCCATGTGATATTTTGGGGCTTTTGGGTTGACATCTAAGCTTAGTCGCCTTAAATTATTTTTCCTAATGCACTCTCTAGCCTCTGCATGTGCTTCTTCTCTTACCCTCAACTCTTCTTCTTTTCGCTTCTTAGGAATGTTGAGTCTCATTAACATATCCATTGTAATAGGTTCTTGATACAACTTGACTCGACATCCACTAATATAGTTTGGCAAGATGTCACCTTCTAGAGTGGCCAATTGAACCGCACTGCTAGTGGAAATTCTATTAATGATCATGGGTCCATATCCTCGTTTCTCCATTTTGCGGGCATGTTGTTTTAGTGTATAAAAAAACACCAGATCTCCTTCTTTCAATCATTTATCCTTGATGTGTGCATCAAAGTATTCCTTTTGTCTTTTCTTTGCAGCATAGATGCCTGCTGCTGCTCGTAGCCTCGTCTCACCTAAGCGTTCTAGATCAAAGATCCTAGAGGACAATTCATGTCCATTCCACTCATGCTCTTGTGCTACTTTTAATGCTGGGATTAGGAAGTCCAATGGTAGCACAACATTTTGTTCGAAGACCATCTGAAATGGTGTAGCATTGAGTACTGTTTTATAGGCAACTCAGTAAGCCCAAACAACATGATGAAGTTGTTTGTCCCAATCAGAGCGTTTATTATTTACGAGTTTTGTCAATACGTTACATAGGATCTTATTCATGCTCTCGGCTTGTCCGTTAGCTTGTGGATGATAGGGGGCAGATTTATTATGTATTACCAAGAATTCTTGGAGAAGGTTTTCAATAACTTTGTTCAAGAAGTGCATACCTCTATCACTTACTAACTCTATTGGTAACCCATTTCTGGTGAACACATTCTCAAATAAGAACTTAGCAATCGTTTGAGCATCATTCTTTGTCGTGGATTTTACTTCTACCCACTTTGTAAGGTAATCTGTGGTGACAATAATGTATTCGGCATGGGACTTTCTTGTTGGGGGGTTAATGTGACCTACAAAGTACATACCCCATTTTGAAAATGCACATCCTCCCATCATTGGCCTCAAAGGCATCTCACCTTTCCTAATCGGATATTGCACACGTTGGCATGTGTCACATTTCTTCACATAGGTATGTGCATCCATATGAAGAGTGTGTCAAAAGTCCTGAAAATAGGATAGTCTTAATTACTCTGTTAGGACCAAAGTGTCCACCACCAGCACCGCTGTGTGTAGTTTCTAAGACTTTCAAGTAGTTTGATTGGTGAACGCACAATCTTAAATATCCATCTTTGCCTCTCTGATAAAGGTTTTCTCCTACTAAGGCATAGTCAAGAGCCTCTTGCTCCATGCTCCGTTTTCTTGCTAGACTAGCCTCATTGGGTAATGTTCCCGATCTCATGAATTCTACCAATGGAGTGCTCCATTCTGGAATTGAAGATACATGATAAAGAGTCGCATGCTCCACTAGGGGTCTCTCCTGGCACACTGGAAAATTCTTAATCCACTCATGAATTTCTTTGTCCATGCTAGGCCAATACACTCCTAAATGTTTTAGATTCTAAAATGTTCATTGTTTAGAATAGTGATTTCCTAGCAATCCTTCATGGGCTTGTTGCAACCAACTGCCATGTTCATCATCCTCAGCACAACAAGCTAATACACCCTCTATATCTTGTTTGTACATGCTTCTTGCTAATATTTGATATTTTTGCAATTTTACAATTTCCTCTTTGTTCGTTTTCACATTCATGTTTGCAGTTCCGAAGGTTAGGACAGGTACCAACTTATTTGCCCATTTAGGGACAACTTCTAAATTGAACAAATAAGCATCAGGTAGCTCATCAAAAACTCCTTGTGGTGACTCTCTCGAGGTGATGTGAGAAGGTGATCTGCCCTGAGGTGGGTTCTACCTTTCCTAACAACCATTTCAAAGTCGTATTCCATTAGTAAGAGGAACCATATTGTGCTCCCTCATCTATGGAATTAGGAACATAAACTTTCATTGGTGGTGAGCTTTCTCTTTCAACAACTGGTTGAGCCTGTGGAGGTAAAGAAACATGGGGCTTATTTACCAACCCTGGTTGTGGTCTATTTACAATGGCTAGTGGGGTGGAATGAGATGGTGTGGATGGAGTTTTGGCATGCAAAGGGATTTGAGATGCAATGTCTTCTATTTTTGTTTTTGCGTCTTTCAAGCTTTCTTCTAGTTCAGATAAATTTTTATTCCACTTATGATTGGCCTTCTCTTTGGTAACCTTCCAAGTTCTTGTTTTCCTCTTACTAGGCTCTCCTGATTCGCTTGAATCTGATTGATCTGCTGGTTTTTCTTGTTGTACGGCTTGTGCCCTAGTAACTGCTTGTATGGGAGCCACATTACTCCTACTAGCACTTGAATCCACCACTAAGTCTACCACATTAATGGGTGTAACCTTGGGCATACTAGAGGGGTTCCTAGGACATTCTCTTGGGAGGTGTTCTTTGCTACACTCAAGACAAAAGCCTTGTATTGTGATGTTTTGACCTTGTCCTGGAGTTGATGGTTGGGGACATTCATGAATGAAATGGTCGCCATGACATCTAAAACACAGTCCTCTGGGGGCTTGTGGTCTTACTTGTCTTGCTTGAGACCTTGGGTTAGGATTCATGTACATGACATTGGAGTATTCTCACTCTCAATTTTGTTCCATTAGTGGTGTCTTGTACTGATATGAATAAGCCTCACTATACTAGTGACTCTATGTAATAAGCTTGTGGACTATCTTCATGAGAGTAGTCTGAACTATGAGCATGAGAGTAGTCAGAACTATGAGCATGAGAGTCATTTTCTGAGACCCACGGGGTTAGTGGCACCAATGCTCTATTAAGGTTCTCCTCGTCCACTGCGTACTTAACTAAGATCACATTGGCAAGAGCTAGTGGTTGGTTTCCTAGTATTAGTTGTGGCCTATATGGTGCATGATATTGTTGTTGTGTCCTATAATATGGGTGTTGGTATTGATTATGATACCTGCCCTGCTGGTAGGTATGATGATAATTTTGTCTGATAGACTACCTAGTGTATGGACAATCTTGAGCCGTATGATTTGTGTATTTCCTCTCAATGGTGCAATATAGAGCATTAGGGTTTCCTTGCGGTTGAGCCATCATTGGGCAAACATTAGCCATGTGGTCTCCTCCACAGTTGTAACATCGCTTCAATGAGGTGCCCCAGTGTGTTTGTCTATTTTGAACTCCTAGCTTCTTGGCAACTTGCTCAGCTATCTCATCTATCTTAGTGGAGGTTCTTGAGGTATGACTAGTAGAACTCTCTGAATCCTTATAGAGTTTGGACAGTCCTAGCTCCTCACCCAAATTGTCTTCTATGTCAATACATATCCGCACACACTCTTCTATGGATCTAGGCTCTTTCAAGTACACATATGATCTCAACTTGGTGCTTAGCAAGACATCTAAAAACAAAGCCACTTGTTTGGCTGGTGTGGGTAACTCGGGAATAGGGCATCTTTCTATGTACTGTCTGAACCATCTTCCTACAAGCTGCACTATTTCTTGGGGTGTCTTCTTAAAGTTGTGGATCAAGGATGATGTGTTATGCATGATGCCACTCTTGGAAAATTCTACAATGAATTCCTCTAGCAGTTGGCCTATGTTTCGATAATTGCAATTGTTCAGGGGTTGGAACCAAGCTACGGCAGTGCCCTTGAGAGTCAAACCAAATGTCTCAAACTGAGTGAACAAGTCCTCAACTTGTTCAGCTCTTAACACTTGGTTGAACTTGGCCACATGATCATAAGGGTCTCCAAATCCATCGAAGTAGTTCTTCATTGCCTTAACCACTTGAGAGGTCTAAGGGTTCTTGGGTGCTCTCTAGGTCTAGACAATGGAAAATCATGTTCATCTCTTTGATGCATATGTGCTCTATGTCTCTCCCTTTCAGGTCTTTCATTTTCAAATCCTGATCCTTCTCTACCCACCGTGTTTGCAAAGCTTACCTTAGGTCTCTCTCTGGTTCTTTCCCTTTGCATTTCATGAGCCTTGGATGATCCTGCTCCTTGAAGGCCATGGGGGACATTAGATCTTGGTGGAGGGAAAATTTATTTGCTCTTCCAGGTGTATGCATGCCTATCATGTTCTGTTACCAAGAACACTTTCTCTGATATGTTATCTAGATAGACAACTTTGCGTGGTGTCTTCGGATCCTTGAGCTTGTAGATGATGACTAGTGGGCTAGGTTGATCTGGTTTGAATCTCCAAAAGGCTTCCTCCATTTCTCACATGGTGTTCAAGTCCAAAAGGTTGATCTAGATTTTTGAGTTGGACCACTGATCGCCTCAGGCCATTCTCATAGATGCGAGCAACTAATTGGTTGGTCCTGATATATTCCAATTGTGTCTTATAGGAACCTTCTGGTGTTTGTAAATATGCAGTACTTGAGGTACATGTGGATCTTTCCATGTTGAAAGACATTTCTGAATCACTTGTGTCGGAACTTAGTGTGTAAGGACACTACAAGGAATACAGGCACATAGCAATGGTTAAGGCGACACAATTTCGTCACCATAAAATTGCAAAAAGCATCGCAAGAAGCATTGAGCACGGACCGTCGATTAAAGGACAAGCTAAATGATTTTTTTTTGACGTGTTGCGCAACGGGATGTGCGACGCTCACATTGAGCATCACTAAAGCGATGATTTAAAAAAGCATCGCATAAGCGATGCTGTTGGCAGTAGTCAAGGTACACAAGGATTCACAAGACAAGGAAGTCAAAGAAGGGATTCAAAGCAAAGAGAAAGCACCAGTAGACAAAGTAGTCAACAAAGATCTGGCAAGTAGGCCGTCCAAAATTTTCCATGAAGTAATACTTCCTAAATAGTGAGTTTAGTCACTCTACATCATTGTAAACACCATAACACCTTTTTGTAACTCCATTTTGTGCAAGCCGAGGAGTCCTCGAGCTTGAGGAGTATTAGAAGTAGCATCGTACCAATTTTCATAATTTTTAGACTTCGTTTGAGCCTCCAAATAGGCCCTAGAACCTAATTTTTAACTAGGCCAGACACTAGGTCTGGACAGGGCCAAAAGCTAGTCCAAAACTATAAATAGAGCTAGAGAGCTCATTTTTGAGGTTAGCTTGTAATAGAGTTGAACTTGTATGAGCATTTTGAAAGTAATCTAAAAGAACTCCATTGTCTTCCTCTTTGTTCTTGCCGTGTGTGCGCGTGTGTGTGTATGTGTGTGCATGTTTGTGTGCTTCTCACTCACGCACTTGTGCCTTCACTTGCTCGAGGTCATCATACCATCCTCACGTCTTCCCGGATTGACATTAAAGGAGGTGCTACTCATCACTAAGCTACACCAAATTTTGGCGCCGTTGCCGGGGATCGAGCTTTGAGGACGAGCGTGTGATGGTAAGATGTAGAGTTGTGACGTTGGCGTTGTAGGTAATTTCTTTACTTTTCCTTATTTTCCTCTTTCTTACTTCATCTTCATCCTCACCATCATCATCCTCACCATATCCGATCTCCATCTCCATCATCGCGTACTTCAGTTTTTTGATCATATCTCCTTCCCCCTTCCATTTCACTCATTTCACTTGTGAGAGAGAGCGAGAGAGCGCTTTGTGTGCACTGTTTTTGCATGTTTCTTGAGTTTTCTTGCAGGATCTGGCAATCCCATCATCTCCAGCACGCTGTGCAAGTACGAAAAAGCTCGGTCCTGTCTCTGTGTCGCAGACTTCTGTCGATCGCAATCGACAGAAAATTTGATCTTTTGGTGAAACAAAGTACACCACCTTAATACACAAGATGAGCACATTCCAAATCACTAAAAACAGTAAAAAAATTCCGAGTTTCTCTGTCAATCGTGATTGACACTGTCAATCGCAATCGACAGCCACAATCGACACTTCTGTCAATCGCGACCGACACTTCTGTCAATCGCGATCGACACCTCTGTCGATCGTGACTGACAGACCCCACGACCGACCGATTGCCATGTAGGATTCAGTCAATCGCGATTGATACTGTCAATCGCGATCGACTGAAAGTTGACGATTGACACAAAATTTCGCGTTGCCACGTGTCCATCGCGATGGACAAAACCCCGATCAACTGAAATCACGGCAAAAATCTCGGAAAAAGTGTCAATCACGATCGACACCATCGATCGCGATTTACAAGACTCACGATCGACTCTGTCGATCGCGATTGACACTGTCAATCGCGACTGACGTGTCAATCGCGACCGACAGGCCCCGACGGACACCTCTGTCAATCATGATTGACAGACCTATTGATCGCGATTAACAGGATTTTTTGGCTAAAATTTTAGGAGATTTTTGTTCCAAGTTTTTCGGGTAAATTTTAGGCATACTTACCAGGGAATTAGTGATTTGTGAGATCCCTACACGTGTGTTTTGAGAAAAATCCTGTGAACTGCTGGCCTGTTTGAACCTTGTTTTAACTCCAAAACCTTGAACTGTCATAACTTCCTCATAGGAAATCCGTTTGGGGTGATCTTAGGCTTGTTGGAAAGCTCGTGGGGAGTACATAAAAAAATTCCACTGGTTATAGTAAAATTAATATCAAGATTATTAGATATAGTAATTGTAATTTGACCATCCCTAGGGGGAACAAAATTGAGGGATCTCTAGAATTGTTCTCCATAAAGACAAAAGGCTAATTGATATCTGAATTGCATGAATGGAAGTAATTTATTATGTCATTTGAATCTAAGTCTTGAGCTAACCTTGGGACTTTTACAGGGCCATTGAGAGCACTTGAGGGCATCCAGAGCAAGGGCTTTTTTCAAGCTTGAGAACCGGATTCTTGAGCACCAAAGGGCAAGGGATCAGTAAGTGAGGTTGGAATACTCTCAACTCCCTCTGTCAAATCCTAGCTTAGGCTACACGTGAATAGTGCTAGAAGTAAGTCAGGGCAACGATAAGCACGAGAAAAGTCAAGACTATCTAAGAAATCAAGTTCAAGTCCAGAGATAACCTGTGTGTGATCGACAACTTTAAAGGAAAAGAACTTAACGTGGTACGATCAAATTTAAGGGCGGAAATTAACTCAAGTATTCCGGACGACGTGATATCTGACAAGATCATAAACACGATAATCAATTAAAAAAGAACCAAGTGACTGATACAAATTGATCGGCAACGAGGTTGTACCTTGGGTAAAAATAGGGACTACTCAAATAGGCATATGAACCTTAGATCAGGACGACATCTAGGAAGAGATAGACAAAGTCTTAGATCTTCAGAGGCTAGTGTCAATCACACTGCTAGATCTTGGGCCTAGCAATTGAGCCATCACTCATACTACCCTAGCTCTGAAACTAGCAAGTTTGAGATGTCTCAGGGGATGGAGAGACCTACAGGAAGTTCAAGAGTGCCATATTTACATAGGGTAGAAGGCCCTTAAAAGATGCAACTCGAATACCTTAGGACCAACCAATTAGGTGCTTGCATCTATGAGGACGGCCTAGGAAGATCTGTGGTCCAGATTAAAAACCCTGACCAATCCATTGGACTAGAGCATCCAGCTGTCAAGTTTGAAAATGGAGCATACCTAGACAAGGAAGGAACCATATATGTAGTCACGAGTCATCCAGATAGGACAGACGAATTTGTAAAAGGGGATCCCAGAAACGGACTTAGGTGACCTCGAGCAAGGAAACATGGGTGTAGAACCTAGAACCCCCCGAGGCAAATCTGTTCTCACTAGGATTATCACACCAGAGTGGATTCCCCAAGACAATAAGAGCATAGATCTGCTCCTGAACCGAGAGACTTATGAAGCCTTTTGGAGGTATAAATCTGATTAGCCAAATGAGGTAGGAACAATCATGATATATGAGTTCAAAGATCCTGATAGCCCAGGCAGAGTGACCTACTTAGATCACGCTTCAGAGAGGATCTTTGTGGTTACAAAACATGATAGGTGTGCTTACACTTGGAAAGGTGAATTTATTTTCCCCCAACCAAGGTCGAATGCGTCCTTTGGTCACCTAGGAGCTGGAACATCCCAAGCTCATGGAGTCTTTGAGACAGACATAGAGATAGACCTGAGGTAAGCTTTGCCAACCTAGTGGGAAGAGAAAGAACGAGAACAGAAACAAATAGAGCGGAACCTGAGGGACTTAGAGCCCCAAGGAACCAAAGGAATGCGGATGAATGCTTTCTACCAAGACCTAGAGAGCACACGAGAACTTTGAGACCGACTCAGCTAGTTAAGTCCATGAAGAACTACTTCGATGGCATAGGAGACCCATATGATCATGTGGCTGAGTTTAGGCAAGTCTTGAGAGCTGAACAAGTTGAGGACCTATTCATGCAGTATAATGCCTTTGGTCTAACCCTTAGGAACACAGCCCTTACATGGTTTCAACCATTGAATGAGAGATAGTTCAGGAGCATAGACCAACTCTTAGAGGCTTTTATCACTGAATTCTCTAAGAGTGGGATAAGGCATAATACTTCCTCATTGATTCATAGCTTCAAGCAAACCCCCCAAGAGGCAGTTAGACTTGCAGGAAGAAGGTTTAGGCAATATCTAGAGAGATGTCCTATCCCTGAGTTACCCACTCCAGCCAAGCAAGTGGCTTTATTCTTGGATGGATTGCTAAGTACCAAATTGAGGTCATGTGTACTTGAAGGACCCTAGGACTATAGAAGAGTGTGTACGCATGTGCATCGATATCGAGGATAACCTAGGGGAGGAGTTAGAGCTTTCCAAAATCTACAAAGATTCAGATAGTGCCTCTAGTCTCTCTTCCTCGCAATCCACATCAATTGAGGAACTCGCGGAAAAAGTAGCTCAAAAACTAGGTGTCACTAGCAAACAAATCCCAAGGTTTGCCCCCGTAAAGAGGTGCTATACTTGCGGTGGTGACCATATGGCGAATGTATGTCCCATCATGGCTCAACCCCAAGTGAACCTTATTAGCCAATATTGCACCATAGAATGGAGATACACAAATCACACAGCACAAGACTGCCCATACAATAAGCAAGCAGTTAGGCAAACCTACCCTCAGCCCTATCCACAACAGGGAAGATACAAGAACCAGTACCCTCCACAGCAATATGGTAGACCACAACAATCTTATCAACAACCGTACCAGAACCAAGAAAGGCCTCAACCTGTGTTAGCTCAACAACCTCCAACCCCAGCTAATGTGATTCCTATAAAGTATGCAGCTGTTGAAGAAAATTTGAATAGAGCTATAGTCCCAGTGACTCCATTGCTTTCAGAAAGTGACCCGAGTGATCATAGTTTTGATTCCACTCACATAGACAGTCCGCAGGCTTACTACATGCAGTCACCTGAGCATAATGAATCATATTACTCTGAAGAACCGAGTGAACCTAGTTGGGAGCCAGATTACACAAATGTCATGTACGCAAACCCCAACTCTAGACCTCAACCTAGGCAGGTAAGACCCCCATTCCCTAGAGGGCCATGCTACAGATGTCAGGGAGATCACCTCATTCGTGATTGCCCCATGCCTGCACCCACACAACCCTAGTCAGTAACAATACAAGGCTTTTTTCAAGATTGCGACAAAGAGCATCTCTTACGAGATTGCCCAAAGAATCCCAATAATATGCCAAAAATCACTCCTATTAACGTTATTGGGTTAGTAGTAGACTCTACAGGAAGTGTGACTTCCACTGCACCAGTACACGTAGTCACTAGAGCCCAAGCTTTGCAGCATAACCAAGGGGTAGGTCAAGAAAAGAGTGTAGAGTTTAGTGAAATTGAGAGCATAACCAAGAAACGGACTAGAGCTTGGAGAGATAGCCGAGAAAGAATGAAAAGACAATGGGCAAGGAGGATGAGTGAACTCGAGGAAAGCCTAAGAGAAACGAGAGCCAAGATAATTGAACTTACATCTCAACCTCCCTCTCACACTACCCCACCACCACCATTCCCATCTCCATCCGATCCATTACCTTCTAACCCGCCTTATGCTACCCCACCAGCCCCTAGAGTAGGATCAGTACTAGCAGATCCCACTCCTGAGGACCTAAATATGATGCTTAAGGCATATCAGGCCAGAATCCAAGAAGGGCCAAATGTGACAGATCATGAAAAGTGTTACCCGAGAGCGGAACTAGAGCTTGAACGAACCAAGATTTGTGCTAAAATGGTAGAATTGGCTCAAACTATGTTTGAAGTCAGTAGCCTCTTTAACATCTCTAGTTCAACTAAGACACAGTTGCACTTTGATGGACTGCTGGAAAGATTGGAGAGGCTAATTGCACAATCAAAAAAGGAACCCACCTCTCAAAATGAGAGAAGGCCAAGTGAGAGAATAAGCATTCCCCCCCAGGAAGCTTATGTGCCCAACTCCACAGAGCCAGACACATCTTCTTCTATGAATCAGTTCACACCAGAATTCCTACGAGAGATTCAAGAAGACAAATGGGCTAAAGAAAGTGAAGTCCCTCCTCCCATTGAACTTGTGGATGATGCACATGACCAATTCCCACAAGACATCCCATCCATTTATGAAGAGCAGGAGAGCACTCGATCTCAGGAGAGATTAGACATCGAATCTAATTCTATACAAGAACTACCCCATTTCACAGGCCCATGGGAGGCAAAGTCCACATGTATGAGAGCACCCACAGTCATGGTAAGAAACGAAGATTAGTCATACCTAGGAACACAGAGGTAGTGAAAAACACTAAAGTGCAGTGTAACCTCACTTTAGAAGAGCTACTCAAAGTAAGGCCAGAGCTATGGAAACATGTAGCCAAACAAGTACCAGAGATAGCAAAACCTCGTTGCTAGGTAGGATCCCATAGAACAGTGCCAGAGATACCTTTGGACAAGATAGGAGACATGAGTGAAGGAGAAGAAGGAAACACCTATCTTCCCATCACCCATCAAGGATACACAACCAAGGCAATTCTAAACTCTGGTGCAGGAGTTGCAATTGCTACCACTTCCCTATGGAAGCGTTGGGGCAAGCCAGCACTCAGGCCAACGAGAATGAAATTGCAGATGACTGATGGTCACATTGAGAGACCCTTAGGACTGCTTGAAGGAATAACTCTCACCACTTGTGGTGTAGAGTTTGAGCATACATTTGCTATCTGTGACTTTAGCAAGAACCATGACTATGAGATGATTTTGGGAAGACCATTTATGCGACAGTTGCAAGTGGTACAGGATTGGGGAACCAATTCCTTGTATCTGCAACACTTAGGTGTCACGACCAAAGTGAATCTCAAAGATTACTCTCATAGAGATGTCCCTCCTATCCAATGGAATCCCATCCATAGAGCTAAAGATGATACAGAGTCTGTGCATTCCATAGGATTAGGATCCTCATGGATGCATGAAGACACCCACTTATGGATGTGCAAAGTAGCAGTAGAAGAAGAGAAGAGAGAAAAAACCAGAGAGGTGGGTGCGAAGGAAACACATAGATCAATTCAAGACCCAGCGTATTCACCTGTAGTATTTCCGGACGAAGAATTTGAACCTCATGGTTGGGCAGAAATTTTAGCAACAATGGATGTAGCCATCAGTGAAGAACAATGGACACCCCACTGTGATGAGGATGGCTATGACATTTCAGTCTTCTCCATAGAGCCAATCATGGGAGATGCAGTTATAGAAGAGTGCGAACCTAGCCCTGATGCATTTGAGGATGCAAGTGACTCCGATCTAGAGTCAATCATTATGGACCCACCTTTTGCATCAGATGAAGAATACTTCTATGAAGTGGAAGCTCATCCTCAGAGACATGGAGAGCTTACAAATGATGTAAGGTTGGCCACACAAGTGACTCCTAAGGATGAAGGAAAGAAAAGAAAGAAGAGAGAAGTCACACCAGAAGAAGAATAATTTTTGTTTGAGGTCCCTGACAATTTTAAAAAGTATGAGATAGACGATAGAAGAGTCATGGTAAGGATGCCAAAACGTGAGGTCCAATTAGGGGAGGCCTATGATAACAAAGAAACCACCAAGAAAGTGATTGTAGCCGTTGAAGAAGGAGAAGAAAGATGCACGTATATAGGCCATGACCTAACAGAGGAAGAAGAGCACGAGCTAATAGCCTTGCTGAGAGAATACAGAGATGTATTCGCTTGGAGTTACAAGGATTTAAAAGGTATCGACCCTGACATATGCTCACACACCATCCCCATGACCTCAGATGCCAAACCCTCTAAGCAAAAGCCATACACATATAATGATAACTATGCTGCTAAGATCAAGGAGGAGATAGATAGACTAGTAGAAGCTGGATTCATCTATGAAATTGAGCACACAGAGTGGGTATCCCCCATCGTAGTTGTGCCCAAGAAGAATGGAAAGTTACGTGTGTGCATTAACTTGAAGAAGGTTAATGCAGCCACTATTCGAGATAACTATCCGCTTCCTATCACTGAACATCTCTTAGAAAGAGTAGCAGGCAAGGAAGTATACAGCTTCCTTGATGGATTTTCGGGCTACAATCAAGTAGCCATTGCACAAGAAGATCAGCATAAGACGGCTTTCGCCACAGAGTGGGGCATATTTGCCTTTAGAGTAATGCCATTTGGGCTTACCAATGCACCCGCAACCTTCCAGAGGCTGATGTGTCATGTATTTAAAGAGTTCCTGAGGAAGAATTTAGAGTTCTATGTTGATGATCTCTGTGCTCATTCCAACATCAGACATACACATAGACCTGAACTCAGGCAAATCTTTGACAAATGTAGAGAATATCAAGTCTGCATGAACCAAAAAATGTGTGTTTTCATGGTCAAGCAAGGCAAGATTCTAGGACACATAGTGTCAAAAAACGGCATATCCACTGATGAAGAGAAAGTAAGAGCCATCGCAGAGCTACCTAGGCCAAAGAATGTCAAGGAAGTACAAGCTTTCATGGGGCATTGTGGTTATTAGCGACGCTTTATACACATGTACGCCATCATTGCAAAGCCTCTGTATGGACTTTTGACCAACTTTGAGTGGACTAATGAATGTGAGGACTCTTTCAATGAGCTTAAATGACGATTATGTTCAACACCAATCTTGACCACACCAGTTTGGAATAAGCCCTTTCATGTTCACGTGGATGCATCCAACTACGCGATTGGATGTGTGCTTGCACAACCTACGGGCGAAGGTAATATGGATCTTCCAATTGCCTATGCTAGTAGACAGTTGAATGCAGCTGAAAGAAATTATACCACCACTGAACGAGAGGGATTAGGCATGGTATATGCAGTTAAAAAGTTTAGACACTATTTGCTTGCAAATAAGTTTAAATTTTTTACTGATCATCAAGCACTGTTGTACTTGGTAAACAAGCCATGCAATACAGGTAGATTAGTAAGATGGTTTCTCTTACTAATGGAATACAACTTTGAAGTTGTGGTGAGGAAAGAGAAGACTCACTTGAGAGCGGACGACCTCTCAAGACTCACATCCGGAGAAGCCCTGCAAGGAGTATCAGATGACCTTCTTGATGCTTACTTGTTTAATTTGGAAGTGGTACCTCAGTGGGCTAAGCCATTAGTGCCAGTCTTGACATACGGGCCTAACCACCCAGTCATAAACACTCAAGATAGGGAGGTAGTAAAAGCCCAGAAGTACCATATCATGGCAGGAAGTATGTACAAGCATACAGATCAAGGGATCCTAGCTTGTTGTGTGGAAGAGGATGAGTACAAAAAATGGTTGCAATTAGCACATGTAGGTGCATTAGAGCAACACTACTCAAAGCAACGAACCCTACAGACACTAATGAGACTCGGAGTGCATTGGCCGACTATGGAAGCTGATGTCCATAAATTGTGCAAGGAATGCCCAATCTGCTGCACTAAACCACCTGTGGAACATGCCACTCTTTATCAAGTGTCCATAGTGCCAGATTGGAGTGAACCATTAGTAGCCTTCTTGAGGACGAAAACATTCCCTCAAGATATGACCCTGACGAGGCAAAGAAGTTTAGAACAAGAAGCCCTAGACTACTCACTTATTCGTGATAATTTATACAAGCGTGGTAAAGATGGTTACCTGAGACTATGTGTCCATGAGAGTGAATATCTCAAGATCTTGGAAACTGCTCACCAAGGTGTAGCAGGAGGACATTTTGGACCAGATCGGGTGATTAAAGCAATCCTTTTTGCAGGCTTGTGGTGGCCTACCCTTCACATGGATGCACATACCTATGTGAAAAGATGTGATGTTTGTCAGCGAACTTAGTATCCTATACGCAAAGATGAGATGCCTCTGAAACCTATGATGGGTGGACGTGCATTCTCTAAGTGGGGAATAGACTTTGTTGGTCCAATTAATCCCCCAGCTAAGGGTTCACATGCTGAATATATCATTGTGGCCACAGACTATCTAACCAAGTGGGTAGAGGTAAAAGCTACAACAAAGAATGATGCTGAGACGACCGCTAAGTTCTTATTTGAGAATGTGTTCACTAGATACGGGCTACCCATAGAGCCAGTAAGTGATAGAGGCACCCACTTCTTGAATGAAGTTATTGAAAATCTCCTCCAAAAATTCTTGGTAGTACACAAGAAGTCTGCTCCCTATCACCCACAAGCTAATGGGCAAGCCGAAAGCACAAACAAGGTTCTATGCAATGTGCTTACCAAATTAGTGAATAATAAACGCTCTGATTGGGACAAACAGCTACACCATGCTGTTTGGGAATACCGAGTTGCCTCTAAAACGGTACTCCAAGCCACTCCTTTTCAGATGGTGTTTGGCCAAAATGCAGTGCTACCATTGGACTTCTTGATACCTACACTAAAGGTAGCACAGGAGCATGAGTGGATGGGCCATGAGCTCTCCTCTAGAATCTTTGACCTTGAGCAATTAGGAGAAACAAGACTGAGGGCTGCCGCAGGAATATATGCAGCTAAAAACGACAGAAGGCGTACTTTGATGCCCATGTTAAGGATAAAGGATTGAAGGCCGGAGACTTAGTTTTGGTGTATACCCTGAAACAACATGCCAGAAAATTAGAGAAGAGAGGCTATGGACCTATGATCATAAATAGGATCTCAACGAGTGGAGCAGTACAACTGGCCACCTTAGAAGGCGATATTCTTCCGAGCTACATCAGTGGGTGCAGAGTCAAATTATATCAAGAACCCCTGACTGAAGAGATGCTAAATTGACTCAACACTGCCAAGAAACGCAAGGAAGACGAAAAGAGAATTCGAGAAGAGGCACAGGTAGAGGCATTGGAACGCATCTAAAGGATGAAGTTGAGAAGACAGAGTAGAGAGCAACCTAGGATAGAAATGTATGCAGATCCAGAATATCATATGGCTATGTGCAAAATTTCAAGTAATAATTCTCATAGAATAATTGATCGACATCCTTTTGTAACCTTAGAGATAGGACAAGGAAAGAGTGCGAGGACTGTAAGGGCCTTGATTGACTCAGGTGCAGCCACTAGTGCTGTTAAATTTTCTTACTGTCAAAAGTTGAAATTAAATGTCAATCCTATAGAAACATATCTCATAGGATTGGGAGGTGTGGAAACCCCTTGCATGGGCAAGGTGGATCTTCCCCTCTACATTCAAGATGCTCTTATGACAGTTAAAGTACTAGTGTGTCAAGATGAGGACCTCACTGAGCCTCTTGTCTTGGGTCAAGACTGGATCTATGATAATGCAGTCAACCTAAACCTAAGAAGTGGACTTCTTCAGGTATGGGTAAATCAGAGTCGAATTACAGTTGAATTAGACAATGGAGCACTCAAGGAACTAGGAAAGGCACACACTCCTGGTCCTTCCAAAGGTACACCTGAAGATGACCATGCTATTCTTGTCCAAAACTATGTGATGCAGAGGGATGATTATCTCGACAAAGAAGTCAAGGACATGACGGAACTCCCTTCTTTTCCAACAGCCATAGGGATGCAGCAACCAAAGGAGGATCAAACGCAGAAAAAGTAGACGACTTATGCTCACAGCCAAAAGAAAATACAGAGCACGGTGGCTCAACCATCAAAACAAATGTGGATGCAGAAAGGCGAGCATCTTATTGTGGTCAAGCCACCACAATTGGCTAAACTTCCTATTAGTGATTGACAACACGACACTAATAAGAAGTCGTCCAAAAATTCTTCTGTGAAAGTGAGGTTTATCTAGGTACCCAAGAAGTCGATGAAGGCTAGCCCACAATCACGACAAATTTGGGTGCCTAAGGCTTGCTTGCGGGCTCAAATAGCTACACCGAGGCCAAACCCTGTACAACATGGTTCACTCATTCGAACATCTGATACCCATTCTTATACATCACGCACGAACACATATTCTCCCATGAGCACAAGTAGAATCACTTGTAAATGGGTCCCTAAAAAGCCTCATTTCCAAGCAGACACTCTTATAAAGCCCTCTAGAGTCTCCACAAAATCAAGACCAACAGCCATTCAGTTTGTTTGGCAGCCCAAAGCGTGTAACAAACCCCCCGACCCCATTTGTAAATTCACTGCCACCTACTAACTGCATCTTTCCATTTAGCTCTTAGGACAATCCATCCACTAACCACACCCACAATCACCGAGCACTCACTGACTAACTAACATATCACTAAAACCTCATGTTAATGTTGTAACGGGGACACGTGACCACTTGGTGTCCATTTGCAATGTTAACATTCATTTGTATATTCTCACAGAACCGGTGACCAATCCCTTCAATATGCCCAAGGCTGCAGGAACTAGCTCCCAGGCAGGCACCAGCCCTCAGATTGTGGACATTGAAAGTCTTCCCATTGAGGAGGAATTGAAGGAACGTCTAGTGGCATTGAGAGCATTACACACCATACCGGTTTAGAATCCTCCACAGGGGCACACAATGCCAGTCAACAAAAACTCACATTGGTTTAGTGATGTGGCAGGACCTCTGGGCGAAGGCACTTACCTATGGGAGGCAGAGATAGAGTTCAACGGGCGCTGGGGCAGGTATCACTTCTTCACCAGGGAATTTGAGAAGCTTCAAAATAATGAAGGCTTGAAACCGATATGGAAGAAGGCGGGACTATACGATTACTTCAAAGCCCAATTGCCAAAGCCCGACTTTCTAAGGTGCTCGTATTTGATTAGCACCCTCACTCCGAGCAAAGAGAAAAAGGGATACAACACCTTTGTCCTCCCATCTCTCACAAGGGGCAATGAGCTGAAGCGGTTCAAATTGATGAACAACTTGGTGAGGGAAGCCCTCGACATGAAAGGCATGCACATGCCCATCGAGAAAGAGACTATGGTCCCCGACAACATGAAGAATAGGAATCTGACAAAACTAAAGGACATGGTGGCAATGACACCTACTATTGCCATTCATCTTCGGATGTGCATGCAACATTTCGCATTCCCTGCTCAAGAGAGGTTCACAATGCCACCCAAGAAGATATGGGTCAGTCTATATTTAGCAGACGCCTTCGATTTGACAATCAACATGCCTCACTAGATTATTGATCAAATCCACTTGGCTCATCAACGGTGGTATAAGAAGCAAAAGTCAGTACTGTATGGATGTTGTGCTCTCACAAGGATTGTTTACAGATGCTTGGCATATGATGTGCCAGTTCAAAGGGCACTTATTTGGACCAGGGTGCAAGAATTCCAACGTAGACTATCCACCGCAGGGCCTCCATCCAAGAAAATGAGAGGCGCAATTCAGATGCCCTGTGCAAAGGCCCGCGGTGCGACACTAACACCAGAGACAACTCCACGGCTTCTAAGGCGTGTGCAACCCTTCACTATCAGATTACCAAGACATAGCACAGATGGACCGAATCTGGTGTTTCCACCTATACCAACCAACTTAGAGTTTCCTCATGGCTTTACATTGGAAGATCTAACTGATGAAGAGGTAGCCAGAATAATCAATGCTACGAATTTAGAAGTGGAGGCAGAGTAGGCAAGCGGGCAGCAGACAGTCACAGACCAACCCCATCCAGTCCAACCAGAAGTAGTCGAAGTGGATGATGATGAAGAAGAGGAGCAAGAGGAGGAACGAGAAGGACTATGCGACGAAGAGAGCAGGAATATGAGCAAGAAGTTCTACAGGAACTTGATGGTGCCCCGGCTTATACGAAGCAATTGAAAAAGCTGTATGATACCATCAACCGAGTTCAAGAACAACACAAACTGTCCCTGGCAGCAAGAAAAGCCCTCATGAACCAAATCCTTGAGGAGGAAGGTGTGGACGAGCAATACCAAGCAACCCTTGACATGATAGCTGATGCATTGGGGGTACCAGAGACGGTGCATACCGCTCTCGCATATTCATGAAGATCAGAACGACGATACGGCAGATGCCCCCCTCGATCAGGAAAACAAATGAATGTATTAGTATCAGAACCCCAGCGCACCACATCCACAACCACGGGCACACATCATACCATTCATGACACTAAGGAAGCCCATACATCCAGTGCACCCCCGTCACCCCCCTTACCCCCTCTCCCTCCAACTCCACCACTTTCACCTCCCACTACTAGTGAAACCACTACTGTCACCGCCTCAGGGTCCACTTCCCATACCAAAGCACAGACCGTTAGTCAACCCACACAACCTGTACAACCGATCACCACCTCTCTTGTTTACACTACCACTGACTCTGTAATTCTAACTCTAGCCACGGAAAACCCTGTTCCCCCGATCACACTTCTTGGTGGTTCATATTCACAAGTACACACACCACTTTACACCTTCACCACCATCACCACACCCACAATTCCCATGTTCACAATCACTCCCACCACTGCATCCACTTTTGATTTCATGGACATATCACCCACCTCCACACCTCTCCCTCCCCCCATACGTCCACAATCTCCCATTCCCCCACCACCAAGTTCACCCTTTTCAAGCACAGGATACACGCTCCCGTTCCCTTTTCCCTTCCCTTCTGCATTCAACACCTTTCCCGCATCCACCCCTGTTAATAATGTATTTAATAATATGTACCAATGTATGTCTCAACTACAACAGCATTACCAGCACCTAGATACCCAGCATACGAGCCTCTTCAGAAACCATGAAACTCTCCAAGCAAAATTCATTGATTTAGAGAAGGAGAAGCGGCTATTACAACAGCAATATACGACACTACAAGCACAACATGATCAATTAGTTGCCAATCCACCCCAGTCAGATACCGAAGAAAAACAACAACTTGATGATATATTACATGCCCATATAACGGACAATCTCAAGCTTCGACACAACCTCGCCTTATTACGGAAGCACATTTCCGCAACACTTGAAAAAAACAAACGACTACAGAAACAGAATGAAGAAAACTTGGAAGCAGCAATGGAGGGTTCAAAGCAGGAAATCGACCCAGAGAAATTCAAGACTATCCCATCTGAAAATATGCAAATCATCTTGGAAACCCATGCCGACCTCCTGGAAGCCCACACAGCATTAGAAAGAGAGAGAGATGACCTACTAAAGCAACTGGCAACTAAGCAGGAGTCACCAAGAAAAGTCACATCCGCAGCCGACACATCTGAAGAAGTCGCAAAACTCAGAGCAGTACTGGAAGAACTACGAAGTAAAGTTCTTCAATACGAGTGTCAACCCTCTCCCCTGGTGGAACCGGAACATGAAGACTTAGTGCCAATTGAAGTGGAGGAGACTTTTGAAGACCCATATGTTCCCATGCAAGCACCCCGAGGCAAGCAAACAGAAGAAGGAATGGACACAATTGAGATCGAAGCTCCTAATGGATGCAAAGGTTAGAGAAGGTTGCTACAACCTATGACGAGACAGTTGCAGTTCAGATAGCATCTATGTCACGATTGGAGGAAGTCATCATAAAATCGGATTACTTCAGAAACCTCTCCCATCATAGGTGGATTGGCACATCCGATGATTTGTATGTTCCATTCTGTGTATTAATGGCAGATTACAATGCTGAAATCAAGCAACGCACATCAAAAGAACCAACCTCGGCGACACAGTTTGCACCGGATGAAATCCCTGCAAGTGCCACGTAGGGGAATATACATCAACCTACTTGGAGGATCCGTCTGCTTGAAACCTACCCTGAGATGGTACGCACGTGGAATAACATGCCTTTATATATCAAGTATAATCCCTACTACGGCCCTGTCTTTCGAAGAAGGTCTTGGCTGGAGTACACAAAAATAGTGCTGACAGTCAAAGGATGTGAAAAATGGCTCAATTATGTCTACTTAGCCCCACCTAGAGGCCAACCCACAGTCAACTACATGATTTCAACCATCTGACACTGGGCAGTCAGATTCAAGAATATACCAGATATCATGGCACAGATGTGCCTCAAAATTTTTGAGCTCATGCTGGTTACATTTAGGACATTTAAGAATATCAAAGAACCTCATCTTTTGGCTCTCGGATTTAATGAAGGGAATCAGGACCTTGTCTACGATATGAGCACCACACCATCCTTTAACATCGTATATGCGTGGCATGCTCGTATAAAGTATCTACCTGCCTGCTTCAAACAGACGTTTAAAGAAATGTTTATCACAGGGTTCTGGGAATATCATTAAGAGATATTCATTGCCAGACCATCTCATCTATTACAGTTATTTGCGGTGGAACAAGCTCTACATTCAAAAAAGCTACGTATGCCACATCCAGAAGTTCCAGGGCCAGTAGACTGGGATGCCCTACTCACTGATTTGGCCAAAGGGTTGAGAATAGCAGAACATCATTTAGCCACAGACGTTGTGGAGTACTACATCCAACGACCCACTCAACAAGGGTCTGTTAGAGACGACAGACGTGAGAGAGGGGGGGGGGGGATGTTGGCAGTAGTCAAGGTACACAAGGACTCACAAGACAAGGAAGTCAAAGAAGGGATTCAGAGCGAAGAGAAAGCACCAGCAGACAAAGTAGTCAACGAAGATCTGGCAAGTAGGCTGTCCAAAATTTTCCATGAAGTAATACTTCCTAAATAGTGAGTTTAGTCACTCTACATCATTGTAAACACCATTTCACCTTTTTGTAACTCCATTTTGTGCAAGCCGAGGAGTGCTCGAGCTTGAGGAGTATTAGAAGTAGCATCCTACCAATTTTCATAATTTTTCGACTTCGTTTGAGCCTCCAAATAGGCCCTAGAACCTAATTTTTAACTAGGCTAGACACTAGGTCTAGACAGGTCCAAAAGCTAGTCAAAAACTATAAATAGAGCTAGAGAGCTCATTTTTGAGGTTAGCTTGTAATAGAGTTGAACTTGTATGAGCATTTTGAAAGTAATCTAAACGAACTCCATTGTCTTCCTCTTTGTTCTTGCCGTGTGTGCGCGTGTGTGTGTATGTGTGTGCATGTTTGTGTGCTTCTCACTCACGCACTTGTGCCTTCACTTGCTCGAGGTCATCATACCATCCTCACATCTTTCCGGATTGACATTAAAGGAGGTGCTACTCATCACTGAGCTACAGATGCTTTTTTGTGTCACATAAGCGACGCTAAAAACTTTGCTTATGTGATGCCAATTCCAGTGCTTTTTACGATGCCTTATCATCACTTACATGATGCTCTGTTGACAAAAAAAATTAAACCGTTGGAGGCTCTTTGATCGGCATGTTCACGCATCTGATCAAAGAGCTCTCCAACGTTCGCAATTGCGCTACACTTACGAGCTAAAACAAGTATATGCAGAATTGTTGGTTTGCCTAATCTCTATCTTATTGTCTCTCTATGTCTCTGTTTCTCTCTTTCTACCTCTTTCTCTCTTTGAATTCTCTCTCTCTCTCTCTCTTTCTCTCTCTTTATTGCAGGTTATTCAAGAAGCTAACCAAGCAAAAAGTATGGCTAACTATTGTAAGTACAATTTCCATTCTTTGTATATCATTTGAATTGTGTTACTTTCATTAGTTAGCATATTCACACTTATTGATATGCACATATACACTTATACATGATGAAGATGCACGTTCATACATATACACATGTACACATGCACATACACACATATATACACACACATACATGTGCACATACACACACATACACATGCATATGCACAAACATTTCTACAACCACATAAAAAGACTTGCATGCATGCATTATTGCATATATATATATATATATACACATACACACATTAACATATGCTTGAATACATGTATATGCACATCTGCATGCATGCACATTCACATGCATGCACATGGATGCAAATGGAAATGCATCTACACACACATGCATGTTTCATACATATACACATGCATACACATACATCTCTATATGTTTATACACATACATCTCTATATGTTTATACACATACACATACATATGCACATATGTATATATACACACACATACACATATATACACATATATATGCACATACGTACACACACATATACACATGCACACACACATGCACATACATACATATACACATATACATGCACATACACACATATATATACACATACACTTACACATATACATGCACATACATATACACACAGATACACATGCACATGCACATACTTATATACACATATACACTTACACATGCACATGCACATACATACATATACACACACATACACATGCATGTGCACATACATACATACACATATACACTTACACATGCACATGCACATACATGCATATACACATATACATATGTACATACAATCATATACACACACATATTACACACATATACATGCACATACGTACACACATATGAATGAATTATATAATTAAAGTATTAAAACACATGCTTAATATAAACAATAATAACAATCAATAGAAAAAAACTTTTCATTACTTAATACCATACACACAATTCAAAACATAATTGAAATGAACAATATATAGATAATATATATATATACATATAATCCAATGTCATAATCAAGAATCTTAATCATCATCATCATGATCATCATCATGATCATGATGATCATCATCAACATCATGATCATCCTCATCCTCATCCTCATCCTCATCATCATGATCATCCGCATGATCTGATGTATCTGTGTGAGCATCCTGTGATGATCGAGATCATCCCTCCTATGTCTGTCTCTCCACCTCATCCATGTCTACCTCTCCAATTCTTGTATTATATATAACAAACATAAATAAGTAAAACAATTAAAACATCCATAAAAATAAAATAATTATATAAAATTTAATAATACTCACAAAGGCATCCGGATGATCTCACATATACTCACTCAAACGCTGATATCCAAAATGTGTAGCATACTCAATCTCATGTTTTGTAGGATATCGGGCATTATCCTTTTGCTGCATTGAAACAAATAAAAAAGATTAGTTTCTTGCATTTTAACTAAAATAAAAATATACTCACAATCACATATGTAAATATGCATATGTGAATGTTTATGTATGTAAATAATCAGATTATTAATATCAAATACCATTATTTGTAGATTCCGATCAATCAGATGGAGCTCCACCACCGTCTCCTAATCGTGCAAGGACTATATATTGTAAGTATATCAAACATTTAATTTTAAATATATTTGATAGATACATAACTTATATATTTTTTTGTTTCTTATTACAATAAGATTCTGATCAATCAGAGGGCACTCCACCACCTCCTATCCATGCAATGACTTCCCATGTGTCCTCCAATAGGAATTATGATGAATTTTTCTATCAAGATCATATTATATGTTGGTGTAACTCTTGTTTTGGCACGTATCAAAGACCACGATTGAAATGTATTGAACATGAGGCAGACTATGGTACTTTTGAGCGTGCACCGTCACCTGGTCAATGTGATAATGCTTGGGTATGCATTTTTTCTATAAATTAATGTCATTATTTTATTTAAAAACCATATACAAAATCAAATTACTGTTGATATACAGGAATACTTGCTCGATGATGATGATGATGATAAGTTTTCTCATAATGTTAATATACATCGTACACATCATGGACTTGTTGTTCATCAATTACAAGATGTGGTTTCTAGAAACGCTCTACCTCTTGGTTTAGAGATTGAAACGGCTGGAGATTATCCATTGCCAACTCGTGATCATTCTGTAGTACAAACATATGATAGAAGAAGATATGGAGGATGGAATAGAGGACCACTTCCTTTAGATGGAGAGGTTTTCAATTTTTGGGGTAATCGCTATATGATTGCTCCATCCACTATTACTAATGCTGATCGTGGTCTTTTTATTGTGGAGGATTTGTATGTGCCTCCAAACTCTGAAGTCACTCTTATGTCATTTTGTGGTCTTATATACGGATGGGGAGATTGGCATCAATTTGCACGTTATGTTCAAAGCATGAGTACTTATGGAATATGCTTGAATGATGCTCCCTTACTAATAGAAGGATTTCACATGCAAAAAATGAAAGATTATATATTGATGGAAGACCTTATATGCATGGAAATATAGTAGGTTTAATAAATAGTAGTCGAGGAGTACATTATAGTTCAAGGACTAATTGCACATTTGAGGAGCGTGAAAATAGTCATGAATCACCATACATGAGTAGAGATGTATCAAGATACATAGTTGTCAATGCTATTACTACCTTACATGCTGGTGATGAATTATCAGTGAATTATGGATGGCACAGATCTCCAAGAGCACCTTTTAGCTAGAGAGAGAATGAAAATTTTCTATCGATATTTAATAACTTATATATTTAATTTTATGTTTAAAGTTTACTTTTTATTCATTTATGGAATACCAATGATTTTTATTCATGTTTGTAGATTCCAACGTATGATGTTGATGATATTCCTCCATGCCATTCACAACTGCCAATAAGACCTCATTTATCAGAAGCTTCTATGAGGAGGCTATGCAATAGTGATCCTGTGGAATATGCAAGGTTGAAAGATCTATATTCAAAAGAAGATAAAGTACAAGATTTGTGCAACAATGATGAAGATGATGGCATGGCAACTTTTATTGAGGAATGGTATGAAAATGACAGTGAGAGCATTGATATTTCTAAAAATGAGAAATATCTTCGAGAGGAATGTCTAAAGCATGTATATGAAGGAAGTCGTTTGACATGACTAAGTGCAAGCTTACTTATTCTCAATCTTCAAAATCGTTTTGGATGGAGTAATGTATTTGTTTCGGCACTATTAAGGTATAATTTTCATTTTTCTATATATATATATATATATATATATATATATATATATATATATATATATATATATATATATATATATATATATATATATATATATATATATACACACACACACACACACACACACACACACACACATATATATATATATATATATATATATATATATATATATATATATATATATATATATATATATATATATATATATATATATATATATATGCATAAATATATACATATAAATACATGCATATATAAACATATACATAATATACATGAATGGATACACACATATAAACATACACACACATATACACACATACACATGTTATGACAGTAAGGTCAAATTATAAATACCTATATCGAATGAAGATGTTTTGTCCATCTTGCCTTTAGAATTGTCCACCCAACCTTTAGAATCTTCTTGACACATCTGTTTCTCCTATTCTAGTTGACCTAATACCTGTGCTGCTAACTCTTTTGCATAGAGATATTAAGTATCAATTAGCTATGAAGGTATTAAGTCGTTAGTAAAATGGGAGGACCAAATTTATCTTGAAGATTTTCAAGGATGGAAAAATAATTTTAAAGGATGGGCAAAAAAAAAGTGTCCATTCAATGCAGGTTTTTATTCTTACTTTAGCTATGGTAAGAACAAGAACTTGCATTGAATGTACACTTTTTGTCTGCCCATCCTTTAAAACTATTCATGCATCTTTCAAAATGTTCTCCATAAATTTGATCTGTCCTATTTACTAACGACTTAATACCCCCATAGCTAACTGATACTTTATATTTGTAAACAAATATGTAAGCTTTACTTAGCAAGACAGGTAAGAGATTGACTATAAAATGGGAGACAGCCAGACGATTCAATCGTCTAGATATGAAAATTTGCAAACCACAATATACAAAAAAATAAAATAAAAATGAAGTCAAATATACACAACTACACATGCGTACATACATATACATACATACATACACATTCATACATATATACACATACATAATACATACACATGTATACACACATAAATATACATATATTCATACACATACACATACGCATACATATACACCTATAAAACACATATACATACATACATACATACATACATACATACATACATATATGCATACACATGTGTATACGCATGCACATGCATATACACATCCACATACACACACACACACACACACACACACATATATATATATATATATATATATATATATATATATATATATATATATATATATATATATATATATATGTATGTATATATATATGTATGTATATGTATATTTATTTATTTTAATATATCTTTTTTTTATGAACTTACACATTATTATCTAAAAGTTTTTACCAAGTCAAAATATTCTTCCTACCTCACATGATGAAATGAAGAAGATAATCAACAATCTTGGTATAGATTATCAATGTATACATGCATGTCCTAACAATTGTATCGTATATAGAGGTGAATATGTAGACTCTTTGACATGTCCCAAATGTCAATCTCCTTGATATAAGGACGAAGAAGGTAAAATCCCAAAAAAGGTATTGAGACATTTTCCATTGGCTCCATGGATTAGACATGTTTCAAAGCCCTGAATTATCAAAGCTTTTGACATGGGGACATGATCATAAAAGTACTGATGGAATAATCAGAATTCCTCACGATAGTGTTGCTTTTCAGCATATTGATTCTACATGGCCTGAATTTGCACAAAATCCATAGAATCTAAAGTTAGGAGTTGCATTAGATGGGGTTCATCCATTCTTCATGAAATCCAGTAAATGGTCAACATGGCCAGTGGTAGTCATAAACTACAATCTTCCACCATATCTTGGCATTAAAAAGGAACATTTAATGCTTTCACTTTTAATCCTAGACAAAAGACAAGTTAAAGATATGAATATATATCTTGCTCCTCTCATTGACGATCTCCAAGAGTTATGGAGATGTATTAATGTCATTGATGTATCAAAAAGCATCAATGAAAGACATATTACGGTTCATGGTATTGTGGCTTGGACTATTCATAATTTTCTAGGATACGGTGTTTGTTCAATTATTGATGTAATTTTTTAATTCAAAATGATGTTTCTACTTTTGTAGCATATAATAGCGAATGCATGCAAGCATTCCTTAGCGAGTACGAACAGGAACTTCAAAATCTCCGAAGTAAAAGGTGAAGAAACAAAAGATATAGATGTAATCTCGATAATAATGAGATTACAAATATATTTTCTTTCACGGATTGGTTGTATAGTCGTTTCCAACACACCAACACAAATAATGAAGAAATCTCAGATGAGTAGAGAGAGTTAATGATAGGTTGTGAATGAAAGGTAATTTTATTTTAATAATATTTTGTTTTTTCATATATGTATATTAGTTTCTATTTACTAATTTAATTTCTTTTGCAGGCTCAAATGTTCACTAATATATGGGCTTTTGGACAACATATTAGAATCAAAGCCATTGATTCTTTACGTAAAACAGAGGATTCTAGTATTGTTGCTTCTTTCAAGCAACTATCGTGCTGGCTCAAAAGACGTGAACCTTATAGATGGCAAACTTGGTTACGTAGGAACTATTGTTGGTATCTACAAAATTTCATTTTGTATATTCAAACAGGTAGAAAAGTTTATATTTTTTATGATAGAGTTAGGTATTTTTTAAAGCACCTAATAATGGGTTTTTGTTTTTATATATTTTGATAGGTCGTGTTGAAGGTTGACTGGTTTTGAGCCGAATATAAAGGTAGTCATTCCACATTAAGAAAGGAATTATCTGGGTTTTGGGCAATTGATTCTTCCAAGGTAATGCGATCTACTAAAGAACCATATATTCTTCCTAGGCATATTGAACAAGCATTTTTTTTATAAAAACCCAGATGCTCACCCTTGGTGGCAAGTCATTCATGTTCGACCTAGAGGTAGGTCAGTTTATTGTTAGAGAGATCGAAGAAAGTCCTCTTGATGATTCACCATTAGATACTGATACATCAACATCTGAAAGAGAAATTAGAAGCATTATACGTGATAATGATACTAATCTTTTTTATGAAGAGGATAATACTTTACATGTTGATTCTACTGATGAGGAAGAGGAATTACCAGAAATCGATATTAATCCATCAATAGATGATGTGACTCATGAGAACACAGATTTAACAATAGAAGAAATAAATGAAATCAATAAGGATAATGAAGATGCGACTATATTGATGTCTTACCAAAATGATGGTAGTAATGAAAACATATGAGCAAATTATATAGTAAATTATACTCTAGTTATCGATCAATAACTTGAAGCTTTTGAATGGATATCAGATAATAGATTCTTTATTCAACTTGAATATCAATGAATCCTACTAGAAAGATGAAATCATCTTCTTTTAAGTTAGAACATGAAGCTTGGGGGTATGTCTAATTATTTTATATATAGCTTTATCTTCGAGGAGCAAATTTTTCTCATGTATGTATGCATATGTGTGTGTATTCATGTGTATTATATGTATAAATGTGTTAGTATGCATATATATATATGTTTCATGTATATGTATGTGTGCATGTGTGTGATATATGTATACATGTGTTAGTATGTGTATGTGTATATATGCATATGCATTTGTGTAAAATATTCATGTATTCATGTAATATATGCAAGTGTTTATAATTGTGTATGCATGTATAAGTATACATTTGTGGATGTAGGCATGTATATGTGATGTGTACATGTATATATGTATATGTTTCTATGTGTAAATGTGTCCATGTAAATATGTATGCATGTATTTATATTTCTGTGTGCATTTAGGCATGTATGTGTGATGCATAATGTTTCTACTCCATTTTATATTTATGTATGTGTATCTACATGATGTTTGTATATATCTTTATATATATTATGATCCTTGTTGATTCAAGTAGCTATATATAGAGGCATAAGGTTGGGAGAGAGACATATCTCTAGTAGGACATCAAAGGAATAGATGCAATGTGTACATATACTTCAATCATATGGCTAAAAGGATGAATTAGAGTTTCTAAATTAGGGGTTTAAAACCCTAATATCAAAATTAGTGTTTTCGAATTAGGATTTTTGAAATAGGATTTCTAAATTAGAATATTTATAATAGGGTTTTTGAATTAGGATATATATATATATATATATACACACACACACACACATACATATAGATATATGAGTATGCATATGTGTGTATGTATGTGTATCTATATGTGCGTATGTATGTGCATGTATGTATGTGTATCTATATGTGCATATGCATGTGTTTTGTGTGTGTATGCATGTATATATGTATATATGCATGTAAATATGATTATGTGAGTCTATGTGTGTGTACATATGATTATGTATGTGTACGTGTATGTGAGTATGTGTATGTGTCTATGTGTATTCATTATATGTGTGTAACTGCATGCATGTGTATGTGTGTGTAAAAATGTGCATGTATGTGTGTGTATGTATAAATGTGCATGTATGTGTATATGTGTGTAAATGTGCATGTATGATGTATATGTGTGTGTATGCGTGTATTTATACCCCTAGTATCACTCTTCTCTCTCTCTCTCATATACATGCATACATACATAAACACACATACTCATATCCACATATATATACATAAAAGCAATGTCTACCGTGCATTATTGCGACAATGAGCCATAAGTGTCCGCATCTCTTTTAGACACCACTTATGTGACCATCCTATCCCAAACTCTGTCTCAAGTGAACTAAGTATGTATTTTTTATCCCTCTCATCATGATCACTACAAAAATAATAAAAATCATGTAAATAAAACATAAGATATTGATTTCAATTTATATGTAAAATTTATACTTACTTCCACTGTAAGTGGACAAGGCACAGGTAAGAGTCGCATAGTGCTCGCATTCTTCTCTTGAACTCCAATCCAGTCCCTATGTACACAATGTTCCCCTCTAGCTCTATATTGCACTGTAGTCCTAAGGTGCCTATGCATGTCCTCATAGGCACCTGTGCTCTGCTATCATGATATGGAGGTGGTATAGGTGTAAGAATAAATAAAAATATGTGTTATAATATCATTACAAAAATTTATGAAAAAAAACATACCTATGAGCAGATAGTTGTCTTTCTGCATGTGGAGTCGTAGAAGAGCCCTCCTCTGATCACTGGGTAAGCATCTGGATTGTATAATCCAACTCATCATCAGGCATCTCTGAGTACTCATGCATGATGATCCCTAGAGTATCAGGTGGAACTCTTGCTCTCATAAGAATTTTTATGAGTGAGTTTCACCTTTCTCTCTCTACTAGGATCCATAATACCTATACATATAAAACAAAATGGGTTAGAAATCAATATATATACGTGTGTATACGTATGTGTGTATATGTGTATGTAGTGTATATGTGAGTGTGTGTATGCATGTAAGAATGTATGTATGCATATGCATGTGCATTATGTGTTTGTTTATATATGTGTGTGTATCTCTGTGTGTGTACGTGTGTATGTGTGTGTGTCTATGTGTGTAAGTGTGTGTGTGTCTATGTGTGTATGTCTGTGTGTATGCATGTGTAAGTGTGTCTGTGTATGTGTGTGTGTGTCTATGTGTGTGTGTAAATCTGTGGTATATGTGTGTGTATGTGTATATGCGTGTATGTGTCCATGTGTGTGTATGTATCTATGTGTTTGTATGTGTCTATGTGTGTATGTGTATGCATGTAAGCATATATCTATGCATATGCATGTGCATATTGTATGCATATTTATGCATATGTATGCATATGTATGCATCTGTGTGTGTGTATATGTGTGTGTATATGTGTTTATGTCTGTGTATGCATGTAAGTATGTATGTATGCATATGCATATGCATTATGTAAGCATATGCATATGCATATGCATTATGTCTGCATAGGCATATGCATTATGTATGCATATGCATATGCATTATGTATGCATATGCATATGCATTATGTATGCATATGCATTATGTATGCATATGCATTATGTATGCATATGCATATGCATTATGTATGCATATGTATGCATCTATGTGTATGTGTGTGTATGTCTCTTTACATGTGTGTGTGTATGCATATATATGTGTGTATGTGTGTGTCTCTCTCTCTATGTGTGTGTGTCTATGTGTGTATATTTATGTGTGTGTATGCATGTAAGCATGTATGTAGGCATATGTGTGTGCATTATGTATGCATATGTATGCATGTGTGTGTATGTGTGTGTATGTCTCTCTACGTGTGTATGTGTGTATGCATATGTATTCATGTGTGGGTATGTGTGTATATGCATGTAAGCATGTATGTATGCATATGCATGTGCATTATGTATGCATATGTCTGCATGTGTGTGTATGCATGTGTGTGTATGCATGCGTGTATGTGTGTGTATGTCTCTCTAAGTGTGTATGGGTGTTGCATATGTATGCATGTGTGTATGTGTGTGTATGCATGTAATTATGTATGTATGCATATGCATATCCATTATGTGTGTATGAGTCTATGTGTGTATGTGTGTGTATGTGTGTGTGTATGTGTGTCTATGTCTGTGTATGCATGTCTATGTGTGTGTAAATATGTGTGTATATGTGTGTGTATGTGTGTCTATGTGTCTATGTGTCTATGTGTGTGTATGTGTCTATGTGCGTGTATGTGTCTATGTGTGTGTATGTGTATGCATATATCTATGCATATGCATGTGCATTATGTATGCATATGTGTTTGTGTATGTGTCTTTTTGTGTGTATATGTCCATGTGTGTGTATGTGTATGCATGTATCTATGCATATGCATTTGCATTATGTATGCATATGTATGCATATGTGTGGTGTATGTGTGTTGACCTAAGTACCAACTTAGGGACTTGCGGAGAAAGAGACTATACCTCAATCCCCTCTCAAGTGCATATAGTGGGGATACACGCTTTTAATTATCAATCCAAAGAGTATACAAACCTAGCCGAGTGTATGAGGACATGCAATCATGTGATGATCAATGCAAACGAACTACTCAAAGAGTGTAAACAAAGCAAAGTCTTATCCAAACAAACTTCAATTGTTGGTCATGGCGTCACAATACTTGGTGCAGCAGCCGTCAGTATTTTGGACTTTTCTCTCAGTTTCGAGCTCCAAATATAGCGAATAGCATATGCGTTTCGAAGATCTCGAGAAGCCGCATCCAATGGCAGTGGTTTCACTCAATTCTGACACTCCTACTTCAAGTTATGAGCAAAATACTGAGTCGCGGGAAATCTTTCCTACACCAGCACTTCCTACACTTCGCACACACCGTAACTACAGCAAATAAACACTTTCATGGATAGACAACACTCCCTCACACTCTTTCCAAGCAATACACATGCATACAAGCTCACAAAGAAGAAGATACAGAGTGAAGAAGACACAAATCCGAATTTCTGTGCTCCTCTATTCTCACAATGGCAAAAAGTCTTTTACAAAGAGTCACATTTGACTTATATACTTGTGCCCTAAAAATGGTCCTTTCACACAAGAGACCGGCACTTTATTTACTAAAAGACTAATTTCCTACTATTTTACATGGGTAAATCTCTAATCTTCTATGGGGATGCATCTAGAGGACTCCTCTAGTGCATTTACAACGGAAAATATATTACAAGAATGGTTATGATACAAAAATATGATGTCCAAATCGGAAAAATTTTGGGGCCCGTCTTTTTCTCTGCTTTGTGCTCTCTTTAGCTCTGCAACAGTATGCATGTAAGCATGTATGTATGCATATGCATATGCATGTGCATTATGTATTCATATGCATGTATGTGTGTGTATCTATATATATGTGTCTATATGCATGTGTATGTGTAGCTCAAGCGTAAGCACCACCTCCTTTACTTGTCAATCCGTGGGGACGTGAGGACCGGTATGAAGACCACGAGCAAGTGAAGGCACAAGTGCGTGAGTGAAAGCACACAAACATGCACACGTACACACACACGCGCACAAAGTAAGATCAAAGAGAGGAACAATGGAAAGCTTCGATTGCAAAAGAGTTCTCTTACAAAAGCTCTATTCTCTAACAAGCTAGCCCCAAAAATGAGCTCTCTAGCTCTTTTTATAGTTTTTTTACTAGTTTTGGCCCTGTCCAGACCTAGTGTCCGGCCTAGTTAAAAATTAGGTTCCAAGGCTTATTTGAGGGCTCAAACGGAGTCTAAAAATGATGAAAATTGGTAGGATAATACTTCTAATGCTCGTCAAGCTTGAGGACTCCTCGGCTTGCACAAAATACAGCTACAAAAATAGAAAATGGTATTTACAATGGTTTTAGTGATGGAAATCACTATTTTTGTAGGGAATTCTTCTGAAAAGTTGACATGTACTTCTTGGAGCTCCCTACTTGCTCCTTCTTCTTGTGTGTCCACCTCTTAGATGTGTTCCTATGCTTTGTCCTTGACCTTCAGCTTCAACACTCCCCCCCCTCTCAAGTCTGTCGTCCCTGACATACCCTTGTTGTAGTGGTTGTTCCATGTAGTGCTTGGGAGGTAGTATCCATTCTGTATGAACAAAAGCCGTCTATCTTCCAAATTTGGAAGTGTTGGTTGTCCGGTCCTTCATTTGTCACTGCATGCCTTTGCAAGTCATAGTCCCTTGGTATGTGCTTCTTTCGTGGATTCCGCATGAATGCGGCGTTGTGAGCTTTCAAAGATTGTGAGTTGCTCAAAAGAGGTTATCAAGATTGAGTTGGAGCAACTACTAGCTTCGAATTGCTTCCTAGGTATTGATGTTGCCCCCAGGATGTCCTCTAGCTCTTTTAAAGATGATGTTGAGAGTAGTCATGCCAAGTACTCATAACCCATAGTGAATGATGGGTAAGTGTGTTAGTGCATGGGTTGAAAAAATTATGTGCCTTGTGCATGGCCTTGTAATGTAGCCCTATGCATGCTTACTTGGAAAATACATTGGAAGAAGTATGGTGCAAAATTTTGGGGTCTTGAGCTAAGTGCTCAAGGGTATGCTGATGAAGAGGTTTCCTACTCTATCATGGTTATAATGTGGCCCAAGTAGAAGATTCTTACCATAAGGAAAGGTCAGTGGATGCGGATCTCTTCATGTTGTACACCTTTCATCATGATGGACCATTGGTTGGTTTATCATTGTCGATGAATGCTCTGGTTGATGGTCCACCTAAGCATGACTCATTCATGTTCCATAAGCCAAATCTAGGAACAAGCTCTCTCTCTCTCTCTCTCTCTCTCTCTTTTTTTTTTTTGGGGGGGGGAAAATAGCACAAAACAAGAACACAAAAGTTAGTATCAATAGAAATATCCGACATATGTCAATGTGCTCTTGTGCTTGGGATTCTCAAGTGTGTCTATGCACGGCCGTGTAATGTGGCCCTATATTAATGCATACTTTGAAAATGCATGACCTGAATGGTGCAAAAGACAAGGTTGTGCAAGAAGCACATGGTTGTCGCTTGTTGAGGCTTTCGATGTTATTTGTAGATGTTGATGCCGACTTTGGTGGAGGTATCCATTGGGTCTCGAACTGATGTAATCCTCCTTATTGGAGTCCATTTTAGAACAGCATTTGGCACTGTTGAGATCACTTCAGGCATCTTCATCTTTGGATGCTTTCTGAATTGTGGTATCTAGTGTGGTTGACGCTTTTGTTCGGTGTAGGCTACTTGTACTTTTGGCTTCCAAACCCATACCCTTTTTGCATGTCTTCCTTCTATGGTTGAAGGGGTGATTTGATCTTCTTTCGGACTCTGTATGGAGTTCTTACCCTTGTCTCTTTGTGGCTTCTCTGTTGAGACCTTCCGCATGTGGGAGAACATAGGTTGTTGTGGATGTAAGAGCTTCTTAGGTACCCACATCTGTAATTGCCCTTGTTGAGCTGCAGCTAATTTCTTAGGCACCCAAACTTGTCGGATACCTTGTGTTTGAGCTTGTCCGAGCTTCCTCCTTCGTCTTCTGCCCTGGTTGGCTTGCCTAGATGGGATTTGTGGGGGCAAGGCTGGTGGTTGCTCTCCTTTTTGTACCCAGATCTGTTTCATGCCCGGCATTATTCTCCTTTTAAATGGTGTCCTTCGATTTGACATAGCGGTTGTCACGCACTGTTTCGCTTGCCTTTTTGGTTGAGGTGTTGTGATGGCATCAATCCTTGCACCAGAGGGGGATTTGGCTTGTCTTTGAGCCTGTCCTTCCATGATAGAGTTCTCCTGCGACATAGAGCTTTTGACACATACAACATCTTTTTTGCTAAGATTAGTCCTAGGAGAACTACAAGATGTGACATTTGGATTTGTGAGCATGCCATTTTCTAGTTCTAATGTAAAGCATTGTCCTTGGACCCAAACTTGAAGAAGTTGACTTCTTAGGTTCAAGTTGACTACATTGTCATAAATGCAATCTTGTCCTAAGACAAGTGGTTCTGTAAGGTTCTCATCTTGACACACTAGCACTTTGACTTTCATTGGAACATCTTGAAGGTAGATGGGAAGTTCCACCTCGCCCAAACAAGGGGTTTCCACACCTCCCAATCCTATGAGATAAACTTCTATGGGATTGATGCTCAACTGCAAGTCTTGGCAGTAGGAAAGTCTAACTGCACTACTTGCTGCACCTGAGTCAATCAATGCTTTCACAGTCCTTGCACCCTTTCCTTGTCCTATCTCTATGGTAACAAAGGGTCGTCGGTCAATGACTTGGGAAGTCGCAATGCCTGATTTTTGGCACATATCCATGTGATATTTTGGAGCTTTTGAGTTGACATCTAGGCCTAGTCGCCTTAACTTATTTCGCCTTATGCGCTCTCTAGCCTCTGCTTGTGCTTCTTCCCTCACTCTTATCTCTTCTTCTTTTCGTTTCTTAGCAGTGTTGAGTCTCATTAGCATGTCCTCTGTAAGAGGTTCTTGATATAATTTGACTCGACAACCACTGATATAGTTTGGCAAGATGTCACCTTCTAAAGTAGCCAATTGAACTGCACCGCTAGTGGAAATTCTGTTAATGATCATGGGTCCATATCCTCTTTTTTCCAACTTATGGGCATGTTGTTTTAGTGTGTAAACCAACACTAGGTCTCCCTCTTTCAATCACTTATCTTTGATGTGTGCATCAAAGTATGCCTTTTGTCTTTTCTTTGCAGCATAGATGCCTGCTGCCGCGCATAGCCTTGTCTCACCTAAGCGTTCTAGATCAAAGATCCTTGAGGACAATTCATGTCCATTCCACTCATACTCTTGTGCTACTTTTAAAGCAGGGATTAAGAAATCCAATGGTAGCACAACATTCTGTCCGAAGACCATCTGAAATGGGGTGGCGTTGAGTACCGTTTTGTAGGCAACTCGATAAGCCCAAACATCATGATGAAGCTGTTTATCCCAATCAGAGCGTTTGTTGTTTACCAATTTAGTCAAGATATTACATAGGATCTTATTTGTGCTCTCGGCCTGTCCGTTAGCTTGTGGATGATAGGGGGCAGACTTCTTATGTATCACCAAGAATTCTTGGAGAAGATTTTCAATGACTTCATTTAAGAAGTGTGTGCCTCTATCGCTTACTAACTCTATTGGTAGTCCATATCTAGTGAACACATTCTCGAATAAGAACTTAGCCGTAGTCTAAGCATCATTCTTTGTTGTGGCTTTCACTTCGACCCACTTTGTAAGGTAATCTGTGGCTACAATAATATACTCTGCATGGGAGTTTCTAGCTGGGGGGTTAATAGGACCTACAAAGTCTATACCCCATTTCGAGAATGCACGTCCTCCCATCATTGGCCTCAAAGGCATCTCGTCTTTTCTAACTGGATATTGTGCACGTGTGTCACATTTCTTCACATAGGTATGAGCATCCATATGAAGAGTGGGCCACCAAAGTCTTGAGAAGAGAATGGTCTTGATTACTCGGTCAGGACCAAAATGTCCTCTTGCAACACTACTGTGTGTAGTCTCTAAGACTTTCAGATAGTCTGATTCATGAACGCATAGTCTTAAGTAACCATCCTTGCCTCTTCGATATAGGTTGTCTCCTACTAAGGCATAGCCTTGAGCCTCTTGTGCCATGCTTCGTCTTCTCGCTAGACTAGCCTCTTTGGGTAATCTTCCCGATCTCATATGACACTTGATAAAGGGTTGCATGCTCCACTGGGGGTCTCTCTCTGCACATTGGACAATTCTTAATCCACTCATGTATTTCTTTGTCCATGCTAGGCCAATACACTCCTAAACGCTTCAGATTCTACAATGTTCGTTGTTTAGAATAGTGATTTCCTAGCAATCCTTCATGAGCTTGCTGCAACCAACTACTATGTTCGTCATCCTCAACACAACAAGCCAATACACCCTCAGTATCTTGTTTGTACATGCTTCCTGCCAATATGTGATATTTTTGTGATTTTACAATTTCTTCTTGTGATGTTTTCACATTCTTATTTGCGGGGCCGAAGGTTAGGACTGGTACCAACTTATTTGCCCATTTAGGAACAACTTCTAGATTGAACAAATAAGCATCCGGTAATTCATCAGACACTCCTTGCGGTGACTCTCTTGAAGTAATGCGAGAAAGGTGATCTACCCGAAGGTGGGTTCTACCTTTCCTGACAACAACTTCAATGTCATATTCCATTAGTAAGAGGAACCATCTTACTGAGCGTCCAGTATTGCAAGGTTTATTGACCAAATATAACAAAGCTTGATGATAAGTGAAAAACTTGAACTTGTTGGCCAATAAACAGTGTCTAAACTTCTTCACAGCATATACCATGCCTAAGCCCTCTCGCTCAGTTGTGGTATAGTTTCGTTCCGCTGCGGTTAGCTGTCTGCTAGCATATGCTATGGGTAAATCTAAATTTCCTTCACCGGTGGGTTGTGCTAGCACACATCCTATGGCATGATTGGATGCATCCACATGGACATGGAATGGTTTATTCCAATCAGGAGTGGTCAGTATTGGTGCTGTGCACAAACGTTTCTTTAGTTCATTGAAAGAATTCTCGCATTCGTCGTTCCACTCAAAATTAGACAACAAGGCATAAAGGGGTCTAGCTATGATCGCGTACATGTGGATAAACCTACGGTAATATCCACAATGGCCCATAAAGGCTTGTACCTCTTTAACATTCCTTGGCCGTGGCAGTTCTACTATGGCTCGTACCTTATCTTCATCTGTTGAGATTCCATTCTTAGAAACAATATGACCTAAGATTTTACCTTGACGCACCATGAACACACACTTTTTTGGGTTCAGACACACTCGATATTCTCTACACTTGTTAAAGATTTGTCTGAGTTCAGGGATGTGAAATCTTCTTTCTTGGGAATGAGCACATAAATCATCCACATATACTTCTAAGCTCTTTCGCAAGAACTCTTTGAAGACATGACACATGAGCCGTTGGAATGTTGCAGGTGCATTTGTGAGCCCGAATGGCATAACACAAAATGCAAAGATTCCCCATTCTGTGGCAAAAGCTGTTTTGTGTTGATCTTCTGGGGCAATGGCTACTTGATTGTAACCTGAAAATCCATCAAGGAAGCTATAAAGTTCCTTGCCTGCAACACGCTCCAATAGGTGTTCTGTGATTGGAAGTGGATAACTATCTCTGATCGTAGTGGCATTAACTTTTTTAAGGTTAATACACACTCACAACTTCCCGTTCTTCTTGGGTACCACTAGAATGGGGGACACCCATTCAGTATGCTCAATCTCATAGATGAATCCAGCTTCAATCAGCCTATCAATTTCTTCTTTTATTTTGGCTGCATATGTATCATTATATGTGTAGGGCTTCTGTTTGGTGGGCTTGGCATCAGCGGTCATGGGGATAGTATGAGAGCAAATTCTTGGATCTACCCCTTTCAAGTCTCTATAGTGCCACACAAACACATCCCTATATTCCCTTAATAGAGCTACAAGATCCATTTCTTCTCTTGCACTTAGGTCATCTCCTATGTATGTGCATCTCTCTTTGTTCTCTTCAATGGTCACTACAATTTTCTTGGTTTTTTCTTTATTATCATATGATTCTTCTATGATGGCCTCTTGTTGAGAGCAGTATGGGCACTCAAGGACTGACTAGACAAGGAAGCCAGGGAACCCAAGGATTGACGAGACAAGGAAGCCAACGGAGAGAGTCAGAACAAGGTGAAGGAGTAAGTAGACAAAGCAGTCGACGCAAATCTGGCAGATAGGCCCTTCAATTTTTCCAATCTACATCTTTTAACAGTGATTCTTATCACTAACAATCATTGTAAATACCATTTCATATTTTTGTAGCTCCATTTTGTGCAAGCCAAGGAGTCCTTGAGCTTGAGGAGCCTTAGAAGTACCTACATATCAATTTTCGTATTTTTTAGACTCCGTTTGAGCCCTCAAATTGGCCCTGGAACCTAATTTTTAACTAGGCCGGACACTAGGTCTGGACAGGGCCAAAAGCTAGTCAAAAACTATAAAAAGAGCTAGAGAGCTCATTTTTGAGGTTAGATTGTAATTGAAACGAACTTGTAAGAGCATTTTGAAAGTAATCTAAAAGCTCCATTGATTCTCACACTTTGTCTTGCCGTGTGTGCGCGTGTGTGTGTATGTGTGTGCATGCTAGTGTGCTTCTCACTCACGCACTCGTGCCGCCACTTGCTCGAGGTCTTCATACCATCCTCACGTCTTCCCGGATTGACATTAAAGGAGGTGCTACTCATCATTGAGCTACACCAAATTTTGGCGCCGTTGCCGGGGATCGAGCTTTGAGGACGAGCGTGTGATGGTAAGACGTAGAGTTGACGCGTTGGAGTTGTAGGTATTTTCTTCACTCTCATCGATTTTCTTTTACTGTCTTTACCATCTTCATTTCCATCATCATCATCACCACCTACCACCTCCATATCCATCATCGCGAAAATTTCAGTTTTTTGACTATATCCCCACCTCCACCTCATTTCCCTCATTTCACTTGTGAGAGAGAGCAAGAGAGCGAATTTGCATGTGCTGCTTTTTGCATGTTTTCTGAGCTGTCTTGCAGGTACAGGTCACATCACCATCTCCAGCCTTCCGCGCAGGTACGGAACTCGACGAAACTGTCTCGCAGTCGCCGCCTTCTGTCCATCGCGATTGACAGAAATTTTCACTTGTTGGTAAATCTGAGTGCACCACAGTGGACTAGAGACCCTGCACACCACATTCCCACTAAAATTTTTGAAAATCTTGCAAAATTTCAGTCCATCGCGATTGACAGCCCTGTCCATCGCGATTGACAGCTCTGTCCATCGCGATTGACTGCCAGTCCATCGCGACAGACTGCCTGTCCATCGCGATTGACTGAACCCCTTGTCCATCGCGATTGACTGAAGTCTCTGTCCATCGCGACCGACTGCCTGTCCATCGCGATTGACTGAACCCCTTGTCCATCGCGATTGACTGAAGTCTCTGTCCATCGCGACCGACTGCCTGTCCATCGCGATTGATTGAGGTCTCTGTCCATCGCGATTGACTGCCTGTCCATCGCGATTGATTGAATTGGGTGTCCATCGCGATTGATTGAATTCTCTGTCCATCGCGATTGACTGAGTGTCCATCGCGATTGACAGCCCTATCCATCGCGATTGACAGCCAATTTTAGCCAAATTTTTTAGGGTTTGTTAATTGAAAAGTTGGGCTAAATTTTGGTCACAAATATTATGCTCTTGAGCACATGGGGAAGTCTTAGGAAAACAACTTGGGGAAAACCTGTTGCACAGTGATCCTGTTTGAACCCTGTCGTAACCCTAGAACCCTGAACGGTCACAACTTTTTCATACGAGATCCATTTTTTGAGCTCTAGGGCTTGTTGGAAAGCCCGTAGCATATACTACACGCCCTCAACTGTTTTTTATAAAGATAATACATTGATTTTTAGGTAGGGTATTTTGAAGTTGACCATACCCAGGGGGATCAAAGTCAGGGGTCCTTAGGATTGTTTTCTTGAAAATCACTATGCAAGTTTGTGTTTGTGCTACATGAATGAAAATAATTGGTTCTGTCTTTGGAATGTAAATTTCAAAGCTAACTCTGAAACTCTTACAGAGCATCGAGAGGCGTTCTAAGCAAGTGTAAGTGCGAGCTTGGGAACACATTTCCTGAGCACTCAAGGGCAACCGAGCAAGAAACAAAAGGTTGGACACTTTTAACCCCCTCTGTCAATTCATAGCTTAGGCTAAGAACGACGAGAGGTAGGAGTAAGTCAGAGCGACGATAGGCAGTCATCAAGTTGAAGACTACCAAAAAACTCAAGTTCAAGATAAAATTCTAATCTCTGTACGGTCGGTAACATAAAGGAAAGAACCTAACGTGGAACGATCAACCTAAAAGTACGAAGAACACTCAAGTATTCCGACGACGTGATATCAGAAAAGAACTCAAACGTGATAAAATAACTAAAAAGAATCAAGTGACTGGTACCAATTAATCGGCAACGAGGTTGTACTCTGGAAAAATTGGGCTAATCAGTTAGGCATATGAACCTTAGATCAGGACGACATTTAGCAAGGGAAAGACAAAGCCTTAGGTCTTCAGAGGCTAGTGTCAATCACACTGCAAGGTCTTGGGCCCAGCAGTTGAGCCACCACTCATACTACCCTAGCTCTGAGACCAGTGAGTCAGAAATGTCTCAAGGCATGGAGAGACCTACGGGAAGTTCAGGAGTGCCTTATTTGTACAGGGTAGAAGGCCCTTACAAAACACAGCTGGAATATCTTAGGACCAACCGACTAGGTGCTAGCATCTATGAGGACGGCCTAGGAAGATCGGTGGTCCAGATTAAAAACCCTGACCAATCCATTGGACTAGAGCACCCAGCTGTCAAGTTTGAAAATGGTGCATACCTGGACAAAGAAGGAACTATATATGTAGTCACTAGTCACCCTGATAGGACAGATGACTTTGGGAACGTAATCTCAGAAGCGGACTTAGGGGACCTGGAACAAGGGAACATGGGTGCGGAACCTAGAACCCCTCGAGGTAAATCAGTTCTCACTAGGATTATCACACCTGAATGGGTCCCCCAAGACAACAAGAGCATAGAGTTGCTCCTCAATCGAGAAACTGATGAAGCCTTTTGGAGGTATAAGTCTAATCAGCCAACAGACATAGGAAATATCATGATCTATGAGTTTAAGGATCCGGATAGCCCAGGCAGAGTGACCTACTTAGATCATGCCTCAGAACGGATCTTTGTGGTGACAGAAAATGATAGGCATGCTTACACTTGGAAGGGTGAATTTATTTTCCCTCAAACAAGATCAAATGTATCCTATGGTTATCCTGGGGCTGGAACTTCCCAAGCTCATGGTACGCAAAGAGACAGAAGTAGAGATAGACCAGAAGTAAGTTTTGCTAACCCAGTGGGCAGAGAAAGAACGAGAACGGAGACGAATAGGGTAGAACCTCCTGAGATGCATAGAGCCCACAGGAACCAAAGAAATGTAGATGGATTCCCTCTGCCGAGACCTAGAGAGCATGCAAGAACCTTGAGACCCACCCAGCTAGTTAAGTCCATGAAGAATTACTTTGATGGCACAGGAGATCCCTATGATCATGTGGCGGAGTTCAAGCAAGTCTTGAGAGCTGAACAAGTGGAGGATCTGTTCACGCAGTACAATGCCTTCGGTCTAACCCTTAGGAACACAGCACTTACATGGTTTCAGCCATTAGATGAGCGTCAGTTCAGGAGCATAGACCAACTCCTAGAGGCATTTATCGTAGAGTTCTCTAAAAGCGGCATAAGACACAATACCTCCTCATTGATTCACAGCTTCAAACAGACCCCCCAAGAGACTGTCAGATTGGCCGGAAGAAGATTTAGACAATATCTTGAAAGGTGCCCTATTTCGGAACTACCCACATCTGCTAAACAAGTAGCCTTATTCCTTGATGGATTGCTGAGTACGAAATTGAGATCCTATGTGTATCTGAAGGACCCTAGGACCATAGAAGAATGTGTACGCATGTGCATTGACATTGAAGATAACCTAGGGGAAGAGCTAGAGCTTTCCAAAATCTACAAAGATTCAGATAGTGCATCTAGTCACTCTTCCTCGCAATCCACATCAATCGAGGAACTTGCCGAAAAGGTAGCTCAGAAATTAGGTGTAACTAGCAAACAAATCCCAAGGTTTGCCCCAGCGAAGAGGTGCTATACATGCGGTGGTGACCACATGGCAAACGTGTGTCCCATTATGGCTCAACCCCAGGTCAATCCTAATAGCCAATATTGCACCATAGAACGAAGATACACCAATCACACCGCACAAGATTGCCCATACAACAAGCAGGCAGTTAGGCAACCATACCCACAGCCCTACCAACAAGGCAGATACCAGAACCAGTACCCTCCACCACCACAATATGCTAGACCCCAACAAACCTATCAGCAACCATATCAGGCCCAACAGAGACCCCAACCGGTACTAGCTCAACAGCCTCCAAACCCCGCTAACGTGATTCCAGTAAAGTATGCTGTTGCAGAAGAAAACCTGAATAGGGCCATAGTACCAGTAACCCCATTGATCTCGGAAAGTGACCCAAGTGACCATAGCTTTGATTCTACACATGTCGATAGTCCCCAGGCTTACTACATGCAGTCTCCAGAACATGGTGAGTCTTACTATAGTGAAGAACCAAGTGAACCTAGTTGGGAGTCAGATTACACGAACGTCATGTATGCAAACCCCAACCCCAGGCCTCAACCTAGGCAAGTAAGACCTCCATTCCCAAGAGGACCGTGCTACAGATGCCAAGGAGATCATCTCATTCGTGATTGTCCCTTGCCTCCACCTACACAACCCCAGTCAGTGACTATCCAAGGTTTCTGCCAAGATTGTGGAAAAGAACACCTCTTACGAGATTGCCCTAAGAATCCTAACAATATGCCAAAAATCACTCCAATCAACGTTATTGGGTTAGTGGTAGATTCCACAGGAAGTGTCACTTCCACTGCTCCCGTACAGGTAGTCACTCGTGCTCAAGCCTTGCAGCAGAATCAAGGGGTAAACCAGGAAAAGAACTCAGAGGCGAGTGAAACCGAGAGTGTAACAAAGAAAAGAACTAGAGCATGGAAAGATAGTCGAGAAAGAATGAAAAGACAATGGGCAAAAAAGATAAACGAACTTGAAGAAAGCATAAGAGAAACCAAAGCGAGGATAACTGAACTCACAGCTCCAACTCCCTCTCACATTACCCCGCCTCCACCATTCCCACCTCCATCCGTACCACCACCATCCCCACCGCCTCATCAAATCCCACCGCCCCCTAGAGTAGGATCAGTCCTAGCTGACCCCACTCCCGAGGACCTTAATATGATGCTTAAAGCATATCAGGCCAGAATCCAAGAAGGGCCAACCATCACCGATCATGAAAAGTGCTACCCTAGAGCCGAGCTAGAGCTTGAACGAACTAAGATTTGTGCCAAAATGGTGGAATTGGCTCAGACCATGTTTGAGGCCAACCGCCTATTTAACATTTCTAGTTCAGCTAAGACGCAGTTACACTTTGATGGACTGCTGGAAAGAATAGAGAAGTTAATTGCACAATCAGAGAAGGAATCTGCCCCTCAACGAAAGGAGAGGGCAAGAGAACTGATAAGCCAGCCTCTTCAGGAAGCCCATGTGCCTCCTCAAGAAGCTTATCTTCCCCCCCAAAAGTCACATGAGCCTCCCCCGAAAGCTTATGTACCTCCACAGGTGACCCACATTCCTTCCCAGAGAGTGTATGAGCCTGCTCGGAAGAGTAACAGAATAAGCAATCCTCCCCAAGAAGCTTGTGCTCCAGCCATTTATGAGAGCAAGGAGAGAGCCAACGATAGAATAAGCCCTCCTTCCCAGGTTGCTTATGTGCCCAATTCCACAGAGCCAGACACTTCTTCTTCTATGAATCGGTTTGCACCAGACTTCCTACGAGAGATTCAAGAAGACAAATGGGATAACGAAAGCGAGGTCGCCCCTCCTTTTGAACTTGTGGACGATGCACACGACCAATTCCCACAAGACATCCCATCTATTTACGGGGAACATGAGAGTACTCAGTCTCACGAGAGATTGGACTTTGAGTCTAATTCCATACAAGAGCTACCCCACTTCACAGGCCCATGGGAAGCAAAGTCCACATGTATGAGAGCACCCACAGTCATGGTAAGGAACGACGACTCAGTCATACCAAGGAACACGGAGGTAGTAATGAACACCAAGGTGCAACGCGATCTCACTTTGGAAGAACTGACCGAGGATAGACCAAACGTGCGAAAATATGTAGCCAGTCAGGTAGCTAAAGTTGCAAAACCTCGTTCCAAGGTAGGATCCCATAGGACAGTACCGGAAATTCCCTTGGATAAGATAGGAGATATGTGTGAAGGTGAAGAAGGGAACACCTACCTTCCCATCACCTACCAGGACTACACCACGAAGGCAATTTTGGACTCAGGTGCCGGAGTTGCAATTGCCACTACCTCCTTATGGAAGCGTTGGGGCAAGCCAGCACTCAGACCAACGAGAATGAAATTGCAGATGGCCGATGGTCATATTGAAAGACCCCTAGAGTTGCTCGAAGGAATAACTCTCACCACTTGTGGTGTCGAGTTTGAACATACCTTTGCCATATGTGACTTCAGCAAAAATCATGCCTATGAGATGATTTTAGGAAGACCATTCATGCGACAGTTGCAAGTGGTACAGGATTGGGGGACCAATTCTTTGTACCTACAGCACTTAGGCGTTACAACCAAAGTCAATCTCAAGGATTATTCTCATAGAGATGTCCCTCCTATCCAATGGAATCCCATTCATAGAGCCAAAGATGATACAGAATCGGTGCATTCCATAGGGTCTGGATCCTCATGGATGCATGAAGATACTCACTTATGGATGTGCAAGGTAGCAGTAGAAGAAGAAAAGAGAGAGAAAGCCAGAGAGGTAGGTGCGAACGAAACTCATAGACCCATTCAAGACCCAGCCTATGCACCTATAGTCTTTCCAGATGAGGAGTTTGAACCCCATGGCTGGGCGGAAATTTTAGCAACAATGGACGTAGCCATCAACGAAGAACAATGGACACCTCACTGTGATGAGGATGGCTATGACATTTCAGTCTTCTCCATAGAGCCAATCATGGGAGAGGCAGTTCTAGAAGAATGCGAACCTAGCCCTGATGCATTTGAGGATGCAAGTGACTCCGATCTACAGTCAATCATTATGGACCCACCATTTGCATCAGATGAAGAATACTTCTATGAAGTAGAATTTCAACCCCAGAGGCATGGAGAAGTGACAAATGACGTAAGATTAGCAACACATGTGACCCCGAAGGAAGAAGGAAAGAAACGAAAGAAGAAAGAAGTCTCACCAGAGGAGGAAGAATCTTTGTTTGAGGTCCCAGAAAATTTTAAGAAGTACGAGATAGATGTCAGGAGAGTCATGGTAAGAATGCCTAAACGAGAGGCACAATCAGGAGAGGCCTATGATAACAAAGAAACCACCAAGAAAATTGTAGTGGCCCTAGAAGAAGGAGAGGAGAGATGTACGTATATAGGCCATGACCTGACAGAAGAAGAAGAGTACGAATTGATTACCTTGCTAAGAGAATACAGAGATGTATTCGCTTGGAGTTACAAGGATTTGAAAGGTGTTGACCCTGACATATGCTCACACACCATCCCCATGACCTCAGATGCCAAACCCTCTAAGCAAAAGCCTTATACATATAACGATAATTACGTAGCTAAGATCAAAGAAGAGATAGATAGACTGGTTGAAGCTGGATTTATCTACGAAATTGAGCACACCGAATGGGTATCCCCCATAGTGGTGGTGCCCAAGAAGAATGGCAAGCTGCGTGTGTGCATTAACTTGAAAAAGGTTAATGCCGCCACGATTCGAGATAACTATCCGCTTCCCATCACAGAACATCTCTTAGAAAGAGTGGCAGGCAAGGAAGTGTACAGCTTCCTTGATGGATTTTCTGGCTACAATCAAGTAGCCATAGCTCCAGAGGATCAGCATAAGACAGCCTTTGCCACAGAATGGGGCATTTTTGCTTTTAGAGTAATGCCATTTGGGCTTACCAATGCACCAGCCACCTTCCAGAGGCTGATGTGCCATGTGTTTAAGGAGTTCCTGAGGAAGAGTTTAGAAGTCTACGTTGACGATCTCTGTGCTCATTCCAATGTTAGACAAACCCATATTCCTGAACTCAAACAAATCTTTGACAAATGTAGAGAATACCAAGTCTGCCTGAACCCAGAAAAGTGTGTTTTTATGGTCAGGCAAGGCAAGATTCTAGGACACATAGTGTCAAAGAATGGCATATCTACTGACGAAGAGAAAGTGAGAGCCATAGCAGAGCTACCTAGGCCAAGGAATGTCAAGGAAGTACAAGCTTTCATGGGGCATTGTGGTTATTATCGACGATTTATACACATGTATGCTGTCATTGCAAAACCCATGTACGGACTTCTGACAAACTTTGAGTGGACGGATGAATGTGAGAATTCCTTCCAAGAGCTTAAACGAAGATTATGTTCAGCACCAATCTTGACCACACCAGATTGGAATAAGCCATTCCATGTTCATGTGGATGCATCCAATTATGCCATTGGATGTGTGCTTGCACAACCTACTGGTGAAGGTAATATGGATCTTCCAATTGCCTATGCCAGTAGACAATTGAATGCGGCTGAACGGAATTACACCACTACAGAGCGCGAAGGATTAGGCATGGTATATGCAGTCAAGAAATTTAGACACTATTTGCTTGCAAATAAGTTTAAATTTTTTACTGATCATCAGGCATTATTATATCTCGTAAACAAGCCATGCAATACAGGAAGATTAGTGAGATGGTTTCTCTTGCTAATGGAATATGACTTTGAGGTTGTGGTAAGAAAAGGTAGGACTCACTTGAGAGCAGATCATCTCTCTAGGCTCACATCGGGAGAAGCCCCACAAGGAGTATCAGATGACCTTCCTGATGCTTACCTGTTTAATTTGGAAGTGGTGCCGCAGTGGGCCAAGCCAATAGTACCAGTATTGACCTACGGGCCTAACCATCCAGTGGTAAACACACGGAATAGAGAGGTTGTAAAAGCCCAAAAGTACCACATCATGGCAGGAAGCATGTACAAGCACACAGATCAAGGGATCTTGGCGTGTTGCGTAGAAGAGGATGAGTACGCTAAATGGTTGCAATTAGCACATGTAGGTGCGTTAGAGCAACACCATTCCAAACAACGAACGTTGCAGACTCTAAAGAGATTCGGAGTGCATTGGCCAACTATGGAAGCAGATGTCCAAAAGTTGTGCAAGGAATGCCCAATCTGTTGCACTAAACCACCTGTGGAACATGCCACTCTCTATCAAGTATCCATTGTGCCAGATTGGAGTAAACCTCTAGTGTCATTCTTGAGGACAAACACATTCCCTCCAGATATGACTCTAGCTAGGAAAAGGAGTTTAGAACAAGAAGCCCAAGATTACTCACTTATAGGTGATAATCTATATAAGCGCGGTAAAGATGGTTACCTGAGGTTATGCGTCCATGAAAGTGAATATCTCAAAATCTTGGAGACTGCTCACCAAGGTGTAGCAGGAGGACACTTTGGACCAGATCGGGTGATCAAGGCAATATTGTTTGCGGGCTTTTGGTGGCCTACCCTTCACATGGATGCACATACCTATGTGAAACGGTGTGATGTCTGTCAGAGGACTCAGTATCCTATACGCAAAGATGAGATGCCACTGAAACCTATGATGGGTGGACGTGCATTCTCTAAGTGGGGAATAGACTTCGTAGGTCCTATTAATCCCCCAGCTAAGGGTTCTCATGCGGAATACATCATTGTGGCAACAGATTATCTCACCAAGTGGGTAGAGGTAAAAGCTACGACAAAAAACGATGCTCAAACAACTGCCAAATTCTTGTTTGAGAATGTATTCACGAGATACGGACTACCTATAGAGCTTGTAAGCGATAGAGGCACTCATTTCTTGAACGAAGTGATTGAAAATCTGCTCCAAGAATTCTTGGTAATACACAAGAAGTCTGCCCCTTATCACCCTCAAGCTAATGGACAAGCTGAGAGCACTAATAAGATTTTATGCAATGTACTGACAAAGTTGGTGAACACAAAACGCTCTGATTGGGACAAACAGCTGCACCATGCTGTTTGGGCATACCGAGTTGCCTACAAAACGGTACTCCAAGCCACCCCCTTTCAGATGGTATTCGGCCAAAACGCCGTGCTACCCTTGGACTTCCTGATTCCTACATTGAGAGTAGCACAAGAGTATGAATGGACAGGTCATGAACTCTCTTCTAGGATCTTTGACCTTGAACGATTAGGGGAAACAAGACTAAGAGCCGCTGCAGGAATATATGCCGCCAAGAAGAGACAGAAGGCATATTTCGATGCCCACGTGAAGGATAAAGGCTTGAAAGCAGGAGATCTAGTCCTAGTCTATACACTCAAACAACACGCGAGGAAGCTAGAAAAGAGAGGCTACGGACCTATGATCATCAATAGGATCTCCACAAGCGGAGCGGTACAATTGGCCACATTAGAGGGTGATGTTCTCCCAAATTATATTAGCGGTTGCAGAGTCAAGTTGTATCAGGAACCCCTCACGGAGGAAATGCTCAGCCGACTCAACACTGCTAAGAAACGCAAAGAGGAAGAGAAGCGAATTAGAGAAGAAGCTCAAGCAGAAGCTTTAGAACGCATCAGAAGGATGAAATTACGAAGGCAAGGTAGAGAGCAGCCTAGGACAGATGACTATGCAGACCAAGGATATCATATGGCAATGTGTGAAGTTGCAGGAACCAGCTCACCTAGGATAACTGATCGACGTCCTTTTGTAACCCTAGAAATAGGACAAGAAAAGAGTGCAAGGACTGTAAAAGCCTTGATTGACTCAGGTGCCGCCACTAGTGCTGTTAGAGTGTCTTACTGTCAAGAGTTACAGTTAACTGTCAATCCTGTGGAAGCATATCTCATATGATTGGGAGGCGTGGAAACCCCTTGCATGGGCGAGGTGGAACTTCCCCTCTACATTCATGATGAGGCAATGACAGTTAAAGCACTAGTGTGTCAAGATGAGGATCTCACTGAACCTCTTGTCTTGGGTCAAGACTGGATCTATGACCAAGCAGTCAACTTAAACCTAAGAAGTGGACTTCTTCACGTATGGGTCAATCATAGTCGAATTACAATAGAGTTGGATAAAGGAACACTCAAGGAACTAGGAAAGGCACAGACTCCGGGTCCCTCCAGGGGTACACATGAAGATGACCATGCTGTTCTTGTTCAAAACCCTGTGTTGCAGAGGAATGATATTTGCAAAAAAGGAGTCAGGGATGCAACGGAACTCCCTTCTTTTCCAAGGGCCAGAAGGAGGCAACAACCAAAGGTGGAGCAAAGGCAAAAGAAGCAGAGTACTACCTATGCCGGACATCAAAAGAACCTGCGCAGCAGAATGTCCCAACAAGTGAACCAAGTGTGGGTGCGAAAAGGCGAACACCCGGTTGCAACCACGCCAACCGCACGGACAAAGCCTCTTATTAGTAACCAACAACACGTCACTAATAAGAAGTCTTTCGAAAATTCTGCTGCTAACGTGAAATCTATTTGGGTGCCCAAAAGGTCGATGAAGGCTAGCCCACAATCAAGACAAATTTGGGTGCCTAAGGCTTGTTTGCGGGCTTAGATAGCTATACCAAGAACACACCCTACACAGCATGATCCATTCACTCGCACAGCCTACATCCACTCATTTTCAACACCAAGGCACATGAACACGAACAGAATCAGTTGTAAATGGGCCCCTAAAAGGCCTCAGGTTAAAGCTGACACACCTATAAAGCTCTCGAGAATCTCTACGGAACCACGAGTAAAACCCATCCACTGCATTTGGCAGCCCAAGACTTGTGGCAAACCCCCTGACCCTATTGTAAATCCATGACCACCTACTAACCGCTTCACTCTCATCACATCATTTCGCTTAGCTCTTAGGCCTACCTAACTCCTAACGACACACACCAGCACCGAGCACTTATTAACTCCTAACCACTCCAGAACTTTAAGTTAATATTGTAACAGGGGACACCATGTCATTTTTGTGTCCATTGCAATGTTAACGTTTATTCATATATTCTCACAGAATCAGCTGCGACATTTTCAACATGGCGGAGGCCGCAGGAACTAGCTCTCACACAGAAACAAACCCGCAAGTGGTGGACTTGGACAGTTTACCCGTTTTGCCCGAGACAGTTGAAAGACCAGAAGAGTTGCAGGCCGTCAAAATCATACCTATTGCAGACCCTCCGCGTGGCCACACCATGCCCGTGGGAAAGACTTCACATTGGTTTACCGAGGTAGCAGGACCATTGGGGGAAGGAACGTATCTATGGGAATCAGAGCTGGACTACAATGGAAAGCAAGGCAGATACCATTTCTTTACAAGAGAATTTGAGAAGTTACAAAATGCGGAAAGTCTACGTCCGATATGGGAAAAAGCCGGATTGAGTGCCTATTTCAGTGCCCGACTCCCAAAACCTGACTTCATGCGATGCTACTATCTCATCAACACCTTGACTCCAAATCCGAACCCAAAAGGTGCAAGCTCATTTGTGATTCCATCTCTGACAAAGGGGAATGAGCTCAAGAGGTTTAGGCTATCAAACAATTTGGTGAGAGAAGCTCTGGATATGCGCGGCATGCATATTCCTACAGAAAAGGAAACCCTAGTACCGGACTACATGAAGAATCGAAGTCTCACCAAACTCAAAGACATGGTATCCATGACGCCTAATATTGCAATACACCTTCGCATGTGCATGCAACACTTTGCTTTCCCGGCGCAGGATAGATTCACCATGCCGCACAAAAAGATTTGGTTTAGCCTGTATCTGGCAGAGACACAGAGCCTCACCATCAACCTACCCCACTAAATAATTGATCAGATACACTTAGCTCACAAACGCTGGCCGCGGAAACAGGTTTTATATGGTTGCTGTGCTCTGACAAGAATCATCTATAGGTGTTTGGCTTATGACATCCCAATCCAACGAGCCCTGATGTGGAATCGGGTAGAGCAGTTTCGAGGCAGGACATCCACTGGACCCCCTTCTAAGAAGATGAGAGGCACGGTCCAAGTCCCATGTGCTCAGCCACGTGGAGCGACCCTAACACCAGAAGTCACCCCGCCACCCCGAAGAGTCCGACCATTCACACTCCGACTTCCAAGACGCAGCACCGATGGTTCCACTTTGATATTTCCTCCCATCCCAACGGATCTCGAATTTCCTAGTGGTGCAGCTTTGGAAGAACTCACTAATGAAGACTTCGAACAACTATTACAAGATGTAGAGCTGGAGACAGAAGAGGCACAACAAGCGGAAAATGTACAAACGCAGGCCACAACCTCCCAAGCACCTGTCACACCTGTTGAAGTGGAGGAAGAAGATGACGGAGAGGAAGAACAGGAGGATGAGGAGGAGGAGTATGATCAAGAGCAACAAGAGGAGCAACAAGAAGTGCCAGAACTTGTAGGTGCACCTGCATATACAGCTCAACTACGAAGGCTATACGACACTATCAAAGCAGTACAAGAAAGGCATCAGCTCTCTCTGGTATCAGGTCAAGCTTTGATGCAAGAAATGCTATCAGATGAAGGAGTGGACCAACATTTCATTGACACCCTCAAATTAGTGTCAGACTCCTTAGGAGTTCCAGAGGCTGTCCACACCGCAGTCCGCCAGTCCGTAAGGTATGACAAACGCAGAGTGGACACATTACCACGAGCAGGTAAGACTATCAGGATACCCGTCACAGAACCGGAAGTACCCATTGAGACCACAGCCACCCCCATAACCACCACTGACCTCTCCGCTGAAACCTTCGTTCAGACATCACCCATCTCACCCCAGCATCCCCCATCACCACCTTCTCCGCCCCCGCCACCACCTCCCACCTTGGAAGAAACGACAGTCATCACCTCTACCTCCACTTATAATCCATCCTCATTCAAATCATTCTCATTTCGAGAACCCACCTCACAAGACACCCTCTTCTCCTTCGTCACCAATCCCTTGTACACTTCGTCCCATCTATCCGCTGAACCCATGACTGGCCATCCCATAATTACCAGCGTAGTTGGAAACCCAGCACCCACGGAAGGAACATTAGGGGAAAAAATGAACCCTGAATGGGCCTTTTAGATTAAGAGGTGATTAGTGATGGACCAATGGGAAGAGGGTGGTGGCCACAGTCTACACCTAGACTAGGCATAGGCTTCCCTTGTTTTGTTGTGGTCAAAAGTGGTATGAATGACTAAAAACCATGAGTTCCTCTACAAAAGTGGTTTGTAGGCCTAGAGTTTCAACCACAACCATTGGATGAACTAAAAGATCCAAAGGCTCATGTTTAATGTCAGAAATAAAGTCGGCATACATTTTGGTCCATTGGATGTGGCAAAGATCCAATGGTGTCTCTTGAATCTAAAGAAGAAATGCGTGCTCATCTCTCCTCCATTGGATGGAACAAAAAAGGAATGGCTAGGATATAATTTTTTGAGTTTTGGGTCGTTTCAAATTCCATCCATTGGATGCTTTGTTGATCTAATGGTTGTAGTTCTTTCTTCTTCTCAGACCATTAGATCATCGCCGAATCTGACGGAGGAAATTGAATCCCGCCACGGAACTGCGACGGCCGTTTTGTCCTCTTATGCCAGTCCACTCATTCTCTCACTTCATTTATTGCTTCCTCTTTTGTCTTTTATTGACAGACACACCCGCTTCAATCGTGACCATCCACGAGGATCGCATCTAACGGAGGAGAACGTCCACGACTGTGCACACTTTGGAGGAAATTTTGTCCTCTTGTGACAGACACACAAGGCCCAATCGTAGGCGTCCGTGACATGTTATCCAAGGGACACAAATACTCACGCCTTCATTTCGACTGAGCACAAGTTTTAGAGCAAATATTTTATTGCAAAAACCACTAGTGGTTTTTTTTTTGGCCTTATAACCCTTTTTGCTAATCTTAATCCCTAAAAATTAGGAATCCTTACAAGGCCCATGCAGGGTTCATTTTTTCCCCTAATGAACCCTGTGTTTCCCGACCTACCCCCCAATACGAGTACCTCCATTCCATAACCCTCACTTCCCAGCTGACCCCTACACCTCTTTCAACCGGACCTCACCACCACAATACCCGTCCTTTGTGGAGCAGTTCTTCCGCTCTCCCATGTTTCAAAGCCACCTTCCTCCGATGTTCGCAACGACATCAATTTACACGGACACCACACTCACTTCACCTACCATACCCACCTATATGGTAGCCCCTGCACACACCACCTTGTCTGATCCAATGGACATTTCACCAACCACAGCACCTCTCCCCACGATTTCCCCACCTTCCCCTCCCTTGCCCCCCACCTCACCACTCACATCAGTGGCACACACAGCATTCACTACCCCCCTACCCAATCCCACCTCCTCTGCATTTCAAACTATTTCCCTTGCATCTCATAATGTAAATAGTACGTTCGACACATTACTTCAGTGTGCACATCAGCTCCAACAAGACTTCCATCAATTAGAAGAACGCAATGCTACCCTCCAGGCAGAATCTCAACGTCTCCAAGCTAGAGTCACCACTATTGAGGCTGACTACCTGACGCTCCTAGACGAGCATACCACACTACAGCAGGCTCACTCCGAATTGGAATCAAAGGCATCAACTGTAGATGACCAAGCAGTTAAGGAGCTAGAAACAGTGCTTCAAGCGCAAATGATATCTAATGCCACACTCAGACGCAACATTGGGCTATTAAGGAAGCATATGGCCGCAGCACTAGAGGAGAACAAACGACTTCAACAACAAAATCAAGACAACTTTGAAGCGGCTATGGAAGGAACCGTAGGAGCGACCATTAGCCCTACCCGATATAGAGCAGTTCCATCAGAAGACATCCGCATCCTACTTGAGGAGCATGCAAATTTCCTGGAGTCATATGAAAAACTAGAGACTGAATGTGCCGATCTAAAGAAACAGTTAGCCAGTGTACATCCTGCTCAACAGGAGCCGGTAATCTTGCAACAATCTACAGAAGAAATGGAGACCCTTCGGAAACAGGTGGCAGAACTCCAAGCACGCCTCCTACCATATGAACGACCCCCCTCGCCCATTGAAGAACCAGAACCTGAAACAATAGTGGAAATCCCCGTCGAGGACAGCTACGAAGAGCCATACGAGCCTATGCCGACGCCTGGTGGTCGAACTACAGAAGAAGGACAAGACACGTTAGAAATTCAAGTTCCAGATTGGGTCAGAAGGGTCGAGAAAGTGGGTAAGACACATGATGATCGTGTGGCCGTGCAAATGCAATCTCTCACGAATCTGGAAGAAACGGTCCTTCGGTCTTCCTACTTTCAACAATTATCCCATCAACGGTTAATCACAACATCAGAATCGCAATACATGCCTTATTTTGTCTTACTACATGATTATAATGCAGAAATCAAAAGACATACAGGGAAGGAGCCCACATTCGCTACTCAATTTGAGATAGGGGATTTACCGACCGATGCACGTGCTGGCTCGATTTTCCAACCTAATTGGCGTGCACGTTTACTCACCGATTACCCTGAGATGATGAGTACCTGGGCTACCATGCCACTCTATATCAAGTATAATCCATGCTATTGTCCAGTGGTACGTCGCAGATCCTGGCAAGCATTTGCAATCAAGGTACGCAACAATAAAGAGTGCTCGGCTTGGGTTAACTACCCGTATTTTGCTCCACCTCGAGGACCTCCAACCGTAGCCTACATGATATCAACTATTCGGCACTGGTCCGCACGCCTAAACAATGTACCTGATATAGCAGCGAAAATGTGTATGAAGATATTTGAGCTCATGACCATTGTCTTCAAAACCTTTCGGAATGTCCAAGCTCCATACATCTCCGCTCCTGGATTCGCTCAAGGCAACAAGGATTTAGTCTACGACATGAGCCAAACCCCCTCGGTCACTGTTATCTTTGCTTGGCATGCACGAATCATGTACTTGCCCGCATGCTTCAAGCAAACATTTGAGGAAATGTTCTCTACGGGCTTCTGGGAATACAATTCCGAAATTTTCATTCCCAGACCCACACATTTGCTACATCTATTCGCAGTAGAACAAGCGATCCATGCAGATCAGTTACGTCTGCCACATCCGGATGTTCCAGGACCAATCGATTGGGATCGTATGATGACAGATTTGGCCAGAGGACTACGCTTACAAGAACATCAGCTTGCCACTCAGGTTGTGGAATATTACATCCAACACCCCCAGCAACAAGGGTCTGTCAGGGACGACAGACGCGAGAGAGGGGGGGGTGTTGAGAGCAGTATGGGCACTCAAGGACTGACTAGACAAGGAAGCCAGGGAACCCAAGGATTGACGAGACAAGGAAGCCAACGGAGAGAGTCAGAACAAGGTGAAGGAGTAAGTAGACAAAGCAGTCGACGCAAATCTGGCAGATAGGCCCTTCAATTTTTCCAATCTACATCTTTTAACAGTGATTCTTATCACTAACAATCATTGTAAATACCATTTCATATTTTTGTAGCTCCATTTTGTGCAAGCCAAGGAGTCCTTGAGCTTGAGGAGCCTTAGAAGTACCTACATATCAATTTTCGTATTTTTTAGACTCCGTTTGAGCCCTCAAATTGGCCCTGGAACCTAATTTTTAACTAGGCCGGACACTAGGTCTGGACAAGGCCAAAAGCTAGTCAAAAACTATAAAAAGAGCTAGAGAGCTCATTTTTGAGGTTAGATTGTAATTGAAACGAACTTGTAAGAGCATTTTGAAAGTAATCTAAAAGCTCCATTGATTCTCACACTTTGTCTTGCCGTGTGTGCGCGTGTGTGTGTATGTGTGTGCATGCTAGTGTGCTTCTCACTCACGCACTCGTGCCGCCACTTGCTCGAGGTCTTCATACCATCCTCACGTCTTCCCGGATTGACATTAAAGGAGGTGCTACTCATCATTGAGCTACACCTCTCTCTTAGGAATTCGTACCAAAATTTTGCGGTCGTCAACTTCATATTTCTTGAAGTTTTCTGGTACTTCAAACAATGATTCCTCCTCTTCTTGTTTCACTGCTTTTCTTTTCTTTTTCTTTTGACTGCTCTCACTCCCATCCTTTGAATTTACCGTTTTAATACTTGTGAGAGGTTCTTCTTCTTTCTGGGTGAACACTCCTATATCTTCTAGATAGTGCTGCTCTGAGTTAAAGCAACTATCCATCACAATGGACTCTATATCGTCGTCATTCTCTTCTTCTTCTATGACATCACTAGGGTCATATTCTTCTAGCAAGGGCTGACACATGAACACTGAAATATCATAACCCTCCTCATCACAATGAGGTGTCCATTGTTCTTCATTGACAACAATGTCCATGGTGGCTAAGATTTCAGGCCAGCCATGAGGCTCAAATTCCTCATCTGGAAAGATCATCGGTGTGTAGGCTGGGTCTCTAACTGGTCTATCTCCTGGTGAAGTTCCTTCTTCTCTCGCCTTCAAGCGTTTTTCCTCTTCCTCTGCGACCTTGCACATCCACAAATGAGTATCTTCATGCAGCCATGATGGATCAGGTGAGCTTTCAGGTTGCATAGAGATTGAATCTTCTTTTGCTTTGTGGATAGGATTCCACTGTAGGGATGGTACATCTCTGAAGGAGTAATCCTTCAAATTGACCTTGGTGGTGACCCCTAAGTGTTGTAAGTACAAGGAGTTGGTTCCCCAATCTTGTACTATTTGCAATTGTCATAGGAAGGGTCTTCCTAGGATCATCTCATAGACATTATTTTTCTCAAAGTCACATATAGCAAATGTATGCTCAAACTCTACACCACAAGTGGTTAGAGTTATCCCTTCTAGCAATCCTAGAGGTCTTTCAAAATGTCCATCTGCCATTTGAAGCTTCATTCTAGTTGGTCTTAATGTGGGTTTGCCCCATTGCTTCCATAAGGAGGTGGTCGCAATAGCAACACCAGCATATGAATCTATGATTGCATTGGTTGTGTAACCTTGGTAGGTGATTGGAAGATAAGTATTACCTTCTTCACCCTCACACATGTCTCCTATTTTATCGAGAGGTATCTCTAGAACTTTTTGCTTAGAGCATGTTTTTGGCATATTGGAATCAAGTTCTGGGACCTGATCCATCACATGGTTCCATAGCTCGGGTTTTGCTTTGAGAAGCTCTTCTACAGTGAGATGACATTGAACCTTAGTGTTCTTCACGACATCAGTGTTCCTTGGGACCACTGAGTCTTCATGTCTTACCAGTATTGTGGGAGCTTTGATCTGAAGAGATTCAGATTCCCATGGGCCTGGAAATTGAGGCAGTTCTTCTAAGGTATTAGATTCAAAATCTAATCCTTTGTCTTCTTTTTGTTCTGCTTCGTCTCTGTAAATAGATGGAATGTCTTGGGGAAATTGATCATGAAGATCATCAATCTCACGAATAGGAGGGGAATTACTCTTCTCCTTGGCCCATTTCTCTTCTTGTATTTCCCGCAAGAACTCTTGAGAGTATTGTTGAATTGAAGGAGACATTCCAACATCCGTGGAATTAGGAACATAAGCTCCCATTGGTGGTGAGCTTCCTCTCTCAATAACTAGTTGAGCCTGAGGAGGTAAAGAAACTTGTGGTTTATTTACCAATTGCTCTAATCTTTCTAGTAAGCCCTGGAAATGCAAATCTGATTTGATAGAGTTTGTCTGATTGAACTTTTGACTAGTCTCAAGTATGGCTTGAGCTTATTCTACCATTTTCATGCACATTTTCATCCGTTCAATCTCTAAGTCCGCTCTAGGGTAACTCTTGTCTAGGTTTGCAGCTGTAGGCCCTTCTTGAAGTCGAGCCTGGTAGGCCTTGAACATCATGTCCAAGCCTTCAGGGGTTGGATCTGCAAGAACAGACCCTGGTTGTGGCCTATTTACAATGGGTGGTGGGGTGGGATGAGATGGAGTGGATGGAGTTTCAGCATGCGAGGGGTTTTGAGATGCAATGTCTTCTATTTTTGTTTTTGCGTCTTTCAAGCTTTCTTCTAGTTCTGATAACTTTTTATTCCACTTACGATTGGCCTTTTCTCTGGTATCCTTCCATGTTCTTGTTTTCCTCTTACTAGGCTCTCCTGATTCACTCGACTCGGATTGTTCTGCTAGTCTATCTTGCTTTAATGCTTGTGCCCTAGTGACTGCCTGTACAAGTGCCACATTACTGCTACTTGAACTTGAATCCTCCACTAATCCTACCACATTAATGGGTGTAATCTTGGGTGCACTAGAGGGGTTTCTTGGACAATCTCTGGGGAGATGGTCTTTGCCACAATCAGGACAAAAAGCATGTATTGTGATAGCTTGTCCTTGACTCGGAGATGGTGGGTGGGGACAATCACGAAGGAAATGGTCGCCTTGACATCTAAAACATGGTCCTCTAGGGGCTTGTGGTCTTGCTTGTCTCAATTGATGCCTAGGGTTAGCATTTGTGTACATTACATTGGAGTATTCAGGCTCCCAATTTTGTTCCATAGGTTGTGCCTCATATTGATACGGATAAATCTCACTATGTTCAGGTGACTCTGTGTAATAAGCATGTGGGCTACCTTCATGGGAGTAGTCTGAACTATGAACATGAGAGTCATTCTCTGAGATCAGTGGGGTCACTAGCACCAATGCTCTATTAAGGTTCTCTTCTGCCACTGCATACTTAACTGGAACTGCATTGGCAAGAGCTGGTGTTTGGTTTCCCAAGACTGGTTGTGGCCTATATGGTGCCTGATATTGCTGTTGTGATCTATAATATGGCTATTGGTATTGGTTCTGATACCTACCTTGTGGGTAAGGTTGTTGATAATTTTGTCTAACAGCCTGCCTATTGTAGGGACAATCTTGAGCCGTATGGTTTGTGTACTTCCTTTCAATAGTGCAGTATGGGTTATTCCTTTCTCTCATGTTCTGGTTGTGCATTGGGCATACATTAGCCATGTGGTCACCTCCGCAAGTATAACACCGATTCAATGGGGTGACTCTCGGTGCTTGTCTATTTTGGACTCCCAGCTTTTTGGCAACTTGCTCAGCTATCTCATCTATTTCCGTGGAGATTTTTGAAGTATGACTAGTAGAACTATCAGAATCCTTATAGAGCTTGGACAATCCTAACTCCTCACCCAAGTTATCTTCTATGTCAATGCACGTCCGCACACACTCTTCTATGGATCTAGGCTCTTTCAAGTACACATATGATCTTAACTTAGTGCTTAGTAAGCCATCTAAAAACAAAGCCACTTGTTTGGCTGGTATGGGTAACTCTGGAGCAGGGCATCTCTCTAGATATTGTCTAAACCTTCTACCTGCTAGCCGCACTGCTTCTTGGGGTGTCTGCTTGAAGCTGTGGATCAAAGATGATGTGTTATGCCTGATACCACTCTTGGAAAATTCTACAATGAATTCGTCTAGCAGTTGACCTATATCGTGATAGTTGCGACTACTCAGTGGTTGAAACCAAGCTAAGGCAGAGCCCTTAAGAGTCAAACCAAATGCCTCGTACTGGGTGAACAAATCCTCAACCTGTTCAGCTCTTAACACTTGTTTGAACTCGGCCACATGATCATAAGGATCTCCTGACCCGTCAAAATAATTCTTCATTGCCTTGATCACTTGAGTGGGTCTAAGGGTTCTTGGGTGCTCTCGGGGTCTAGGCAATGGAAAATCCTGTTCATCTCTTTGTTGCCTATGTGCTTGATATCTCTCTCTTTCAGGTCTTTCATTTTCAAATCCTGACCTATTCCTGCCCACGGTGTGTGCAAAACTTACCTCAGGTTTCTCTCTAGTTCTTTCTCTCTGGGCTTCATGAGCGTGGGATGATCCTACTCCTTGGAGGCCATGGGAAACATTGGATCTTGGTGGAGGGAAAATCAATTCACTCTTCCAAGTATATGCATGTCTATCATGTTCTGTTACGAAGAAAATTTTCTCTGACGTGTTATCCAGGTAGACAACTTTGCCTGGTATCTCTGGATCCTTGAACTCGTAGATGATGACTATGCCCAATTGGCTAGGTTGATCTGGCTTGAATCTCCAAAAGGCTTCCTGTGTTTCTCTATTAAAAAATAGTTCTATGCTTTTGTTGTCTTGAGGGATCTAGTCTGGAGTGATCACTCTGGTCAAAACTGACTTGCCTCTAGGAGTCTGGGGTCCTTGTCCTACATTTCCTTGTTCTAGGTCTCCTATCTCATTCTCGTGAATGATATTTCCAAACTCATCGGTCCTATTTGGTTGGTTGGTAACCACATACATGGTCCCTTCCTTATCAATGTATGAACCCTCTTCGAACTTGACCACTGGGTGTTCAAGTCCAAAGGATTGATCTGGATTTTTGAGTTGGACCACTGATCGCCTCAAGCCATCCTCATAGATGCGAGCACCTAATTGGTTGGTCCGAATATATTCCAACTGTGTCTTATAGGGACCTTCTGGTGTTTGTAGATGGGCAGTTCCTGAGCTGCCTGCAGGTTTCCCCATGCTAAAAGACATTTCTGAGTCACTTGTGTCTGAACTTAGTCCGTAAGGATGACCACTTAGTTGTTGTGCCCAAGACTTAGCTTGTATGTGTATGTGTGTGTGTGTGTATGAATATATGTGTGTATGTGTCTATATCTGTGTGTATGTGTGTGTGTGTGTCTATGTGTGTATGTGTGTGTCTATGTGTGTACATACGTGTGTATCTATATATATGTGTCTGTATGCATATGTATGTGTGTGTGTAAATGTGTGTGGATGTGTGTGTGTGTGTAAGTGTGTATGTTTCTATGTGTGTGTGTGTATATGTGTGTGTATGTGTATGTGTGTGTGTCTATGTGTGTGTGTCTATGTGTGTATATATGTATGTGTGCATGCATGTGTATGTGTGTATGTAAATTAGTGTGTATATGTGTGTGTGTATGTGTGCGTCTATGTGTATGTGTGTGTCTATGTGTATGTGTGTGTGTCTATGTGTGTATATGTGTGTGTATGCATATGTATGTGTGTGTACGTGTGTTGTGTGCATACCTGGCTTCAGGGAGTGTGTGTCGATCTCTCTCTCTCTCTCTCTCGCTCTCTCTCTCTCTCTCTCCCTGTGTGTGTGTGTGTGTGTGTGTGTGTCACGTCCAAATCCCGGCAAAAATGTGCCATGAGAAATCAAAAATTTGTCTTAACATTCCAGAGCGTCGCTTATGCAACACTCTAGAACAAAGGACGTCGCTTATGCGATGCTGAAGCGTCGCAGGCAATTTTCCAACGTCATTAATAGCATCGCTAACTAGCGATGCTATTTGCAATGCATATTTTTAGCGATGCTAACATCACTTATGCGACGATAGGTCCCATTTTTTTTTAAAGAGGGCCTTCGCTTATGCGATGCTAGCATCGCATAAGCGACGGTTCCCAAGTTTTTTCCAATTCGAGGGCATCGCTATGCCCCCCTATTTCTAGTAGTGGGATAACCACTAAGTTGTTGTGCACAAGACTTGGCTGTATGGTTGACACTAGCCTCAAATGATCTAATGCTTTGTCTATCCTTACCTAAGTGTCTACCAGATCTTAGGTTCATAAGACCCAAGGTTCTCTTGTATTGTTAAAAATCCTTTGGGACCCGTTGGTTTCGTAGTTCCACATGAGGGTCCACGAGCTTTCCAACGAACCCAAAATCACAACAAAAGGATTTCGTATGAGAAAGCTATGCCAGTTTAGGGTTCTAGCGGTTAAAATAGGGAAACAAGATCCCTCTAGGAGTACCTCAGAACAGCCGATAGGATACCTCTTTTTCCATGATACACGATACCACTACAGACCATACCACCTTAGATGATATGATACCACCAAGGCAATACCAACTTCCACGATACGATACTATTGTCCAGACGATATGATACTAGAAGTGGTCACGATACAATACTGGAAATGGTCACAATACGATACCTCTTGGTTTCACGATACGATACCGACCTATCTCGCGATATGATACCACGAGATGTAAGGCACGATACGATACCAAGTCTACGTGATACGATACCTTCGAGACGATACGATACTAGAATAGCTAACGATACAATACTTGGGGTCATGATACGATACCACTCCAACCACGATACGATATTGCTTGTGCTACGCGATACAATACCACAAGGTGCACGATACAATACCCGAATGATAGACGATACGATACTAAGTTGGCGATACGATACCAATCATGCACACTATACGATATTGCTTGATCAATGATATGATACCGTGATCGACACACGATACGATACCAGGTGGATCAGGATACGATACCACCGGGTGATCGCAATCACAATACCAACACTTGACGATACGGTACTTCGAAAGTATCATGATACACGGGAGTTCTGGTATCATGATACACGGGAGTTCTGGTATCACGATACACGGGAGTTCTGGTATCATGATACCAAAACTCAACTAGACACCATACTTGGAGTTTTTGAGGTCCAAATTCAAAATTTTTTGCAAATATGTGTACCTTAGTTCTCCTTGTCACTCCTATGTTCCTGTAGATGCAAGGTCACTCTCCAAATCCACGATACTCCACTCATGATACCAGACATAGGTCTTGTCACTGTGTGATACTATCGCTTAGATTTTGGTGTGTTGAGGGTATTTCATGGGTATTTCTTCAGCATTTTGAGCTCTAAACTCCCTCTATGCTTCTTCTCATAGCCACAAATGAAAAATGATGGGAAGGTACAGTCGAAAATGAAGAAAATCTGAGAAGATGAAGGTGGGGGAAATGGTGGTGATGTGAAGATGGAGATGAAGAGAAACTCAAAAACTGAACTGAAAATGGTGATTTTTTTACCTTCCAACATCGCTACTCTACGTCTTACCGTCACACGCTCATCCTCCAACCTCTCTCCCCGACAATGGCACTTAATTTGGTGTCACTCTAGCACAATGGTAAGTACCAACATGAGGAGTTGCACCTCATAAATGTCAATCCATAGATGTGAGGATCAGTATGAAGACCATGAGCAATTGATGGCACAAGTGCGTGAGTGAAAGCACACAATCATGCACACACATACGCACACACGCACACAAGGTAAGAGCAAAGAGTGAAACAATGGAAGGACTTTGATTCCAAAAGAAATCTATTACAAGAGCTCAAATCTCTAACAATCTAACCCCAAAAATGAGCTCTCCAACCCTTTTTATAGTTTTTTAAGTGGTTTTGGCCTTGTCTAGACCTAGTGTCCGACCTAGTCTAAAAATTATGAAAATTGGTAGGATGATACTTCTAATATTCCTCAAGCTTGAGGACTCATCAACTTAAAAAAAATGGAGTTACAAATGCAAATGGTATTTGCAATGGTTTTTAGTGATAAAAATCACTATTTTTATAGGGACTTCTTCTGAAAAATTTGACATGTGCTTCTTGGGGCTCCCAACATGCTCCTTCTTCTTGTGTGTCCACTTCCTTGATGTGCTTCTATGCTTGTGCTTGATCTTGACTATCAACACACATACACTCACATTCATACATACACACACATGCATGTCATGGGAAAGGAGATAAGGAAGAGAGCTCAGTCACACTCTCACACTCAAAGAGGAGCACACACAAATTGAAGCAAGGAAGAATGAATTTCTTCTTCTTCTTATATTACATAAAGATAATGTACAAGAATGACCTAATACAATAATACAACTAGTGCAATGTATAAAGAATAGTACGTAAGGAAAATCCTAATTTTTGCAAATGAGTGAGCTAGCAAGAAACAAATGTTCCATCACTCTCGATAGATAAATCTAGTAAAGCTCAATGAAGTATCCCTGACATTTACTAGTTTGACTACCATACATGTCAGAGGAATAAAAAAGTGATATGTGCCATCCTGGATTATCACATGTTGAGCTTGATATCTCAACACTCCCCCTCAAGCTCAATGCCATGTCCTATAACCCAAGCATCTTCTAAAACTTCTTCAACTTCTTAGCTCCGAGTTCTTTAGTGAAAATATTAGCAACATGCTCATGTGTCCTCACATAAACAAGGTCAATATCACCTGCTAATACTTTTTCCTTGATCAAATGATAATGCACCTCGATGTGTTTTGTTCTAGCATAAAAAATAGGGCTCCGTGCTGACTGTAAGCTGCTACGATTATCACAATAGATGATGATAGGCTTTTGCACTTCCACACCTAAATCTGCAAGTAGCATCTCTAGCCATGATGCTTTACATGTTGACATTTCAACACCTCTATACTCAGCCTCTCTACTCGACAAAGCAACAATGGGTTGCTTCTTACTACTCCATGTATTAGCTTCACTTGCAAGTGAGAATAGAAAGCTACTAGTAGATCTTCTATCTAGAATACTACAAGCCTAATTTGCATCAGTGTATCCATAAACCTGCAATTCTACACCAGCTTCATAAAACAATGCATAATCGAAAGTAGCACTGGCATATCGTAGTGTGTCTCAAAGCATGTCAATGAGGTTTCTTGGGAACCTACATAAATTAGCTTTCAAGTCCAATAGTGTAGCTTAGATCAGGCCTTGGCATTGTGAGATATATCAAACTTCCCACAAGTTTCTTGTACATAGTAGCATTTTCTAATGCTTCACCTGATGTATCCAACTTCAAATTATGATCTGATGGCATAGAAATTGGATTACAATTAGCCACACCATACTTTTGCAGCATACTCAAGGCATATTGCCTTTGTGACATCCATATACCTGTTTTTGTATGTATAAACTCAATGCCCATGAAATAGCATAGCACACCAAGCTCTTTCATGTCAAATTCTTGCATAAGAGTTGCTTTACCTCTTTAGTTTCATTATCACCACCTACAATCAATTCATCAACATAAATAGCCACATGTGTGATGCCATCATCACCCTTCCTTGCATATAATGAATGGTGTGCATCACACATAGAAACTCCAATGGTGGTTAAGAAATCAACAATCCTTGCATGCCAATCATAAGGGGCTTGTTTAAGCCCATATAATGCCATTTGCATTCTGCAAACATATTCTCGATGCTTTGAATCCTCATATCCTTTTGGCTAGTCCATGTATACTTCTTCCTACAACTCACCATGTAAGAAAGCATTATTCAGATCCATTTGATGCAAAGTCCATCCTTTTGCTATAGCTAATGCAACAAGTGTTGTGATAGTAGAAACTTTAGCTACAAGGCTGAATGTTTCCTTGTAATCAATGCCATATGTCTATGCATATCCTTTTTTTTATCATGATCTTGCTCACGCACACATAGAGGTTGTTGGAGGAGAAGGTGGATGATCACAAGAGATGAGTTGGTGTATCTAAAACCTGCTTCACACTTTCTATAAGTAATGGCTGGAGAGTGTTGTGGGCCTCTTTAGCTAGCTAATGAGCATAAGTAATCACATATGATGCTTGGAAGATGATCCACTAATGATAGGATCAAAACAAATAAGAAGGCATATGATTCAAGGTTCAAAACTTGCTATTTTGGTTGAGACACCTACTCAAAGTTTTGAACCATTCTCTAAGTATAGCAGCAATTGATAAAATTCCTTTTGGGGAACTTCAACTAGCTTAACAAGCCACCAATCATGAGTGATATCATCCAAAATGATGGACTATATGCAGAGAAATATGTTTAGCAAATTGATCATGCATCCCGACATTTACGGGCCTTGAGAGTCACAGACCAGTGAGCAGAGATTGATTCATATCTAATGATCGTGAGAAGCATTATTAATCAAACTAGTCCTGGCATGGTACACAAGATTAGCAGCCAAATGAAGTGAACTAGTGTTATCTCCAAAGATAATTGGAGTGTAGGAATGTATCTCCAAATGTGCATACAATTGCTTAAGCCACATAGCTTCCTGAGTTGCATTTGCCAAACCTTTATATTCTACTTTTGTGGAAGATAAGGCCACAATTGTTTGCTTCTTGGATGACCAAGATATTAGTTTTGAACCTGCAAAAGATAGGTACCCTGAAGTGCTCCTCCTATCATCCTTGGAGCTAGCCCAATCTGCATCAGAATACATCTTTATATCTATGTCAGAATTGAAGGGATAGAATAATCACTCATTCATTGTACCCTTCAGATACTTAAGCACCCTCTTTGCAACTTCCATATGAGGCTTCCTTGGTTCATGCATGAACGGACTTAATATGCTTACTGCATAGGCAATATCTACTCTTGTCAAAGTAGCATAATTAAGACTACCCACAAGTTGTTGATAGCTTGTAACATCTTCAAGTAGTTCACCTTCATGTGAACTTAGATTATGGTTGATCTCCATAGGAATACCTCCAACTTTAGTGTTCTCCATCTTAAACTTTATCAACATATCATGTATGTACTTCCTTTGTGTGATGAATATACTTGAATCTCTATACACAAGTTCTAAGCCAAGGAAGTAGGTTAATATCCCTAGATCTTTGATTTTGAATTCCTTCATTAATTGAGCCTTGACCTGCTTGATACCATCAGAATCATTACCTATAATAATGATATCATCTACATAGACACATAAGTAGATGACCTCTGATTTATTCTTCTTAAAAAATAAAGATGAGTCTACCTTGCTTGCCACAAAGCCATGATCCTGCAAATAGGTAACAAGCCGATGGTTCCAAGCTCTAGGAGCTTGCTTGAGACCATAGAGTGCTTTTCTAAGCTTGCGTACATAACCTAGTTTTTCTTCATCTTCAAAACCTGGTGGTTGTGCCATATACACTTCTTCCAATATCCAACCATTTAAGAATGCATTCTTGACATCTAACTGATAAAAATTCCAATATTTTGATGCAAAAAGACTTACCAATACCCTGATTGTTGGCATCTTTGCCACAAGTGAAAAAGTTTCTTCATAGTCTACTCCATGTGTTTGGGAAAATCCCTTTGCCACTAACCTTGGTTTGTACCTGTTTATAGAACCATCAAAGTTTTTTTTAATTTTGTGTATCCACCTTGAACCAATTCCTTCATATCTGGCTTCTTGGGAACTAGATCCAAAGTGTGGTTTTCCTGCAATGCTTCCACTTCTTCTTGCATGGCTTCTCTCCACTCTTTCTTCTTCCTAGCCTCTTCAATGAAGAAGGCTCCTCTGCCATAGATTCTTTAGTGATGTACACAGAGTGCTTTGTGACTAAGGATGTATCATATCCATACCTTATGGGCTTCTTACTTTCTCTTTGTGATCTCCTTAAAACTTGATTGGAAGACTTGGGTAGATCCTCTAATTGTTTGTATTTGAACTTGCCTCTTGACTTCCAAGCTTTGAAATCAATCTACTCCTCATCTTCTGAGTTGATGTCCTCTGCTTGGTGTTGATCTTGAGTGAGGGTTGGAAAATCATTTTCCAAATCATATGGTAACTTGACTTTCCTGCAATCATCTTCAAACCATCAATTATTCTCATCAAATACTACATCCCTACGAACTATGAATGTCTTGTTAGTGGGATTGTATAGTCTATATCCCTTTTGATTCTAATCATACCCAATGAATATACATTTCTCAGCCTTAGGTTCAAGCTTCCCTCTCATTTGAGATTGGATGTGTGCATAGGCAATGCACCCAAATATTCTGCAATGATCCAATGAGGGTCTCCTGCCATTCCATGCTTCATATGGTGTCATGCCATCCAAAGGTGGTTGTGGAGATAGCCTGTGCCCATAAATAATTAGGTAATTATTTCTAATTTAACATACACCTAGTTGCTTCAACAATTAACATGTTCTTTCTCTCTGCCACTCCATTCAATTAAAGAGTATACCGAGTTGTTACTTCCCTTTTATGCCTTTGTCGTATGGAAATAGATCAAACTCATGTGAAAAGTACTCACCACCTCCATTAGACCTGATTCTCTTCAAGCTCCTTCCTGTTTAGTTTTCAGCTAGTGCCAAATACTTTTTAAAACATGGTAACACCTCATCCTTATGCTTCATGAAATAGAGAATTGTCCACCTACTGTAATCATCAATAAATGACAGATAGTACCTTGAGCCTGAGATGGATGGATCTTTGCTAGGACCCCACACATCAGTGTGTAAAAGCTCCAAATAATCTTCATGGATGTATCCTTTCCTGTTGAATGGTTGCCTGTGAGCTTTTCCAAATCGGCAAGCTCCACATTTGTATATCATGTGCTGCTTGGTCACATTCGGAATGCCAAGCACACTTTGATCCCTGCAAATTTGCTTTAAAGTTCTTTCTCCTATGTGCCTAGTGTTGGTAGTAGTCAGGGCATCTCAAGACAAGGGAGCTGACATAAGGAATTAGAGCAAAGAGAAGGGCCAAGCAGGCAAAGCAGGCAAAGCAGTCAAAGAAGATCGAGCAAATAGGCCATTCAATTTTTTCAAGGTAATCCCCTTTTAATAGTGGTTTTCATCACTACATGAACATTCTAAATATCATTTTTGGTAGATTAAACTCCATTTTGTTCAAGCCGAGGAGTCCTCAAGCTTGAGGATTATTATAAGTATTTATGTACCGATTTTCATCATTTTTAGAGCTCATTTGAGCCTCCAAAATAGCCTAGGGACCTAATTTTTAACTAAGTCGGACACTAGGTCTGGACAGGGCCACTAGCTAGTAAAAAACTATAAAAGGAGCTAGAGAGCTCATTTTTGCAGAGAACAAATGATAGTTTGAACTAAGAAGAGCTCTTGTAATTTTCTTTTGGTCTTAATCAAAGCTTCCATTGGCTCACTCTTTGTTCTTACCTGTGTGCCCGTGTGTGTGTATGTGTGTGCATGCTTGTGTGCTTCTCTATCACCACTTGTGCACTTCACTTGCTCGAGCTCTTCATAACGTCCATTGAGCTACACCAAATTTTGGTGCCATTGTCGGGAATCGAGCTTTGAGGTTGAGGGTGTGATGGTACGACGTAGAATAGAGATGTTGGAAGAGTAGGTAGGCATTTTCTTTTACTTTTTTTTTTCCTTCCTCTTCATTTCTACACACCATATCCATTCATCATCATCTTCACCACCATGACCATATACCTCCATCTCCATTCATTTTCACTTGAGATCAAGGGTGAGAGGTTTGTGTTTCTCTGAGTGTTCTTGCAGGTACCAGCTTCCATTGTAGCTGGCGCATCTCCAACAGGTGCAACTATCTCCAGTAGGTCCATTGAGAGCATCAAACGACGTCTAGAGCACTAGCATACTACAAGCTTGAGAACGGGGTCCTTGAGCACCCAAGAGCAAGCAAGGGATAAGCAAGTGAGGTTGTATCATTCTCAGCTCGCTCTGTCAATTCCTAGCTTAGGCTAAGTGCGAGTCATGCTAGAAGTAAGTCAAGGTGATGATAAACATCTATCTAGTCGAAGACTTCTTAATCACTCAAGTTCAAGTAGAAATATAATCTCTTTGTGATCGATAACTTTAAAGGAAAGAATTTAACGTGTGGTGTAGCTCAGTGATGAGTAGCACCTCCTTTAATGTCAATCTTGGAAGACATGAGGATGGTATGAAGACCTCGAGCAAGTGAAGACACAAATGTGTGAGTGAGAAGCACATAAACATGCACACACATACACACAGACGCGCACACACAGCAAGAACAAAGAGGAAGACAATGGAGTTCTTTTAGATTCCTTTCAAAATGCTCATACAAGTTCAATTCAATTACAAGCTAACCTCAAAAATGAGCTCTCTATCTCTATTTATAGTTTTTCACTAGCTTTTGGCCCTGTCGAGACCTAGTGTCCGACCTAGTTAAAAATTAGGTTCTAGGGCCTATTTGGAGGTTCAAACAGAGTCTAAAAAATGTGAAAACTGATAGGTAGGTACTTCTAAAGCTCCTCAAGCTCAAGGACTCCTTGGCTTGCACAAAATGGAGCTACAAAAATATGAAATGGTATTTACAATGGTTTTTAGTGATGAAAATCACTATTTTTGTAGGGATTTCTTCTAACATTTTGACATACATTTCCTGGAGCTCCCTACTTGCTCCTTCTTCTTGTGTGCCCAAATCTTTGATGCATGAAAAATTTAAATGGCCTACTTGCCAGATCTTCTTTGACTACTGTGTCTGCTTGTGCTTTCTCTTCGCTCCGACTCCCTTCGTAGGCTTCCTTGTCTTGTGAGTCCTTCAGTTCCTTGACTACTGCCAACACCCCCCCCTCTCTCGCGTCTGTCATCTTTGACAGACCCTTGTCTAGCTGTGCGTTGGACATAATATTGAACCACATCGGAAGCAAGGTGGTGTTCTTCTAATCGCAGCCCTCGTGCTAGGTCTGTTAACAATGCATCCCAATCCACTGGACCTAGGACGTCTGGATGGGGCACCCGCAATTGATCTGAGTGGATGGTCCTCTCCACAACGAATAGTTGGAGGAGATGTGAGGGCTTGGGTACAAATATTTCTAAGTGATATTCCCAGAACCCCGTGATGAACATCTCCTCGAAGGTCTGCTTGAAGCATGCTGGGAGGTATTTTATTCTTGCGTGCGAAGCATATACTACCTTTATTGAGGGGGTAGTACTCATGTCATATACCAGATCTTGGTTGCCTACAGTGAAGCCAACTCCTAAAAAGTGGGGGTCCTTGATATTCTTGAATGTCCTGAATGTGATGAGCATTAATTCAAAGATCTTCATGCACATCTGTGCCATCACATCAGGGGTGTTCCGTAGGCGAATGCTCCAGTGACGGATTGTAGAAATCATGTAAGCAACAGTAGGAGGTCCTTGTGGAGGTGCTAGATAGACATAATTTAACCACTTTGCACAACCTTTGACGTTCTTTACCGCAATGGTAAATTCGGGCCAGGTGTGTCTGCGGAAGACTGGAACATAACAAGGATTATATTTAATAAAGAGTGGCATGTTAGTCCAAGTACGAACCATCTCTGGGTAGGTCTCAAGAAGAAGGATCCTCCAGGTGGGTTGATGAATGGATCCTTATTTAGCACTCTCTAGGATATCATCGGGCCCAAATTGTGTGGCAAAGGTTGGAGCCTTGCCACATCGTCATTGAATCTTTGCGTTGTAATCTGCCAGGAGTACACAGTATGGCACATACTGATCGTCGTTGGTGCCTATCCATCTATGATGAGACATACTGCGGAAATACTCTGACTTTATGATGGTGTCTTCTAATTTGGCCATTGATTGGATTTGGATTGCCACTCAATCTTCATGGGTTTTCGCTGTCTTTTCGAGTGTCTGGAGCCACTCGGGTACTTCGACTTCCAAGGTGTCCATTCCTTCTGAGGTTTGCTGACCTCCTGGCATCGGCATAGGAACATATGGTTCCTCATACAATTCGTCCACCTCAATGGGTACCAATTCATCTGGCTTTGGTTCTACAACTGGAGAGGGCTGTCTTTCATATTCCAGTAACTTCTTCTGCAATTCTGCCACCTGCTTTGTTAATGCCTTTACTTCCTCTAAAGTCGTGGTTGTTTCTATGACTTTGGGTTGTGCCTCCTGTTCCCTGAGCTGGCGGCGTAGCGCATCCCATTCCTTTTCCAAATCGTCATGTGCTTCTAATAGATCTGCATAGCTTTCCAAGATTGTCTTCATTGTTTCTGAGGGGACTGCTTTGAATTGTTCTGGGTCGATTTCGTGGGGAGAGCCTTCCATGGTAGCTTCCAGATTTTCTTCGTTTTGCTTCTGCAGACGCTTGTTTTCTTCAAGGGCGGTAGCCATGTGTTTTCTGAGTAGAGTCAAATTACGCCGGACTCTTAGATTATCTGCTTGGTAGACTTCTAGTAAAGCTTCGAGTTGTTTGACTCCTGGCACTTGTGATGGTTGGGGTGTCTCCAGGAGGGTTTGATGAGCTTGCTTGAGTGTGGTGTAACGTTGATTGAGTTCTGCATTTTCTTCTTCTATAATTGTAATCCATCTCTGTAGTTGTTGATGATTCGTAGTCAGTTGATGATGATGGTCTTTGAGAGCCTGATACTCACTCTGAAGTTGATACACACATTGATGTAATGCCATGAATATACTATTTACATTAAACAATGCAGGGAAAGATGAAGATGCAGGGGGAATGGTAAAGGGAAAGGGAGTTGTGAATGCTCTGGAGTCAAGTGGTGAGGTAGGTGGAGGGGGTATGGGAGATTGAGGCTGCGTGGGGGGAGGGAGTGGTGCTGTGGCTGGTGATGTTTCCATTGTGTCGAACGTGTGTGTGACTGTGTAGATGGGTACAGTGGGTGGGGTGGATGTGATATTTGTGAAGAGTGTTGTGAAAGTGGGCATGGTAACTCCTCCGAATTGGATGCCGGGAGAGAGCGGAATTCCCATGACGAATGTGGTAATGGCAGAAATAGGCGTGGTAGTGCCCGGTGGTGAGGTGACTTGTGTAGTGAGAGGTGAGGTGGGTGGTGAGAGTGGTTCCGCCTAATGTTCTTCTGTTTGTGTGTTACCTCCTGGTTCTGATACATTGATGTGGATTTGTTTGCCAGATCCCATGGGGCGGGTAGGCACTCGTTTCTCAAATCGATGAATATAAGCCATGGCTGCATGAACAGCCTCATCTAAACCTGCCGTGTCAGCGTGCAGGTTCATTGATTCAATAAACATGTCATCCACACCTTCCTCGGCTAACATTTGGCTCATGATCATCTTTCCTGTCTCGAGCGACAGTTTGTGTTGTTCTTGGACCCGCTTCATGGTTTCGTATAATCTTTTTATTTGGGCCGAGTATGCCGGGGCACTTGCTAGTTCTGAAAGTTTGTCATATTCTTGATCATACTCCTCGTTTGCTTCTTCTTCTTCTGTCTCTTCTTCATCCTCTTCTACTTCTACTACTCCCGGTTGGGTCAGGGCTGAAGTTGTAGTAGTGGGTGGTGGTCCTTGGGTTTGCTCTGCTTCTGTCTCCAGGTTAGACTCATTGATCAAAAGGGCAATTTCTTCATCTGTCAAATCAACAAGGGTGTAACCTTGTGGAAACTCCAAGTCCGATGGAATCGGAGGGAACACCAGATTGGGTCCTTCGGCACTTGGTCTAGGTAGGCGAATGGTAAATGGTCGGACACGTCGCGTTTGGGGAGGGGTCACCTCTGGTGCGGTGGTGGCTCCCCTGGCTTGAGCACATGGTAATTGAACTCCCCCTCTCATTTTCTTCGATGGAGGACCCACCGTTGATAGCCGTCTTTGGAATTCTTGGGCCCTGGACCATACTAGTGCTCTTTGAATGGGCACGTCGTACGCTAAGCACGTGTAAATTATTCTTGTCAGAGCACAACATCCATGAAGCACATTCTTCTGTTTCTTATTCCATCGTTGATGGGCTAGGTGGATCTGATCTATGATCCAATGTGGTATATTGATGGTGAGATTCTCTGTCTTCGCCAAGTACAAGCTGAACCATATCTTTTTTGGTGGCATAGTGAAGCGTTCTTGGGCGGGAAAAGCAAAATGCTGCATGATCGTTCGTAGGTGGAGAGCAATGGTAGGTGTCATTGCCACCATGTCCTTCAATTTGTTGAGATCCTTATGCTTCATCCTGCCTGGAACCATTGTTTCTTTCTCAGTGGGAATATGCATACCTTGCATGTTCACTGCTTCCTGTACCAAATTGAGGGTCAGTTTGAATCTCTTGAGTTCGTGACCTAGCAACAGTGAGGGTAGCACAAAAGTACTATCACCTCCCTTGGCCCTGCTAGGAGTGATGGTACTGATAAAATAGGAGCAGCGTAGGAAATCTGGCTTAGGCAAATGTGCCCTGAAATAGCTATCCAACCTCGCTTTGGTCCATACCGATCGCATTACTTCTACATTCTGATATTTCTCAAATTCGCGAGTGAAGAAATGGTAGCGTCCCCATTTGCCATTGAACTCAATTTTTGCTTCCCAGAAGTAGGTGCCATCACCCAATGGCCCTGCGACATCACTAAACCAATGAGCGTGTTTCCCCACTTGAGAAGTGTGTCCCTGAGGAGGGTCCTGAATAGGGAGCACATGCACCGCTTGAAGTTCTTGAGGCCTCTCGGTGAGTTATGGTTCAAGGAGGAGGGTTTCAATGTCCACAATCTGTGCGCTAGACCCTACCTGGGAACTGGTGCCTCCTGCTTCTGCCATGTTATTGCTTGCTTGCTGGTTCTGTGAGAATATAGAATCATGCGTTAACATTGTAATGGACAAGATAGAACAATTTTTGTCCCCGTTACAACATTATCATGAGGTGAGTAATGGGTTAGTGGGTCAGTGAGTGCTCGATGACTGTGTGTGTAGTTAATGAATGGATAGTCCTAAGAGCTAGATGGAAAGATGCAGTGTATGAGTGATGTAGTTAGCAAGGGGAGATGAATTTACAAATGGGGGTCGGGGGGTTTATTACAAGTTTTAAGCTACCAAACATAGTGGATGACTTTCGGTTTTGGTTTTGTGGAGACTCTGGAGGGCTTTATGAGGGTGTCTGCTTGGAAATGAGGCTGTATAGGGGCCCATTTGCAAGTGATTCCGCTCGGGCTCATGTGTAAATGTGCGTTTGTGTGTGTTGAATGAGAGTGGGCATCGGCTCTTTGAGTGAGTGAACCCTGTCGTGTATGGTGTGATCTGTGTGTGACTAGTTGAGCCCGCAAGCAAGCCTTAGGCACCCAAATTTGTCTTGATTGTGGGCCAGCCTTCATCGACTTCTTGGGTACCTAGATAGATGTCTCTTTCTCAAAAGAATTTTTGGAAGTCTTCTTATTAGTATCATGTCGTTGATTACTAATAGGAAGTTGAGATAGTTGTTGTGGCTTGACCGCAATAGGATGCTCGCCTTTCCGTACCCACAATTGTTTCAATGGCTGAGTCATCCTGCTTCGCACGTCCTTTTGGCCTCCAGCATAGGTAGTCTTCAGTAATTGATCTGCCTTTGGATGCTGCCTCCCTCTGGCCTTTGGAAAAGAAGGGAGTTCGAGTCCTTGACTTCTTTATTGAGATCATCATTCCTCTGCATCACATAGCTTTGGACAAGATAGCATTGTCAACTTCATGTGTACCCCTGGAAGGACCAGGAGTATGTGCCTTTCCTAGTTCCTTGAGTGCTCCATTATCTAACTCAACTGTAATTCGACTCTGATTTACCCATACCTGAAGAAGTCCACTTCTTAGGTTTAAGTTGACTGCATGGTCATAGATCCAGTCTTGACCCAAGACCAGAGGCTCAGTGAGGTCCTCATCTTGACACACTAGTACTTTCACTGTCATTAAGACATCTTGAATGTCGAGGGGAAGCTCCACCTCGCCCATGCAAGGGGTTTCCACACCTCCCAATCCTATGAGATATGCCTCTATAGGATTGACTTTTAATTTCAATTCTTAACAGTAAGAGAGTCTAACGGCACTAGTGGCTGCACCTGAGTCAATTAAGGCCCGTGCAGTCCTTGCACTCTTTCCTTGTCCTATCTCCAAGGTTACAAAAGGACGTCGGTCAACTATTCTATGGGGGCTTACACTTGAGACTTCACACATAGCCGCATGATATCCTTGAGCTGCATAGTCTTCTGTCTTAGGCTGATCTCTACCCTGCCTTCTCAACTTCATCCTTCAGATGCGTTCTAAAGCTTCTGCCTGTGCTTCTTCTCGAACTCGTTTTTCCTCTTCTTTACGTTTCTTGGCAGTGTTGAGTCGATTGAGCATTTCCTCGGTGAGAGGTTCCTGATATAACTTGACTCTGCATCCGCTTATGTAGCTAGGGAGAATATCGCCTTCGAGTGTGGCTAATTGGATTGCTCCACTAGTCGAGATCCTATTTAGGATCATAGGTCCATAGCCTCTCTTCTCTAGTTTTCTCGCATGTTGCTTCAAAGTGTAGACTAACACTAGGTCTCCTGCCTTCAAACCTTTATCCTTAACGTGGGCATCAAAGTATGCTTTCTGTCTTTTCTTAGCTGCATATATTCCCGCTGCCGCTCTTAGTCTTGTTTCACCTAGTCGTTCCAGATCAAGAATCCTCGAAGAGAGTTCATGACCCGTCCATTCATGCTCCTATGCTACTTTCAGTGTAGGTATCAAGAAGTCCAATGGTAGCACTGTATTTTGACCGAATACCATCTAAAAGGGAGTGGCTTGGAGTACCGTTTTATAGGCAACTCGGTATGCCCAAACAACATGGTGTAGTTGTTTGTCCCAATCAGAGCGTTTATTATTCACCAATTTGGTAAGCACATTACATAGAATCTTGTTTGTGCTTTCGGCTTGCCCATTAGCTTGTGGGTGATAGGGGGCAGACTTGTTGTGTATAACCAAGAATTCTTGGAGCACATTTTCAATAACTTCATTCAAGAAGTGAGTCCCTCTATCACTGACTAGCTCTATAGGTAGCCCGTATCATGTGAACACATTCTCAAATAAGAACTTAGTTATCGTTTGAGCATCGTTCTTTGTGGTAGCTTTTACTTCTACCCACTTGGTTAGATAGTCTGTGGCCACAATGATATATTCAGCATGTGAACCCTTAGCTGGGGGATTAATCGGACCAACAAAGTCTATTCCCCACTTAGAGAATGCACGTCCACCCATCATAGGCTTCAGTGGCATCTCATCTTTGCGTATAGGATACTGAGTTCGCTGACAAACATCACACCTCTTCACATAGGTATGTGCATCCATGTGAAGGGTCGGCCACCATAATCCTACAAATAGGATTGCCTTGATCACCCGATCTGGTCCAAAGTGTCCTCCTGCTACACCTTGGTGAGCAGTTTCCAAGATCTTGAGATATTCACTCTCATGGACACATAGTCTCAGGTAACCATCTTTACCACGCTTGTATAGATTATCACCAATGAGTGAGTAATCTAGGGCTTCTTGTTCTAGACTTCTTTGTCTGGCCAGTGTCATATCTTGAGGGAATGTTCTCATCCTAAGGAAGGTTACTAATGGTTCACTCCAATCTGGCACTATGGAAACATGATAAAGAGTGGCATGTTCCACAAGTGGTTTAGTGCAACAGATTGGGCATTCTTTGCACAACTTATGGACATCATCTTCCATAGTAGGCCAATGCACTCCGAATCTCCTAAGTGACTGCAAAGTTCTTTGCTTTGAGTAGTGTTGCTCTAATGCACCTACATGTGCTAATTGCAACCATTTTGTGTACTCGTCCTCTTCCACACAACACGCCAATATCTCGTGATTGGTCTGTTTGTACATACTTCCTGCCATGATATGGTACTTCTGTGCTTTTACTACCTCTCTATCTTGAGTGTTTATGACAGGGTGATTAGGCCCATATGTCAAGACTGGCACTAATGGCTTAGCCCACTGAGGTACAACTTCCAAATTAAACAAGTAAGCATCAGGAAGGTCATAGCCTAGAGAGATGGTCTGCTCTCAAGTGAGTCTTGCCTTTTCTTACCACAACCTCAAAGTCGTATTCCATTAGTAAGAGAAACCATCTTACTAATCTACCTATATTGCATGGCTTATTTACCAAGTACAATAATGCCTGATGATCGGTAAAAAATTTAAACTTATTTGCAAGCAAATAGTGTCTTAACTTTTTAACTGCATATACCATGCCTAATCCCTCTCGTTCAGTGGTTGTATAGTTTTGTTCAGCTGCATTCAACTGTCTACTAGCATAGGCAATTGGAAGATCCATATTGCCTTCGCCCGTAGGTTGTGCAAGTACACATCCAATAGCATAATTGGATGCATCCACGTGAACATGAAATGGCTTATTCCAATCTGGTGTGGTCAAGATTGGTGCTGAACACAATCTTCTTTTAAGCTCATTGAAGGAGTTTTCACATTCATCGGTCCACTCAAAGCTAGTCAAAAGTCCATACAGAGGCTTGGCAATGATGGCGTACATGTGTATAAAGCGTCGGTAATAGCCACAATGCCCCATGAAAGCTTGTACTTCCTTGACATTCTTTGGCCTAGGTAACTCGGCTATGGCTCTTACTTTCTCTTCACCGGTGGATATGCCATTCTTTGACACTATGTGTCCTAGAATCTTGCCTTGCCTGACCATGAAAACACACTTTTCTGGGTTCAGGCAGACTTGATACTCTCTACATTTGTCAAAGATTTGTCTGAGTTCAGGTATATGTGTGTGTCTAATGTTGGAATGAGCAAAGAGATCATCAACATAGACTTCTAAATTCTTCCTCAAGAACTCTTTAAACATGTGACACATCAGCCTCTGGAAGGTTGCAGGAGCATTGGTAAGCCCGAATGGCATTACCCGAAAAGCAAATATGCCCCACTCTGTGGCAAAAGCTGTTTTATGCTGATCTTCTGGAGCTATGGCTACTTGATTGTAGCCCGAAAATCCATCAAGGAAGTTGTACACTTCCTTGCCTGCTACCCTTTCTAGTAGATGCTCCATGATAGGAAGTGGATAATTATCTCGGATAGTGGCTGCATTGACCTTTTTCAAGTTAATGCATACTCGTAGCTTTCCATTCTTCTTGGGCACCACTACAATGGGGGATACCCACTCAGTGTGCTCAATTTCATAGATGAATCCAGCTTCTACCAGTCTATCTATCTCCTCTTTGATCTTAGTAGCCTAATTATCATTATATGTGTATGGTTTTTTGCTTAGAGGGTTTCGCGTCCGAGGTCATGGGAATTGTGTGTGAGCATATGTCTGGGTCAACACCCTTCAAGTCCTTGTAACTCCAAGCGAATACATCTCTGTATTCTCGTAGCAAGGCTATCAATTCACGCTCTTCTTCTTCCATCAGGTCATGTCCTATATAAGTGCACCTCTCTTCTCCTTCTTCCATGGATACCACTATTTTCTTGGTGGTTTCTTTGTTATCGTAGGCCTCTCCTGTTTGTGCCTCGCGTTTAGGCATTCTTAAACATGACTCTTCTATCGTCTATCTCATACTTTTTAAAGTTTTCAGGGACCTCAAACAAGGATTCTTCCTCTTTTGGTGTGACTTCTCTCTTCTTTCTTTTCTTTCCTTCATCCTTAGGGGTCACTTGTGTGGCTAATCTTACATCATTTGTAAGCTCTCCATGTCTCTGAGGATGAGCTTCTACTTCATAGAAGTAGTCTTCATCTGATGCAAAAGGTGGGTCCATAATGATTGACTCTAGATCGGAGTCACTTGCACCCTCAAATGCAGCAGGGCTAGGTTCGCACTCTTCTAAAACTACATCTCCCATGATTGGCTCTATTGAGAAAACTGAAATGTCATAGCCTTCCTTCTCATAGTGGGGTGTCCATTGTTCTTCATTGATTGCTACATCCATTGTTGCTAAAATTTCTGCCCAGCCGTGGGGTTCAAACTCTTCATCAGGAAATACTACAGGTGCGTAGGCCGGGTCTTGGATTGATCTATGGGTTTCTTTTGCACCTATCTCTCTGACCTTTTCTCTCCTCTCTTCTTCTACTGCTACTTTACACATCCATAAGTGAGTGTCTTCATGCATCCATGAGGATCTTGATCCTATGGAGTGCACGGACTTCGTGTCATCCTTGGCTCTATGGATGGGATTCCATTGAATAGGCGGTACATCTCTATGAGAGTAATCCTTGAGGTTGACTTTGGTCGTAACACCTAAGTGTTGCAAATACAAGGAATTGGTTCCCCAATCCTGGACCACTTGCAACTATCGCATAAATGGTCTTCCCAAAATCATCTCATAGGCATGGTTTTTGTTGAAATCACATATGGCAAAAGTATGCTCAAACTCAACACCGCATGTAGTGAGAGTTATTCCTTCCAGCAAGCCTAAGGGTCTTTCTATGTGGCCATCAGCCATCTGCAATTTCATCCTCGTGGGCCTGAGTGCTGGCTTGCCCCAACGCTTCCATAGGGAAGTGGTGGCAATAGCAACTCCTGCACCTGAGTCTAGAATTGCCTTGGTTGTGTACCCCTGATGGGTAATGGGAAGATAGGTGTTTCCTTCTTCACCTTCACTCATATCTCCTATCTTGTCTAGAGGAATTTCTGGCACTGTTCTATGAGAACCTACCTGGGAATGGGGTTTCACTACTTCTGGCACTTGGTTAGCTACATGTTTCCATAATTCTGGCCTAACTTTGAGTAGCTCTTCTAAAGTGAGGTTGCACTGCACTTTAGTGTTTTTCACTACCTCCGTATTCCTAGGTATGACTGAGTCTTCGTTCCTTACCATGACCATGGGTGCTCTCATACAAGTAGACTTGGCTTCCCAAGGACCTGTGAAATGGGGTTATTCCTGTAGGGAGTTAGACTCGAAGTCTAACCTCTCTTGACTTTGTGCACTCTCCTGCTCTCCATAAACAAAAGGAATATCTTGTGGGAATTGATCATGTGTGTCATCCACAAGTTCAATGGGAGGAGGGACTTCACTTTCATATGCCCATTTGTCTTCTTGAATCTCTCGTAGGAATTCTGGTGTGTACCTATTCATAGAAGAGAAGGTGTCTGGTTCAGTGGAATTGGGCACAAAAGCTTCCTGTGGGGGAAGGCTTATTCTTTTACTTGCCTCATCTCTTCCTTGATTTTTTTCTTCCTTGGTAGATCTTGCAATTATGCTCTCTAACTTCTCTAGGAGTCCATCCAAGTGCAATTGTGTCTTAGCTGAGCCAGAGTAGTTGAAGAGGCGACTGGCTTCAAACATGGTCTGAGCCAACGCGACCATTTTCGCGCACAACTTGGTTCTTTCTGTCTCTAGGTCAGCTCTAGGGTAGCACTTGTCATGATCCGTCACATTTGGCCCTTCTTGGATTCTGGCCTGATAAGCCTTAAGCATCATGTCTATGTCTTGAGGAGTGGGGTTAGCTAATACTAATCCTACTCTAGGGGGTGGTGGGATGGTTTGAGGTAGGTGGACAGATGGTGGGTTAGATGGTGATGGAAATGAGGGTGATGGTGGTATGTGAGAGTTTGTTTGAGAGGTGAGTTCAACAATTTTGGCTTTTGTTTCTCTTATGCTTTCTTCTAAGTCGCTCATCTTTTTAGACCATTGTCTTTTCATTCTCTCTCGGCTATCCCTCCAGGCTCTCGACCGTTTCTTGGCTGTGCTCTCAGTTTCACTAACCTCTGCACTCTTCTCTTGACCTACTCTTTGGTTCTGTTGCAAAGCCTGGCCTCTAGTGACCACTTGCACTGGTGCAGTGGAAGTGACGCTTCCTGTTGAGTCTACCACTAAGCCAATAACGTTAATTGGGGTTATTTTTGGCATATTATTGGGATTCTTTGGGCAATCTCGTAAGAGATGCTCCTTTTCGCAATCTTGACAAAAGCCACATATTGTTATTGACTGTGGTTGTGTAGATGTAGGCATGGGGCAATCACGAATGAGGTGATCTCCTTGACATCTATAGCATGGTCCCCTCGAGAATGGGGGTCTTACCTGCCTAGGTTGAGGTCTAGTGTTGGGATTTGTGTACATGAGATTTGTATACTCTGGCTCCCAACTAGGTTCACTCGGTTCTTCACTATAGTAGGTTTCACCATGTTCAGGAGATTGCATATAGTAAGCCTGTGGACTATCTATGTGAGTGGAATCAAAACTATGATCACTCGGATCACTTTCTGAAAGCAACGGAGTCACTGGGACTATGGCTCTATTCAAATTCTCCTCGGCAGCTGCATACTTTACAGGAATCACATTAGCTGGGGTTGGAGGTTGTTGAGATAACACAGGTTGTGGCCTTTGTTGGTTTTGGTAGGGTTGTTAATAGGATTGTTGTGGTCTACCATATTGTTGTGGAGGGTACTAGTTCTGGTATCTTCCCTGTTGTGGATAGGGTTGAGGGTAGGTTTGCCTAACTGCTTGCTTATTGTATGGACAGTCTTGTGCTGTGTGATTTGTGTATCTCCGTTCTATGGTGCAATATTGGCTGCTAGGGTTCACTTGGGGTTGAGCCATGATAGGACATACGTTCGCCATATGGTCACCACCGCAAGTATAGCACCTCTTTACTGGGGCAAACCTTGGGATTTGTTTGCTAGTGACACCTAGTTTTTGAGCTACTTTCTCCGCAAGTTCCTCAATTGATGTGGATTGCGAGGAAGAGAGACTAGAGGCACTATCAGAATCTCTGTAGATTTTGGAAAGCTCTAACTCCTCCCCTAGGTTATCCTCGATGTCGATGCACATGCGTACACACTCTTCTATAGTCCTAGGGTCCTTCAAGTACACATATGACCTCAATTTGGTACTTAGCAATCCATCGAAGAATAAAGCCACTTGTTTGGCTGGTGTGGGTAACTCAGGAACAGGGCATCTTTCAAGATATTGCCTAAATCTTCTTCCTGCAAGTCTCACGATCTCTTGAGGGGTCTGCTTGAAGCTATGTATCAATGAGGAAGTATTATGCCTTATGCCACTTTTAGAGAATTCAGTGATGAAAGCCTCTAAGAGTTGGTCTATGCTCCTGAACTGTCTCTCATTAAATGGTTGAAACCATGTAAGGGCTGTGTTCCTAAGGGTTAGACCAAAGGCACCATATTGCGTGAATAGGTCCTCAACTTGTTCAGCTCTCAAGACTTGCCTAAACTCGGCCACATGATCATATGGGTCTCCTGTGCCATCGAAGTAGTTCTTCATGGACTTATCCAACTGAGTCGGTCTCAAAGTCCTCGTGTGCTCTCTAGGTCTTGGTAGAGGGAATTCATCCGCATTTCTTTGGTTCCTTGGGGCTCTAAGTCCCTCAAGTTCCACTCTATTTGTTTCTGTTCTTGTTCTTTCTCTTCCCACTATGTTGGCAAAGCTTACCTCCGGTCTATCTCTATGTCTGTCTCTTTGAGCTCCATGAGCTTGGGACGTTCCAGCTCCTGGGTGACCAAAAGACACATTCCATCTTGGTTGGGGGAAAATAAATTCACCTTTCCAAGTGTAAGCATGCCTATCATTTTCTGTAACCACAAAGACCCTCTCTGAAGCGTGATCTAAGTAGGTCACTCTGCCTGGGCTATCAGGATCTTTGAACTCATATATCATGATTGTTCCTACCTCATTCGGCTGATCAGATCTATACCTCCAAAAGGCTTCATCAGTCTCTCGGTTCAGGAGTAGATCTATGCTCTTATTGTCTTGGGGAATCCACTATGGTGTGATAATCCTGGTGAGAACAGATTTGCCTTGGGGGGTTCTAGGTTCTACACCCATGTTTCCTTGCTCCAGGTCACCTAAGTTGGTTTTTGGGATCACATTCCCAAATTCATCTGTCCTATCTGGATGACTGGTGACTACATATATGGTTCCTTCCTTGTCTAGGTATGCTCCGTTTTCAAACTTGATAGCTGGGTGCTCTAGTCCAATGGATTGGTCAGGGTTTTTAATCTGGACCACAGATCTTCCTAGGCCGTCCTCATAGATGCTAGCACCTAATTGGTTGGTCCTAAGGTATTCGAGTTGCATCTTGTAAGGGCCTTCTACCCTATGTAAATATGGAACTCCTGAACTTCCTGTAGGTCTCTCCATACCTTCGGACATCTCGGACTCACTGGTTTCAGAGCTAGGGTAATAGGAATGATGGCTCAACTTTTGGGCCCAAGACCTAGTAGTGTGATTGACACTAGCCTCTAAAGATCTAAGACTTTGTCTATCTCTTCCTAGGTGTCGTCCTGACCTCAGGTTCATAAGCCTAATTGAATACTCCCAATTTTTCCCAGGTACAACCTCATTGCTGAGTTCTTTTGTATTAATCACTTTTTTTTTTTTTCCTTAGGATGTCAATTCTTTTCCAATCAATCTTCGTCGCAAGGAACAATTAAGTTTGATCGTACTTGAGTTTGGTTGCTTGATTTAAAGTTTTTCCCTTTAGGTTGTTTCGCAAATGTAATTTCTTGGTACTTGCACTTGAGTGATTAGAGTTCTTGGACTTGATCATGCTTAACGTATCCCTAATTGATCACAACCTCTATCCGTACTTAGCCTAAGCTAGGGATTGACAGAGGGTGTTGAGAATTTCCAACCTTTGTTTTCTCTCCTTGGTTGCCCTTGTGTGCCCAGGAAGCGTATTCCCAAGCTTGCACTTACTTTTGCTTCGAATGCCCTTCGATGCTCTCAAAGGACCTGTAAAAGTCCCAAAGTTAGCTCAAGAATAGAATTCAGTTGAGAGATAGATCACTTTCATGCATGTAATTCACTGACCCAATTGCCTTTTCCCTCCATGGAAAACTATCCCTAGGGACCCTGAGTTTTCCTATCCCGAGATATGGTCAACTTCCAACAAAACAAGACTCACAGCAATTGGATTTCATATGAGGAAGTTATGCCAGTTCAGGGTTTTGGGGCTAAAACAAGATTTAGAACAGATTAACATGCAAACAGGACTTCTCGAAATACTTTGTGTAACGGCCTCACAATGCAATGATGAACCCTAGTATTTGTCCCACAATTTGTCAAAAATAGACCACTATTTTTTGCCCTAAAAATTAGCTGAATTTTCCCGTCAATCACGTTTGCAAGCTCTGTCAATCGCGATTGATAGGTCAGTCGTGATCGACGTGTCGGTCGCGATTGACAGGTCCGTCGTGGCTGTCAGTCGCGATTGATGGGTCAATCGCGATTGACACGTGGCTCGGATTTTTAGTCGATCGTGGTCAAAGGGTCGTTGACTCTGTCGGTCGCGATTGATGAGTCAATCGCAATTGATAGGTCCGTCACGAGTGTTCAGTCAGTCGTGGTCAAACAGTCGTTGACTGGGTCCGTCGCGATTGACAGGTCCGTCGGGGCTGTCAGTCCCGATTGACTGGTCGATCGCGATTGATGGCTCAATCGCGATTGACACGTGTCACGCGTAGGTTCTGTCGGTCGTGGTCAGTCGGTCGTGGTCAGTCGGTCGTGGTCAGTCGGTCGTTGACTCTATCGGTCGCGATTGACATGTCGATCGCGATTGACAGGTCAGTCGGCAAGTGTCCGTCGTGGTTTGTCGATCGCGATTGACAGGTCGATCGCGATTGACAGAAAACTAAGGAATTTTAGAATTTCAAGCACATATTCATGAAGCTCTAGGCCTATACATCACATTTATGCACTTAGTTTTGCAAGAAGGTCAATTTTTTTGTCGGTCGCGATTGATAGAGGTCAACGCCTCGGGACCTGCACAGTCAAATTTTTTACCTGCTGGAGCTGGTGCAGCTACTGGGGATGTTGGTTCCTGTAGAAAATCTCAAAAAACACAGAAAATCACAAGCACACAAACGCTCTCTCGCTCTATCTCACAAGTGAAATGAGGGAAATGGTATGGGTGGGGTGATATGACCAAAAACTGAAATTTTCGCGATGATGGAGATGGATGTGGGAGATGGTGAGGATGATGATGCTGATGAGAAAGACAAAAGAAAATAGACAAAAGTGAAGAAAATACCTATGACTCCAACACCTCAACTCTACGTCTTACCATCACACGCTCGTCCTCAAAGCTAGATCCCCGACAACGGCGCCAAAATTAGGTGTAGCTCAGTGATGAGTAGCACCTCCTTTAATGTCAATCCGGGAAGACATGAGGATGGTATGAAGACCTCGAGCAAGTGAAGACACAAATGTGTGAGTGAGAAGCACATAAACATGCACACACATACACACACACACGCACACACAGCAAGAACAAAGAGGAAGACAATGGAGTTCTTTTAGATTCCTTTCAAAATGCTCATACAAGTTCAATTCAATTACAAGCTAACCTCAAAAATGAGCTCTCTAGCTCTATTTATAGTTTTTCACTAGCTTTTGGCCCTGTCCAGACCTAGTGTCCGGCCTAGTTAAAAATTAGGTTCTAGGGCCTATTTGGAGGTCCAAACAGAGTCTAAAAAATGTGAAAACTGATAGGTAGGTACTTCTAAAGCTCCTCAAGCTCAAGGACTCCTTGGCTTGCACAAAATGGAGCTACAAAAATATGAAATGGTATTTACAATGGTTTTTAGTGATGAAAATCACTATTTTTGTAGGGATTTCTTCTAACATTTTGACATACATTTCTTGGAGCTCCCTACTTGCTCCTTCTTCTTGTGTGACCAACTCTTTGATGCATGAAAAATTTAAATGGCCTACTTGCCAGATCTTCTTTGACTACTGTGTCTGCTTGTGCTTTCTCTTCGCTCCGACTCCCTTCGTAGGCTTCCTTGTCTTGTGAGTCCTTCAGTTCCTTGACTACTGCCAACAACGTGGCACGATCAACTTAAAGTGCGGAAATTCACTCAAGTATTTCTGATGACGTGATACCAGACAAGAGTATAAACATGATAACCAACTAAAAAAGGTCCAAGTGTGTAGCTCAGTGATGAGTAGCACCTCCTTTAATGTCAATCCGGGAAGACATGAGGATGGTATGAAGACCTCAAGCAAGTGAAGGCACAAATGTGTGAGTGAGAAGCACACTAACATGCACACACGTACACACACATGCGCACACACGGCAAGAACAAAGAGAGTAAGACAATGGAATCACTTCTATTGCAACAAAGTTCTCATACAAGCTCAAAACTACAAGAAGCTCTCCAAAAATGAGCTCTCTAGCTCTATTTATAGTTTTTGACTAGCTTTTGCCCTGTCCAGACCTAGTGTCCGGCCTAGTTAAAAATTAGGTTCCAGGGTTTATTTGAGGGCTCAAACGAGATCTAAAAAATATGAAAATTGGCAGGCAACTACTTCTAAGGCTCCTCAAGCTTGAGGACTCCTCGGCTTGTACAAAATGGAGCTACAAAAAGGTGAAATGGTATTTACAGGGGTTTTTAGTGATGAGAATCACTTTAAATTGATGTAAGGGTTTTGAAAAAAATGAAGGGTTGCCTTAGTGCTAGATCTGCATGTGTGTCCGTACTTGCTTCTTCCCGTATACTGTCAACACTCTCCCCCCCCTAGGGTCTGTCGCCTCTGACAGACCTCTGCTCCACTGTTTGATCGATGTACTTCTGCAGGAGGTCGGTTGCCAATTCTTGTTCTTTTATACGTAGTCCCCGGACCAAATCGCTCTGGAGGGCATCCCAATTCATGGCTCCAAGCATGTTAGGTTGTGGCATAGTGTAGAGCTCTGAATGCATTGTTTGCTCGCACGCAAATAGTTGCAGTAGGTGGGTTGGTCGTGGTGCAAATACCTCTGAATGTGCTTCCCAAAATCCCGTGGTGAACATGTCGTCGAAAGTTTGCTTACAACAGGCAGGGAGATATCTGATGCGTGAGTGCCATGCATAAGCAACTCGTATGCTTGGGGTTGTGCTCATATCATACAAGAGGTCATAATTACCATTGATGAAGCCGAGAATCGGAGGCTGAATGTTACATACGTTGCGGAAGGTTTTGAGCACAACCTGCATCATATCAAATATCTTGAGTAGCATCTGTGCAACTACATCTGGCATGGAGTGGAGGCGTGGAAGCCAATATCGGATGGTAGCCATCATGTACGCTGTTGTAGGTGGGCCTGTCGGTGGTGCGATTTTGGGGTAGTTCAGCCACTGTTTGCAATTCACATTGTTCTGAACCTTGATGGCGAATGCTTTCCAGGAGCGTCTTCTTTGTAACGGTCCAAAGCATGGGTTATATTTCAGATGCATGGGAGCATGATCCCATGTTCGTAACATTTTCGGATAGGTCTCCAGTAACTTTTGCCTCCATATGGGCTGGAATATGGCCCCTTTTTTGGCTTCCTCTAGGATGTCCTCGGGTTCGAACTGTGTTGCGAAAGAGGGATACTTGTTGGTTATGCGTTTGATCTCAGCATTGTAGTCTGCCAACAATACAAAATAAGGTTTATATTGTAACTCTGAGCTAGTTATCAACCGCCTAGGAGCCAAGTTCGAGAAATATTCAGACTTGAGTATGGTCTCCTCTATGGTTTTCATGGCTAGCATCTGGGTTGCAACCCGCTCTTCGTGAGTGTGGCCCATCTCCTCTACCTGCTTCATCCATGCTGACGGGGGTTCCTCATATGTATCCTGTCCCTCTTCAGTGATCCTGCCACCTGGAAGAGGTTGTGGCTCATAATTATCTTCGAATGTTTCTTCCACCGGAATGGCAATGGTCTCCTCTTCACTTGGCTGATCAGGTGGGGAGGGGGGTCGTTCATATTGTAATAATTTAATTTTTAACTCGGCCACCTGCTGACGTAGCTCTAGTACTTCATTGGTCACTGATAATTCCGGCTCTGGTGAGGTTGCAGCGTTGGCCATCTCTTTAGGTTCTCGTTGGTGTGGTGCAGGCACTTGGGATTTTTATAGGTCTTTGACTTGGTCAGCAAGCTGATCATGTGCTTCTAAGAGACTGGCATAGATTTCCAATATTTGTTGTATGTTTTCTGAGGGGATGGCTTGGAATTTAGTAGGGTTGATGGGTGCTCCCGGGGTGTTTTCCATGGCCACTTCTAGGTTCTCCTGGTTTTGTTGTTGTAGCCTTCTGTTCTCTTCTTGAGCCGCTGCTAGATGGCGACGTAGTAGAGCCATGTTGCGTTGAAGTCTCACATTGTGGCCCATTTGTTCTTTGAGTTGTTCCTCCATAGCTTTGCCTGTCTCTGCATACTTAGCTTCGAGTTCTGTCTTCGATTGTTGGAGGTTAGTCACCTGGTGTTGTAGTGTTGTATTACCTAGTTCCAAGGCATCGACTCGTGCCTGGAGTTGAGCCGAGAGATTGCAGAGCTCTGTGTTATTTTCTTCTAATAGCTTATACTCTTGCTTAAGCTGAGTGGCCGCTTCAACCATGGTGTCTAGTGCATTACTAAATGATGTGGATGCATGGGTAGAGGTGGAACATGCAAAGGGTCGGGAAATGGGGAAGGGAAAAGTGGATGATGTGCCTATGAGTGAAGTGAGATGTGATGATGGTGGAACAGACGTGGCGGTAGGTGCTCCTGTGGAAGGTGAAATATCCATGGGGTCGGATGTGATAGTGTGTGAAGTGTGAATTGTGAATACGGGAACAGTAGGTGGTGTGTTAGTGGTGGCAGTGAATGTGGGGGAGTGGGGTTGGGGAAGGGACTTTTTATTATAATTCTCCACCTGTTGGAGTATATTTACAAGGTTTGTCCAGAATGACGGTTGTGTGACTTGGGTTGAGCCTGAGGCAGTTACAAGGGAAGTGGTGGATAGGGTTTGGGAGAGGGGAAATGTGTGGGTGAATGGAAAAGGATGGGATAAGGTCTGGCTAGTGGCAAGTGGTTGTCCATGGGCGGGGAGATAGGAAGGGTAACCCATTATGGTTTGATCGGTGGCAGGATGTCCTGTGTGAGATTCACAAATTTGGGCGGAAGTGATGGATGTGGGTAAGGGGGAGGGTGTAAAAATAGAGGTGTGTACAATGGTTTCATGATGGGTGGATATCGGTTGTTCAGAAAGACTGGTGGAGAAGGGTTCTGAGGGTTGAATGGAAGGTGACAGTGGAGATGGTACCTGTGTAATTACATCTTGTTCGTCAGTGGGACTTGGGCTCGTCATGTGAACATCCTCTGAAATTGTGGAAGGCAAGGCCGTAGAGACTTCCATTTGAATCATTTTTCCTCGTCGTGGCCGTGTATCAATCCTTCGTTGATCATAGGTAGGGTTCTCCTGATAGACCATTGTCCTCAATGCTTCCCCGATCCCACATGTGTCCGCCAACAGATTCAATGATTCAACAAAATGTGGGTCCACATTCTCCGCCTGCAGCATTTGGTTCACTAGGGCTCTGTTCGCCTCTTCTGTCATCTTATGTCTTCTTTGTACCTGCTTGATTGTCTTGTATAGCCGCTTGAGTTGTGCTGTGTAAGCAGGGGCCTCCTCTTCACTCTCCTCTAGTTCATTCCCCCGTTCTTCTTCCTGATTTTGTGTGCTAGGACCATGAGTATGTGGTGCCTCTTCTCCCAAATGTACCCTGCTTGTCTCGCCCTGTGGATGTTCTCCTTGGAATGATGATCCTGGATCGGCATTGTCAGGAAAATCTTCACTATCAGATAAGTGGGCTGTCTGCAGGAATCTTTCAAAATCAAAATTGGGATCCTCAGTTAAGGCGGCCATGGATGCAAACTCGGCCTCAGTAGGTAGTGGAGGGGCGGATGGGGTGGGCTGTACCACGTCCCCTGCTTGAACTCCTTGAAGATGGATCGTGAAAGGTGCGACCTGGGCTTCTTCTCTGGGGGAAGCTTCGGTCGTGGCCTCGTGAGGGATCATTACCTGGGAGAGTGATCCACACATTCGTTTCGCAGGCTGGCTCCCTGACTTCTGTCCTTTGACAAACTCCAGCTGTGAATATTTTAGGGCTCTGGCAACCGGCACATCATATGCAAGACATCGATAGATAATCCTTGTAAGCGCACAACAGCCGTGTAGAGTAGGCTTCCTCACACCCCGCTTGCCTCCTTCATACACTTGGTCCAAGATCCATACAGGCATCTTAATGGGCAAGCTTCCAATCTCTGCTAGATATAACCCATACCATATTTTCTTGTGTGGTTGGGTGAAGCGGTCTTGAGCTGGAAATGCGAAGTGTTGTAGGCACATTCGCAGAGGTATGGCGATGTTAGGGGTGAGGGCACACATTTCCTTTAGCTTTTTGATTCTGTTGCTCTTCATCGAGTCTGGTATCAAGGGATCGCGATCCGACGGTACGTGAGTGCCATACATTTGAAGGGCTTCCCTGATTAAGGTAATATTCAAGTCAAACTTCCTCATTTCTTCCCGGTTTGATAAGGAGGGCACCCAGAATGTGCCTGAATGATCTTTATCACGTGTCGGCTTGAGTGTGGCAATTAGGTAGTAGCACCTGAGGAAATCGGGTTTAGGCAGAGCTGCACTAAAATAAGTTTTTAATCCTGCTTTTTGCCAGATATCTTGAAGTGCAACTGCATTTTGCAATGCTTCAAATTCTCGTGAGAAGAACTGGAAGGTCCACCACACTCCTCCACATTCCATCTTGGACTCCCATATATGATCTGCATCTCCCAAGTCTCCTGGCATCTCATTGAACCAATGAGAGTGCCCTTTTACTCTTTCGGTTAGGCCATTTGGTGGATCTGGAATAGGAATTCTCTGCACGTTCACAAACTCTTCAGGCCGAGCTGTTGGTGGGGCCTCCACCGGCATGGCATCCCAATTGATTTGAGCACTAGAGCCTGCCTGAGAGCTTGTGCCTGCTGCTGCTGCCATGGGAATCGGGTGCTTATCTGCTAGAAGAAGAAAGGCACATTAGTGTTGCATAGGAAACAGTATGTAATGGTGTTCCCTTCACAATACTAACATGACAATCCCGAAGGTTAGTGGTCAGAGGTGAAGTGCTTGTGATAGATGTGAGTGGTGATTAGAGGTCAGTATCATCCTAGATGCCTACTTTGGTTATGCAATGGACTCGGAATGCACCTATGTCAGAGAGGATGGATTTACAAAAATTGGGTCTAGGGGTTTGATACATGGTTTAAGTCTCCAAACTTTGCTAGAGGGTTCGTAGCTCTTAGAGCTAAAGACAGGTAGAGA
>CM035426.1:128933431-128940931 GCA_020310875.1 Ceratopteris richardii | reverse complement strand
CGAACTTCATGATTGATGACCTTGTAGAACTTCCAATATTTCAGACACTAATCAGGAGATATTCAATACTCTATGAAGCAAAGACTTGGTTATAAAGTTGAGTGGATCAGAGCATATATCAAAAACACAGAACTTAAAAGTATGATTGAAAATTTGAAAGAAGCATGGCTGATGAAAGTATATGTATCACTCCTACATAAAGAGAAAAGGTTATGGTTTCTCTCTGCCTTCTTAGAATTCTTAGGCCTTTCCATCACGCTTCCAAAATTATGGATAATCGAGCATGAGGTTTTCCCAGAAGTGCTTCTAAATAGATATCTTTAATATGAAACCATCCTTCTCTAGTGTTGATGTGACATTCATTCTAATGAACCCATACACACACCAAGCTTTCCAATCTCTTTGATTTATTGCTCCATGTTTACAACTATGACCTACATTTAGTGATTCTCTAGGTAATGCTGTACCATGTGCTCTCTTAGTTTCATATGAAAAATGAAAATTTGAAACATATATTTCAACTTAGATTATTGAGCATAATGATTCACTTATTTGATTCCTCCTCACACAACAGTGCTTAATAATTCTCTCTCACCCACTTCAGTAAGGTAAAATTTATGGCAAGAAAAACAGAAACAGCGAATCAACTAAACCTTTTAAGTTAGATTGCAGGCTCAGAGATTATAGCTCAAAATGTACAAAAACTTTTGAAACCTTGCCATAACTTCACAATCTGTACTACAGTGAAATGTGGACAGCAGACTCCTTCCCTTGAAATGCCTCAGGCATGTAAAACGATAGACTTCAACTCCTGAGCTTGCAGTTTATTTTGCAGAGGCTCCATCTCTTAAGCATCAGAATAGATACATGTAACAACAAATGTCCTATTATTTGACCAAAGCCCCAAGTTTAACACTTTATTTCTGCCCCTATATGTGTCCTTTCATTGACAAGTTGTTTATGAATACATCTGGAAGTACTAAGGCGAGGAATAAAAACTGCACAACCTCAAGCTCAGCTAGTTTCTTAACGAATTGTGGTTAACTTCAAAAGAGAGAAGAAAACCTGTTGGCTTTGAGCATGCAAAGCTAATAGCATGAACATATATGAGGTTTCTTTCTCTTTTTCCACATGGGATACAAACTTCGAAAGATGTCTATGACAGGTTTCAAGCATAGATGGAAAGACAGGTTGACAATTTAGTATTCCCAAGATATACATGAAATATTACCACTAGATTCACATATTTAAAAGATTGAATCATAGTACTTCAATATACTTACGAAGGGTTTGTTAGATTTTGCTTTCTGCTTTGCTTGTTTCTTCTCATCTTTGTTTTCATCATGTGTGTTGGCATTGCCACCTCCGAGGGCAGCAGGCAAATATTCTCTTTCATCATCAGAATCAAACTGAAAACCCTCCAGTGTTCCTATTTCCATTTTCAACACAAAAGACACAGAACGTCAACTGCCAGATATTATTGCTATATACACTGCACAGAAACAGCCAAAACAAGAAGTAATGCATGAAAACCTAAGCAAAACAGAATCTGAAGACGAATAAGCCTTGATTGGAAATGCATATCCATCCGCAACAGATTCTTATCACACCATCTTCTTTGGCATCTGGTGACGCTTGAACATATATTCATTTCTCAACAGCATATGAGAGGCGAATTTGTCTGAGTATATATACATTTCCCGACATGCATAAGCATGTTGCACTGTTTTGTTTGTATCTATGAAATGTGTTCTGATTTCTTTGACAATGGAAAGTATAAGATCCTTGTAAACAGATGTGCAACTAATGTTTCTGAATTGGGAGCACGTGGCCTAAATTGTTCCAGCTATTTTACACACAAAGCATTCTACTGTCATCTCAAAAAGAGTACATGCAAATGCACCAGACATAGACTTACATGTATCCAATTCTCACATAATACACCTCTTCCTAAAATCATTACATGTGTAGCGCTCTATGACATCCATTATCCATTATAACGCTTTAGTCCACATGTAATGACTTAATGCATTCTACTTCGTCTTTTAAAAGAGTACATGCAAATGCATCATTCATAAATTCATGCATATCCAAATAATCACTTAATACACCTCTTCCTAACGGCATCACATGCATAACATTATGGCACTCGTCCATCCATTATAAAGCTTTGCATTCGTGTGTAGGGACAATTCACTCCAAATAGGACAGAAAACATATGTTGGGGAATGAAGAGGAGAGTGCAACATCTTCCACATATCAATGCATAGCCTTAATTAAGTCTTAGACTCTTTAAGCCTTATAAATTTATGGTTTCCAAAGTGGAAATCTTTTCGATTATTTTATATGTAAGTTTATGAGCAAGGCCAATATTAGACCCTTCTTAATATACCAAGAGTCTCTAAACGCATGCACATATATTTACAATTTTTTCTTCTACATTTCTCCAAAAACTTTTTTCCTTGCCATAGAAAAGAAACTTCATCTTCAGCTGCTTGGGTTCCAAAAACTTTTTTCCTTGCCATACACTCCTGTTTGGGTTTTAGAAACTCGCCATATATTCGCTTTTAAGTTTTAGAAATCCTACTGACCCAATTGTTTGAGTCATCTAACTGATAAAGGGCTTTTGACTTTCCGAAAAGGAATATCCTTTGCCAAGGAATAAAAGAGAGAGAGAGAGAGAGAGAGAGAGAGAGAGAGAGAGAACGATAAAGGACTGTGTGCATCATTTCTAGCTTTGACATCCTAAGCCTTATCCTATACCCCTTAGCAAATTTTTAACTTCTTTGATGCATGCCCAAAAGAGAATCTCCAACCTCATATTCAGAATATGAAAATGCTTCCCCAATATCCCTGTATCATCATATTGTTAAATAAACTTAAATATTATGAAAGTTTATCAGACAGATGTGACACGATTGGATATAGGAGCGGAGAAATCACAAATGCGAATATATTCAATTATCAAATTTATTCCGGATGATGACTCGTAAAAGAACAGATAGAAAAACATATATAGCACACATAATACAAATACAAAACATACACATTACTACATGCTTGAATACAGACACCAATATGCACTTTTCATAATACGTTACGTAAAACACAAAAAGTTCTTCTAAAAACTTAATACCTAATGTAAAGCAATAAAGCTAGCATTAGATATAAGGAATATGTAAAATATTGTCCGCATGGTTGTTAAAATAAAAATTTTGAGTCATAAAATAGAACAAAAGAATTATAATAAAAATCCTTGCCACTCAGCAATGTATCTTTGAAGTTTGAACTTGCGAGAAATGTTGAACGAGGGTGCTTCAAGCTTATGGTATCCTTCAAGAGTCTCTCTCTCTCTCTCTCTCTCTCTCTCTCTCTCTCTCTCTCTCTCTCTCTCTCTCTCTCTCTCTCTCTCTCTCTCTCTCTCTCTCTCTCTCTCTCTCTCTCTCTCTCTCTCTCTCTCTCTCTCTCTCTCTCTCTCTATCTCTCTCTCTCTCCCCCCCCATACAGAGATGGTCGTGTCATCATTGATGGCAAGGCCATTCCATAGGGATTCGCGGCCTGAGACACTCGAGGAGATACACCTCGCAGTTTGGAACTGCAATGGAGATCTATGGACACACCCAGAGAGGTTGGAAGAGGTGTGCAAAGGCAAAGACATCATTATGCTCACAGAGACACATGATAGCCCGGACCGGGGCCTACCTCGAGTCCACGGTTTTCAGTGGGAGTCCACATATAGAGAGTGTACACGTCAGCACACCACCCGAGAATCAGGAGGAGTAGCCATACAGCACACCACCCGAGAATCAGGAGGAGTAGCCGTACTCTTCAGAGATGGACTTCAGAGCAGGATACAGATAGTCGCACGTGATTCACAAGCCAGATATCTTTGGATTCGACTCAAGCACTCACATGAGCGGATCATCTTCATAGCATTATGCTACTTTGCTGCTTCTAGCTCGCGTTTCGCTATCATAGATCGAGAGGAGGACTCACCATACATTTGCTTGTCAGAAGAGATTACAGAGTACTCTGCATTAGGGGAAGTCTTCCTTATGGGAGACTTCAATGCAAGGACAAGCAATGATCAGTGTGAGATATTTGACCCAGAAGACCCAGAGATACTGCATACCATAGAGGATGAGTCTAAAGCTCGAGCTTCAGCTGACCCTACACACAATCACTATGGCACTCACTTACTCAGACTAGGCTCTCAACATAATCTCGTTATCTATAACGGGATGGCTCAGTGGCCTACCTCAGGAGGATTGACATGCATACCACACTCAGTCACATATGGAGGGGGAAGTACAGTAGATTACGTCATGGGATCCAGAGAGGCCATCCACCTACTTACCTCATTCACCATCCCACCCATACCCATTGGGGCCGATCACACATACCTCGCGCTCTCCCTGAAGAGAGACACACCTACACGCATACCCACAGCACGCATTCCACGCACCACCATCCACGTCACACACGAGCTAGCTCACATATATGCGGCTCAAGTCGAGAAGGGTCTTCTCTTGCTTCATCCTGACACTCCACTATCGCTACTCACCTCACAGATAGCATCAGTTCTTCAGACATCAGCCATCAGCTCCTTCCCACACACCATCCATTCTCGTCACACACCTCCTCCCAAGACTATGCCACAACATCGTTGGTATGATGAGGAATGCAGAGATCTTTACTGCCGACTACGAGCTCAGCGAGCATTGGGAGAGATCACACAGAGAGAGGCCAAGGGACAGATGAAGACTCTCACACGTCAAAAGAGGCGAGCCTTTGAGGAGGCACATGAGCTTGAGTTATACCATCTCTTTATGAGTATGGACAGCGCTGCAGCATGGCACATCCTACGAGAGCCACTCCCGACCACACCTATTGGGGACCTACACACATGGCATGATTATGCTCAGAGGTTATATGAGGTACCTGGGAAGCCTCCCATTCCCCAGCCACTTGAGCCTCGCCCTACTAGTTCTTCTCTCTTCACAACAAAGATGGGTGAGACGGCCATAGGACAACTGCGACATGGACATTCGACAGACCACACGGGATTGCAGAGCGATCATCTCATATATGCAGCCTCAACTATAGCCCCATTGTTTGCACATGTCCCAGAGGAGTAGACTAGGCACACTATTGTGCCTATCCACAAATCTGGCGACACCCTGGATCCAAGGGACTACGGGACCATCATGATTGGCCACACCATGGACAAACTATACGGTGCCATACTTGAGGCAGAGCTAAGCTCATACGCAGAGACTGAGGGGCTACGATCATGAAGCCAGGCAGGTTTTCGACGCACTTTGGTTACACAAGAGCTCATGTATGGGGCAGCCATATGGGGACCAGGATTAGCCACATCAGTATGGACAGCATTAGAGAGGCCACAGATCCTCATGATTTCTAGACTTATCCGCAGCAAGCCTTCAATACCACATGATATCATTAGAGCAGAGCTCGCTGCACCACCGATGCTACTATTCCAGACAGTATGCCTATTACACAGACTCCGCAGCATGGATACAGAGCGCATTGCTTATCGGGCTTTCAAGGCATCACGGGACATGGCATTAGCAGGTGACACCTCCTCATGGTATGCACAGACACGAGACTGGCTAGCCCACCATGGCTTTGACATAGACAGGCTACCACCACTACAGTACGACTCACATGCACCCACCTACTCGCTCTCTCATCAAGAGAGGAATAGGATCATTCGTCAGGAGATATGGCATACATACATACAGAGGACATGGGTGAGCCCTAGGGGTACATTGCCACCGAAAATGCTCTATTACCGTGAGCATTTTCTACATATATCGGACGAGGGCTTCATTGAGATTCCGAGATACATGCAGACATATCTACCCCACCACCTTCGAGTCGTCATTGGGCAGCTCCGGGTCTCATCGCACTAGCTTGAGATTGAGAGGGGTCGATCCAGGGGAGTCCCCCGTGAGGAGAGGTGGTGCCCAGTATGCGAGACAGAGGTAGAGAGTGAGGAGCATTTTGTTATCAGATGCCCAGCATACTTAGACCTACGAGCACAGTTCCAGATAGAGGAGTCACTCCCGTTATGCATGACTATGGGAGACCAGCGACGCTTGGGACGCTTCCTCGCGGCAGCATACGAGAGACGAGATTGGTCACTCCAGCCCACACATCAGCCACGAGTGAGTACGCAGCAGACCATTACCCAGTTTTTTCAGCGAGCTGAGCTACATCAGACAGGTCCATCTATAGGGCTCATGCTCCACCAGGCAGCAGCACAGAGAGCACGGCGCCGACCACGCATGGGCAGATATCATCGACCACGACTATATCAGGAGGATATCTCACGCATCAGGACAGCCTACGACCACATGATGGAGCATAGGCGCACCACCACCCCATGGGTTGTCTTCCTTCAGGAGGCAATCAGACCACCCCTCATGTACCACATACTACACCCACCCCCACCCATTCACCAGTAGCTAGGGTGTTTTACTCACACTTTTACTCACATGTCCCTCATGTATTAGGTGGCCACTATCTGCGGAGTCAGAGCAACGTCTTCCCATCCTTTTCCAGCCTTATATATCTTTGTATCGCGATATAGCTTTTATTTCATTTCATCCTCTACACAGGGTTACTACACTTGTACATGGTTTTTGTCTCATAGGCCAAGTTTGGCCTTCAGAAGACGTTAATATGACTCTCTCTCTCTCTCTCTCTCTCTCTCTCTCTCTCTCTCTCTCTCTCTCTCTCTCTCTCTCTCTCTCTCTCTCTCTCTCTCTCTCTCTCTCTCTCTCTCTCTCTCTCTCTCTCTCTCTCTCTCTCTCTCTCTCTCTCTCTCTCTCTCTCTCTCTCTCTCTCTCTCTCTCTCTCTCTCTCTCTCTCTCTCTCTCTCTCTCTCTCTCTCTCTCTCTCTCTCTCTCTCTCTCTCTCTCTCTCTCTCTCTCTCTCTCTCTCTCTCTCTCTCTCTCTCTCTCTCTCTCTCTCTCTCTCTCCAGCTATGATGTATGCTGCGACAGTTTGGGCCCCAGGCCTCACAATCACCGAGTGGAGTGCGATCGAGACGCCACAGGTACGTATGATCTCTCGATTATTTCAGGGGAAACAGTCGGTACCACATGACATCATCAGGGCAGAGCTAGCTGCACCACCCATGGTAGTAGATGCACTATTCCAGACTATCTGCTTTATTCAGAGGATGAGGGAGCTCTCTACAGATAGACTCACACACAAAGCTTTTGAGGCATCTATACAGATATCAGAGTCTGGATATGAGAGAGCTTGGTACACTCAGGTTAGAGTCTGGTTTGATAGTCATGGACTTGATATGGACAGATTGCCGCCTTTTCAGTATGACCCAGACTCACCTCACATCCACCTCTCTTGTCGTGAGAGGAATGTTGTGCTTAGAGAGGATCTCTGGCAGCTCTACATTAGTCAGACATGGCACACACCACACATGGGATCAAGACTATCGCACTATCGAGA
>CM035426.1:128753431-128923431 GCA_020310875.1 Ceratopteris richardii | reverse complement strand
AGACTACTAGTTGCCTTGGAAAGAGGCTTAATCCTTCTTGACTTGTCGAAAACTATTTTGGTAGAGAGAGAGAGAGGGAGAAGGAGAGAATCTGAAAGAAGAATTCTAGAGGGCTACTAAAGAATCTCTCACCCAAGAAATTTTTAAGCTTAAAGTTACAAGAAAGGAACTCCAAGAAGGGAAAAACACTGATAAAAGTTATGAAGGAGAGGATTTAGAAGCTTCAAGGCTAGCAAGAATAACTTGGAGAATGCTAAAATGTATCAGTAAACATCATGAAACAAGCAATGGAAAGGATTGAAAGAAAATGAAAGAAGTAAAGCCAAAGAAAAAATATGCACCAAAACATACAACGCATTCAAATATCAAAGGAAAGAGAGATTTCAGCATCAAAAGATAACTCAATTTTTTCATAAGTCACTTGGCTGAATACCCATGTTCCCATATCCTTTACCTGCATATACAAATCTGTATGTATATATTATGCACAAGCATAGTTTGTTCCATACTCCTGTAAAAGCTTTTATCCATATTTTCATACTTCAGCATATGGTTAGCATATAATTTTTGTTCTTGGAATCGAATAAAGAAGTATTTCTTTTGAGATGCAGTTCCATGGTTCAAGTGTTAAGAAAGCTAAAGCCTACAGCTACACTCTCGAAGCTAGGAATTTCAAAATTTGAAGGTCCAACAGATTACTTCAACATGACAATGCTCACATGCTCAAATATCAGAGTTGATGAATCCATAGTCTCAATGCAGGCTTTTCCGCTCGAGGTCAAAGAGAGATAGTTCAAGCCTTAGAACAAACCACAAAGCAAACTAGGTGCAAGCACTAACACTGTAGAAAGTTTGTTTTTCGTTCTGCAGCAAGAGAAGGGTAAACCAACATCCTAGCAATAGACAAGGGGACAACTCCCATGTTCCTCTAAATAAAAACATGAACCACCTTTAACTATCAGCAATTTGTTAATACCGTGTAAAAAGGAGAAAACAGGAAGTAAAATAATAATAAGATGCAGACATTGAATGCCTTAGCCCATGCAAAGCAGCAAATTACTCAGATTCTTGTTGGCTTTAAAATGAAAATGCTTCATAAACATATTTTATGAATCCTTCTTACTAATTCAATATCTTAAAAGTGGGAGAACTTTCAGATCAATAATCCAACCAGGAATTTACATCCACTCACCTTAGCTTCTGATTGGCCAACATTGACCTGCAAGGAGGAGGTAAATGTGTATCAGGGAAGATAGTCAGTTTTGCCATACCATTCCAGGAAAACATGCAACATAAGCAGGTCAGCATTTCACCACTAAGAAGGTATTGGAGGGAACAATAGTTGCCTTGTAAATGACACCTGCACATAAATGCCACAGAGCTTAAAAACTTTTTCATCAAGAAAGAGCTATCCATGAAAATGTGTAATCACATTTGGATTGAAACCATATGTGAACTAGCACAAAGGTACAATATCATACAGTATGCTAAGGTACTCTAAGGTATAATATGCAGTAACTTCTTTTTCATAAAAACTCAAAGGACACTCCTCAAAAAGACAAAGCAGACATGATTCAGCTGATTTCCATGAAAACCAAAGTGATACAAGGGTTCCAATGGGCAAGAATTATTAATAGGGCCTGCATGTGATACGGTACATTGTATGCATGCACTCATACACCATAACAAATGCATGTATTCAAACTTCAAATTTCTAAATAACACAATGATCACAAAAGAGTATACATATGACTGTCATTGCAAAACGAGCATTCATGATCCCATCAAAACAAAAAAATTGATACAAGGGTTTTTAGAAGCCACAAATAATTTATGGACTTGATTTACATAATGATCACAAAACAAGATTAGATATATGATTATCATTTCAAAATGATCATTCATGATCCCATCAAAATAAAAAGGAATATAAGGGTTTTTGAAAGCAACAAATAATTTATGGACTCCATGAGCACACCATATGTTCCTAGGGACGCAAGGACGCAGGGACGCCGAGACACCATCCATGGCATGATTGGAGGCGGGACGCCAAATGCTAGGCGGCATCCATCCCTACACACATGTCTCTAAGAACTACCTGTCCCCCGACGTATCCCTGAGAGGACTTCATGTGATGGGAACTATTTGGGATGAGATGGAAGATCCCAAAGTTTGGAATAAGATTTTTTAGGAGCTAAAATTGAATTTCATCTTTTATTTTGCTTACCTATCTATTGGTGCCTTCTTTTAAGACATATTTAAGGTTCTTTCAGCCTCATACACAAGCATAGATAGGCCTCATTTGAGCTCATCCAGCCACAAGTTCACTTAGTGGCTACATTGCAGGCATCTCATGTGTGTGAAGGCTTGAGCAAGGATCCAAAGCATGGAAGAAGATCTTTTCAAAGAATGGGAGGTAGCATAAGGGTCATACCAAGTGGAAAATGAAGAACATCAAGAAGAAAAAGAAGCAATTGATTGTGTTGCAAAAAATGAGACACCCCACTTGGATTCTCTATAGACATTACATTTATGTGTAGTTCCTACATTTATGTTCACATTATATGCAGTCTTTTTGTCAAATGAGGGTATGAAGTAGTTCTTCTTATTCTCATGATAATTCCATATCATATATGTTAGATGATCATTGACTCTTGAGTCTTAGCTCTTTTTATGTATATGAAATTTTGATATAATAATAATGATGTAGAATCTTTTTCTTGACATGATGAAACACATATGACTTGTCACTTGTCCCTTTTGAAGTCGACTTTGAATGTGAAACTTGCTTTGTACGTGTTTCTACTTAAAAAGCCACCTCTTTTCTATTGTTTTGTTGTTATTGGTCATTTCATATGTTAACACATGCATTGTACATGACTTTCATTTGACTATCCAGAGAAAGGTTAGAATATCTTTTCCATTGGAAAGGGTATGACATCAGTGATCCTACTTGGGAACTTGCAGAAAATCTTCAAAGAGCACCAATCAAGGTTCATGAATTCCATAAGAAGAATCCAATGAAGCCCAAGCCAAAGAACATTACCGCTCCTCATGGAACTTGTCACTTAAGAAGGAGGCGACCTCATGGACAAAAAGAACAACCTTACATCCCAGATTTCATGTGACTTTACATATCTCATGATTGGTGAAGAATTTGGAAAATCTAACATGTCCATGGAGTCTCAAGCATGTCAAAGCCCTACAAACGAATGTCTATTTCCTATGTTTCGACATCTAGAGACCCTATTTCGGTTTGATGAGTCATCCATGGCATCATCAATTCGTAGCCTCCCTGCAACACCCATATAAGGTGGGCTTCGCCAAATATATCCCCAAGTCTTAATGATGCAAGCCTTAGGAGCTCAAAGAGTCACATTCTCCAAACAAGTACTTTCCAAGTTTTAATTCATGTTCTTGTCAAGCTCCATGTTATAGTCTTATCTGGTCTAGTATTTTGGACATCTAGTCTTGTCCTCTTGTAATCTCATAGTATGAGATCATGTTCAATTATTTCTTGTATTTAGTTCGTCTCCCTCAAGGATTGAGTTCTTGTAATTCTGATATCATGTTTCATACCTAGGATCTCAAGTTGTGGATATCTCGTATCTTATCCAGTTCAATTATCCATACTTAGTCAATCTGTAGTTGTGGGACTCCTTGTAACTATTGTATATTCTTGTATTATTTTCCCTTGTGTGGGTGATCTTATAATCAAAATATTTCGAAAATCTTGTCTAGTCTAGTCAAAGGGCATAATCTAGTGCTCCCTTAACAAATTGTGTTTGCAAGTATGTCTTTATACAAACTATGTATCGCATGAGAAAAAGCTCCCTAAAAAAGCACAAAGCTATGTTTTCTTTTGTCTGATGCAATTTTTTGGATTTTGCTTTCGTGGGCTTTTTGACTGTGTGACATGGAAAATTATGGGCCATTAGACCCATAACTGCTAGATTTACAAGATGTCGACAAGTGTCCTTTGCTTTTCACATTAAAAATCTACTAAATGTACTTGGATAGTCATGTATCATTATGCATATATGATTGGATAGCTCTCGTTGAGCTCTTTAGGAATGTGCAAAATTAACTTTGACCAAAATCTGATCATTTTGTCCAATCCGATCAAACTTTGCCCACCAGTTTTTCGGCATTTTGACTTGCAAGATGAGTTTCTCGAGTGGAAGGTTGCTCAATTTTGACAATTTTGATCAAAATCCCCCTCCTAACATGACACTGGGGGAGTATGCAAGGTAAGAATATTTGTTGTAGAAGATTTTGATCCCTGTTTAAATTTTCATAAATCATGCAAAATATCCACAAGCACACATAATGACCTTTGACATGAACAACACTATCCAAACACACATTACAAAGAGGACTCATACATCCCATACTCTTCCCAACCAAGAACTACTGATAGAGACAAAAAATAATGTTATGTAATTGGATAGAATATCAAGGTTGGCTATGCCTTCTCTAATCCAGGATATATGCTTTCATCTATACTTATTAGACACACAAACATAGAGAAGATATGATCATATGACAAAAAAACATAACTAGTGGTTTCTTCAACCACTCCAACCACCGCATCTTGATTGCTTTTGTTCACTTACGTCTTCAACCACCTTGAAACAAAATTCTACTTTATGTGTCTTATCTCCACAAATTTTGCATAGATTTATTGAATAACAATTTGCCTCTTTGTGGTTTGTCCTACCACAATGTTTACACTTCTTGACCTTTGTTGCGAATGCCTTTTTTTATGCCTTCATCTTCTTCGAGTCTTTTCTCCTCTTTTTTGTATGCCTGCATTACTTCTATCAAGATTAGGGTTAGTTTTAGTTTGAAGAATAGCATGTAATAAGCAAGTTGAGCTTAAAAGCTCTTCAATTTGTTGATATGCTCTTCCACTGACATTGAGTAATCTATCTCTAACTGATAGAAGGAAATTAGAAGTGATACAAGAGACTCTTGAATCTTTGCACCATTAATTCTCTCTAATTAAATCCAAGCTTCTCCTTCACTTCTAATACATACAAAGTGATGTATATATTCATTACTCAAACTCATATTATTGTTGGACAATGCTTTTCTATTTCTAGAAATAGTTTCTGCATTGTGGGATTGACTTGATGTTGAAGCCCGCCCTCTTGGTGTTGTTGGAATTGTTACCCCTGCTCCTTAAGAACTTCCGATTCCAGTTCTTGAGGACGAAGAAGCACTTGGGAGCTTGGAACATATAAAATTCTTGGGCAGCTCTTGTATGTAATCTAATACCTCCTTGTTCTAGGCATTTTACTTCAGCTTCAACCTCATTCCAAAGATCCTTGATCATGAGATGATATTGGAGACATGTTTGCGATGTATGGAAATCGCTTCCATTAAAACGATCTGTTAATATCATATTGGAAGCTTCCATATTCTCTCAACAAGCACTTAAGCAAGCAAGATGCTCAAGTAAACACTCTACACACTCACACTTCTCCTAAATTTTTTAGCAAAAACAGTGGACACACTCTAAATTTACACACAAATTAAGCAAAAGAGAGATAGAGTAGAGTAGAGATACACACATGTAGAGAAAGAAGCAAAAACAGGCTCCAAATTCACAAACTACAAAAGAAGACTTACAAGTGAGCTCCTAGGTGATGATCTCCAAGAGCACGTAAGTACAAGTGATCTCGTAGGTGATGATCTCCAAAAGCATGTATGTACAAGTGATGATTATTGTGTATACAACTACGTCTTTATATAGACTGTGTATTTCATGTGAAAACGCTGCCAAAAAAGCATAAAGTTGTGTTTTTGTTCTTTTTGCCACAATTTTGGGAATTCTACTTTCACGGGCTTTTTGATCTAGTGACATGGCAAATTATGAGCCATTAGATCTATAATTACTAATTTACAGAATGTTGACAAGTGTCATGTGCTTTTCACATCAAAAATCCACTTTTCATGTTTCTATCACATATTAGGCTTAGACTTTTGACCTACTAAATGTACTTGGATAGTGATGTATTATACATGGTTGGATAGCTCTCATTGAGCTCTTCAAGAATATGCAAAAATTATTTTAACCAAAATCAAACCATTTTGACCACTTTGACCAAACTTTGACCACTAATTTTTGAGTGTTTTGACCTCTAGGATGAGCTTCCCTAGTGGAACAATTCCACTAACAACATTAGGCCATCTATCTTTATATAATTGGCACTTATTAGAGTAGATTTCCCACACTACAAGCATATTGCTTGATCATGCAACCATTCTACAACGGTTTAGACACCCTTATCTAGAAAGGACCTTGCTCTCGCAACAAAGAATCCCATCCAAGCTTCAAATCATTGCAATTTGTCATACATGGCACACAACAAAGGTACTGACCATGAAAGATATCTCGGACATCCATCAACAAGAAATGTGGGGGATCCTTTGGATGGATACCCTACACCATCTTCATTTCCATTGTACAATTTTATGTATTGATTTTAGGATCTATATACACACTCTCCATAAGATGTATTGTGGCTTTCCCATTGTTCAAGGACATCATAGCTTTTATTACCTTGTTAACACTTCCTTTATCTTCGTTCTTACCTTTCTTTCATCTTACCCAAACATTGTATCAGCACCACTGTGATATTTTGGTCTCATAGGTCATTTTCAACATGTTAATATATCATTTCATCACTTCATTCTTTGTCTTTGTGTGAACCCATATGCCTAGCATGCTCATCTGAGCACATATGGTAGTACATCATGATACACTATCGCTGTCTATTCTTTACCAAGTAGAATGAGGGCAAGTTCTGGATCACCCTCGGTGCCACTTGAGCGATGGCACATCCTATTTTGCAGGAATCACAGGTTAAACAATATCTTTTCAAAAATCCTGAAATGGAAGACAGAACTTTAACTTAATAAAAACTGCAGCAGCACCTTTTAAGTCAAGTAGAAAGTCATTTTCATGATTTGCAGACAGGCTGATACGGCCAACAGCCCCAACATCACCACTTACATCTAGTGCATCTCCTTCACATTCTAGGAGAACCTGATATTAACAAACAATAAAGCATTCTGAAACTTGTGAAATGGTCACATCACTGAGATTTTGAAAATACATGGAAGTAAACAAGTACCTTCGATTTGTGAGTCTTATCTCCAAATACAAGAGGTAGACTGGATACAACCTGTGGATCCAGAAATTAGAAAATCCACGCTTACTCATGTATCTATTAATACACTGGCTAAAATCAAATAGCAAGTGGAAGCCAAGATTATAAAAAACTCACGCGTTTAATCCGTCGTTCTTGCGCTCCAGCAGCATCCTCCTCTGGAAGTGTTGCCCCTTCCACCTTCAAATTACAAACAATATAATAAAAACTTTATCTGTAAAACACCATCCACCCATACAAAAAGAATTTCCATTGATTTTCAAGCCCCTACCTTTAAAGAATCCTCATCCTTCAAATCGACTCCCTCTTGCTTCACAACCGTTGCTTGTTTCACCTGTTTGGTCTTCGATGATGTGCTTTTTCCCTTGGCAGGCTTCAGCCTTCTTGAGCCATCAGCATCATCATCTTCACCAGTGTCTGAGTCCAAATTCACTACCGTACTAACACGATCCTTTCTTCTTTTTTCCACTGATCCTTTTGAATCTATTTCTTCCTTAACATCATCATCCTGATCAAAGTTGAAACCTCCATCACCATGAGCAGTTGGCCTGTATGGTTTTCTCAAGCCTGTATCATCAGACGATGAAGGAGAAGACGAAGAAATAGTCTTGAAGTTCTGTAGAGGTGTCTGAACCATGCATCACAAGCAAAAACCACATAAGCATCATCACTTAGTTATTATTCAAGTCAAGCAAATACAGCATGATCAGACAGCCCTCTAACTCTCATCAAGCACCAATTTCATAGATTATGCAAAGTTCCCAAGGTTGCTCAACATATGCATAGCAAAGAAAAAGTGTAATAAAAATCGTTCTAGATATAAATGAAGAACGATTTAAAAAGTTTTTATTATGCTTTAAAATTTTCAGTAAAAAAATCATTATTTTCACACTTTATGCATGTATGTACATATGTATGTATGTATGTATGTATGTATGTATGTATGCCTGGTTGGTTCCTGACTCGTCAGGATCCTTTTTATCTGACCTTTCTGACTCGTTCCTGACTCGGGCGTCAGATATAGATAACTGACTTTGCCTTTTTTTTCTACAGTTCTTATATTTTTTGGCTGAATTCATGGGATATCTGCACTTTTCTCATGTTTACTGTCTGCTACAGTACTGTCTGCATCCTCTGTAGGCAGGTATTCGTGTAGGATTTTAGGAGAGCTCCACTCCAATTTCAAAGGTATACCTCAATGTCCAGTCCATGTCTGCCAAATGATTACTGCTTGTACTGTATACAGTATATGCTATAAAATATACACTGAAAAGTCTAAATTAAAATCATTAATGACAATATTCTACGACTCTATAGCTTACGGTAAATGGAAAAAGAGCTTATATCATGGGTCATGGCATTGTATTTTTTCTGAATCTGAAGACCGTTAGGACAACCTACATGGAAGAATCAAGATACTTGTAAGCACGATTATCTACATTGGAGTGATAAGCAGACATTTTAGAAGGCCGTTAATGGGTACTACTATGGCCTTTCAGTGATTAAGTCATTTACCTCAAAGAGTTCCTTAATTATATGTGAAATGTGCATGAGTAGAGCAGTCTAAACTCTTACCCACAATGTGTGATCAAGGATATCGTATCTTCCTTCACTTTTACCCAGATTTGATTTGTCTTTTGTGAATTTACAATGGTGAGAGCCTTAGGAATGACCAGAAGGAACTAATAACAATTGAAATCACCTACAGGCTACAAATAGAGGGGGATTAATATTTAATGAGCAGATTGCATAATTGAGTATTCACTATAAGCAAGCATGGCCTCAAACACTGGCAATATTAGGAACAAGTTACAATTGAGTGCATTTCATGATGTGAATATAAAGATGGTGAGAGAGTTAAAGTTTAGCAAGGCTTTATAGAGTCCTAATTGGCATGCTCTATATGGATCCTTGCATTGAGATTGCTTCCTTTTAGTTGTTTACATGAATGTACCGACGAATCACAGATCATATAACATATCATATCATAGAGACTCTTTTCTCTATGATCGTGTAAAAAACTGTATATTTTGTTGAAATATGTAATTACATGCAAATAATATACATATTCAGCTTCTTATTTTGAAAAAAAAAAAATAGCGGCGTCAAGAAACGTCAGAAACATTTTACCGTACCTGTCATACGTAAGCTAAACGTCAGAAGTCAAAGTCAGAAAAACATCGGTTACAACTATGTATGTATGTATGTATGTATGCATGCATGTATGTATGTATGCATGCATGCATGCATGTATGTATGTATGTGTGTACGTATGTTTGTATGCATGCATCATGTATGTATGTTTGCATGCATGGATCATGTATGTCTGTTTGAATGCATGGATCATGTATGTAAGTTTGCATGTATGCATAATGTATGTATATGAGGCCTGTAAACCTTTTTCTAATCACCAATCAAACGAATTCAGTAGTTGTTATCATTGGTTATTGGTAAAGCCTGCTTGTTCACTTTGGAAAATTTAAAAGGACCATTTGATAATAATGAGTTACTTTATGCTCTATAAAAGCTTGGTAACCGAACCAAATGGAACCTTATAAAAGGACAGTTCACGAACCAGATGAGCCATGGAATGTATGCGCATCATTGAATTTTTATGATGTTAAAGCTTCTATCCAAGATAGTTGGAGCACAAAATGTGATACAAGTTATAAACAGATAATGCATCATACTACAAAAGAATAAGAGATTGATTGAGGCAAAGTATGCTACGATAGTATGGACCTCTTGTACTTAACATTGTTTCGATTTATTATATGAGGACATAGGGAAAATTCCAAGGGTAAATCATGTCATGAATGATGCAAAACAAGTGGCACCTTTCATTAGAAAGAACCATGTGGCACTTGCTCTTTTTCACAATAATCACGGTTTGGATACATTTATCATGTAATCTCTTGTCTTCAAAGGCGTGATTTCCATGCATTCACCATGTATTCTCTCGTCTATACATATGCATGGATGCACTATGGAGGACTATGGTGGATCACATTGCACAAATGGAAGACAATGACCCAACGAGATTCAAAGATGATGAGCTATATACAAAAAAAGATTTTGGATATAGGTTTTTGAAGTGAAATCAAGAACATTTTGTTGATCCTCTTGCCCATGTATATTATGTTGTTTTTTGTGGATATGGAAGGTTCTACCTTAGACCTTGATTATCACATAAATGTGCAAATGTGCGAGGTTATTTCATTTGTCACACCTATATGTTTATAATTTCAATGTTCAATGCTATATCTTTGTTTTTGTTGATGAGAATAAGTCTAGAGTTTGAATTTCATTCTTTAGTATATGTTGAAACTTTGAATCGTAGGTTATAGAATGTTTTAGGATTAGTGGATTCACGATGGAGATTTTAATCATGTCCCATTCATAACTTTGTTGCTCTTTTATATCCCTACTTCAAGGGTTCAATAATTACGTGAAAGATACATACATGGACCATGTCATGTCTCTATGCGAGGAGATTGCTTTCAATAGTGAGTTCTCCGCATACACTGGGACCTCCGGCATTGCCTATTCTCAATCCACTTTTTTGCATCCAAGTATCACTTCTCAACCTACTATTCTATTTTAAACTTGAACACCTAGAAAAAGAGCATACATCTATGTTTGATCACATCCATACACAATTTTATTTTTTTTCATATGCAAAAAACAGAATAGGGTTCCAAACGCCAGTTTCTTATGACTCTAGGCTGCTCACGAAACATTAGACGTGATTTAGATACACTCAGGCTCTACACTTCCACACGGGGCAGTGAGAAAGAGTGGCATTTACTGAATAGAGGAGATTTTATGCACTCCGTTCTGTTTTGCAGCTTATTGTTTTTAAACACTAATGCGCTCCAATACATCTCATCAATCTGGAAGTTTAGATCTAGAATGCAAGATCTTCACATATACCGCTAAAATTTCAGTACAGTTTTGAGTTTCATGGAAATCTACACAGTAATTTCATATTTTTCTTGAGATTTATCAAATAAAGGCAGAATTGTGTGAAAAATCTGAATTCAGGACACGAGAACTGAGAGTTAAAATTGCTCTGCAAGAGGCAATTTCAAGGCCTAATCTTACACATAATACATGACCAAGAGCAAACACTCGCCAATGAGAAGTTTTTGGTGAAGGATCAAGATAATCCCCGAATCGCAAAGTCAAAATTCTTGATCAGTCACAATGACACGCTCCAGAAACAACCAGGAGCCTAAGGGAGAGGACATAGGGATAAATTGGCCCCTTCGCGGACCTAACTGCATTTGAAGCAGCTCATGAAGTGCATATTGATAGGCTTACCGAAAATTGACAAGCTCTTTTAGCAATTCTAGTAATTAAGATTCCCTTGCATCGCATAGAGCAGCCTCACAGGCTTCTTGCAAAATTATGAAGGTTCTGCAGAATAAACGCAATTACCTGGAAAGTACGCAGCCAATCCGGTGAATCTTCTCTTTCAAAATTTGAATCGTTCCCCATGGCCTGTACACACAGAATTTGGACAAAATAAGGAACCATCGACAAAAATTGGCCTAAATAATATCAGAACATTACCGATCCACAAATGCAGAGAGATCAGACGCACTAAACACAATTTGAGTGCTTCCGGAAGCCAGTGAGAAAATGTAGGTGTGTGTGAGAGAGAGAGAGAGAGGAGACTAGGAGAGAGAGTAAACGCTGCTGTCCTCGTCTACCCGCCTTTCATTCCAAGTTCAATTTAACTTAAATAGTCCTTATGCACTGCAAAGCAAAGCTAATCAGACTTGAAATCTATTTGTTTTTTTTTAAGAGGAAGTTCGGCCGAAGCTTTCTCTCTCTCGCTTGAATTGGATTGAAAGAACTCTACAACTAAGACATAGTATCCATGGGATCCTCTTATTTCACAAAGCATGACTCGAGATTTTTGAAAGCAACACTAAGAAAAAAACTGCCCCAAAGCATCTGGTTTTAGCAACCTGAAGACAGTACAATATGTTGGAGTTTGAGGTGTGCAGAAGCACACAAACAGCACAATGAAGAAGAAGAAGCTTTGAGCACAACACAACACTGAATGAATTATCAAGTAAATGTACAATGAATTCCTAAGTAAATGTACAATGAATTACCAAGTAAATGTACAATGATAAGTAATCCATTAGGTTTATAGGCATATACAAGACGGGGAAAAAAACCTCCTAAAGAGGGAAAAAGGTGCATTGATGGTCCTAAGTGTGTTCACACACATCACTACCAAATATATCAACAAATTCATCCTGGGAGTATTGCAGAGAACAAGGAGTTGCACTCATGTATAAGGAAGTGCCAAACTATGTGGAAAGAAATCAATCCACAAAAGGAAGTAAACCCTAAGGTTTGCAAAAATCTTCAAACTTCTCCCTAGGGAGAGCCTTTATGAAAGGGTATGCAACGTTATCATGTGTGGGCACATATGCCTAACTGATCTCTTTAACAGAGAACCTCTTCTTAACATAATGATAGTGCACCTCAATGTGCTTTGTGCAAGCATGGAACACAAGGTTCCTCGCAACTTCCAATGTGCTCTTATTATCAGTGAAGATGGTGGTGGCAAAAGACTGACCAACACCCAAATCAACCAAAAGACATCTGAGCAATACACACTCAACAATCTCTCTGAAAGCTTCCCTATACTCAACCTCAAAACTAGAAGTGGCCACAGCATGTTGCTTCTTGCTCAACCAAGATATGCATGAGCTAGCATGAAGCAAACACCACTAGTGGACACACGTGTGTCATAACAACTAGCCCAGTTGGAGCCAGAAAAAGCATGTAAATCTAGTAGTAATGACCCCCCCTTGGGATAAAACAATCCAATTAGTTGAGTACCACTCAAGTAGCAAAAGATGCGCTTAACCACCTGCCAATGTTTAACACCTCGACAATGCATACACCTGCTCATCTCAGAGACAACAAACTAAGTATCTGAGTTATGCATAAGTAAATCAAGCATCCAATAGCCTGTTGATAGAGAACAACATCAAATGCATCTCCAACATCATGAAGACTCAATCGTAAACTTGTTTCCATAGGAGTAGCAATAGGTTTGGAGTCTTCAAGGTCAAAACATTGCAATAATGTGTCAATAGATTTTGTTTGACACAAAGCTATCCCCCCCATCAACTTAGTCACAATGATCTGACCAACTCCCATTACAAGATAAGAGGAGTTGTTAACATATGTGCCAGTATTCCCTATAGGGGCAGGCTCAAGTGAATTCAAGAAACTATGTTGCAAGGTAATATGTTTGGTTGCCACACTATCAAAGTACCAAACATCTAAAGAAGTCTATTGTAGACATACACTCTTCATGAGAAGATGGGTTATATTTGCATACAATAGTAAATGCCCATTCTTCATTATGAACAAGATTAGCATACTTTATTTTAGATGTAGAGGCCTCTACAACAACGTTTCCAGCCTCTTTCTTCTTTGCCTTTTTTGCAACTAGTTTTGGAAAACTCTTTGTGAAATGATCATTTCCCTTACAATGTTTGCAAAAGTATTTCTACTTTTCTGTTTTCTCATTTTTGTCTTCCTTCTTTGACTATGCAAAATTAGCACATCTCTGCTTACTAGTAGATGAGCTCCATTTACCTTTGCCCTTTTGACTATCTAGGAAAGCTTGATCTGCAACACACATCATGGACCTGTTTTTCTCGAAGTGATCTTCTTGCAACAAAATAGAGACTAGCTCCTCAAATGTTAAGGCATTTGGATTATCATTCATCATCAATCAAAGAGTAGAAGCAAAACTATGATATGAATATGGAAGACCATTAAGAACAACCTACACTACACAAATGAACTATATGGCAAGACTTCATGAGTAGGAATCAACTTCTCCTTCAAATCTTCGATCTTTGTCAAAAACTTGTCCACAGAATCCCCTTCATTCATATGTTGACTCTCCAATTGTTTTCAGAGATAAGCAACACGAGCCTCATTTCTTGCCTGGTATAAAGTGGTAAGTATATCCCAGGCATTCTTTGTTGTTTTGCATGAGTGAATGTGAGGGATAATGGCATGTTTGATCGACAAAGTTATCAATGCATGTGCCTAAGCATCTCTACCATCCCGACAAAGTTGCTTTGTAGTAGGTGTAGGAGGCGCCACAACATGAATAAGAATTTGAAGATCATCATCTTCAACTCCATTTGCATCACCTTCAATAACTGTATTTGCACGTGTAGTAGGACGTTTTTCAACACCCTCACAATATTCCACAACCCTTTTGCAACCAATACATAATGCATCATATATGCCCACAATGGGTAATTAGTATCGTCCAACCTATCATCAACAACCAACATACAAAATACATCATTGATTTCAAGCATTGCCACTGACGAAATACCTTGATGCAAAAAAATGATTGTATCTCGAAAAGTTGAATAGAAGAACCCTTTCAAGCTGAGCTAAATATGTAGCAAACCTCTTAGGTGCTTGTACTTGCGAACCAAAACTTGTATATGCATTTGGCACATAAGGATGAAATTTCCTGCACATGCACTAGGATAGTGCATTGGGAGGCTGAAAGGAACTCCTAATTGCCTTGAGTATGTTCACTAATTTCTGTGCGATTATGAAACTATGACTGAAGGGGTGTTGGCGACACCCTAGATCAAGCGGTGACCTTCTCTGATACCAATCATTGGAGTTTGAGGTATGTGAAAGCATGCAAACAACACAAGGAAGAAGAAAAAGTGTGGAGCACAACACAACACTAAATGAATTACCAAGTGAATATACAAAGATAAGTAACCAGTTAGGGTTATAGGTGTGTATACAAGCCGAGGAAAAAACCTCCGAAAGAGGGGAAAAAGTACCTCGACGGTCCTAAGTGTGTTCACACACATCACTACCAAATATATCAATACAACTGAGATTAAGCTTGCCTGTGGTCCATGTGATGTCTAGCAGCCCGAATAGAGGGTTGAACCCATGACCTCCGCTTCAAGAGGTGCAAACCCAACCGATTCACCTATGGCAGCGGACATTGAAATCTATTATTGAAGTCTTATCGAGCTAATTTTAAAGGGCAGACCCGAGATATCATTCCTCAAAAGATCATTCTTCAATTCACTTTGCACTATGCAAGCTTTGGAAGTCTCATGTAAAGTTTTTGACCGTTCACGTATTACGACTCATCCGAAAATCAAATCTAGTTACTTCTTTCACGTGAATCGTGCTTCTCAATTAAAAAAGAAATTGAAAAGTTTAAAAATAATGAAAAACGATATTTTTCACTATTATCAATGTCTTTCCCATTATCTTCGTGTTTTTTTTATTGTAGTTCCATTTTTTGGCTCATTGAAAAAATGCCTTGTATTTTTTATTTGTAGGTGATTCTCCTCTCATTTATCAAGTAAAAGTTCAAAATAGAGAACATGATGGATGTAAACACCAATATTCATTATAAGCCAACCAAACATAAAGTGCATAATATGAACAGCTCTGCCAATTACCCTCATGGTTCAACAATCTAGCCATGTGTGTGAAAGTGTGTCTGTGTGTGTTTTTGGGTGCAAAATCTTCCTCTTGCTACTCCCCTTCAATAAAACATCCATTCTCTCTTATTCTACTTGAAATTTCAAAATTATTCCCGCCAATAAGTGATGGAGTTTGATCATATGTTACCAGATTTGCATCCAATAGAATGGTACAAGCTGTTCTGATCAATCTTTAGGATGAATTATTCGTTTTTAATCCACCTCAAAATAAATCCACATGGTAGAAAATTTTAACCTATCATCCCTCTTATCTTGTATTTTCCATTTGTGGACAAGTATCCTTAATGACCTTCCTCGCCATGTTCTCAAGGGTTTGTCGCATAGCTTGGAGTTGATGGCCAATGGCTTGAGCATGATGGAGGGTTGGTTGGATGAAAAGAGAGTCTTTCTTAAGCTTTCCTATTGCTTCCATGCAATGTGGTGTGGGTTTTGGCTCCTCTTGGGTATACTACAAGAACAATTTTGGTGCCATTGCGGGGGAATGGCCTTTCATCACTTGGAGAACTCAAAATCATGTGGTAAAGTACTGTGTTGCAATTTTTTCTGCTCATTTATGTAGTATTGAGTTCTTGCATGTCATTTTCACCCTTCCTTTGGACAATTACCTCTTTTATTTTTTGTTTTTGTAGTGTATTTTTAGTTCATTTTTGCTTGTGGCACAAGAACACTCCCTTATCTTTCGTCTCTCTCACTCTCTTTCACATACACATATACACACTCGCACACCCACTGGCATCACTTTCCACCTCTACCATCTTTGTTGAAGTGAATGCCTTGGGAAGGTGGGTGGGTAGTACCCTCTCTTATCCCTCCCTCTCTCCAATTTTGAGAAAAACAAAATAAAGTGAAGAGTATATTTCCATGAGTTTTTTCCCATTAGAAACCAAAACATTGGATTCTTTTTTGGAACATCACGTATTAGCAATGGACCAACATGCTTTTCAAAAGAGAAGATTGGCACATAACTTATTGTTGGGAAAGAAGGGCATTGGTGGAACCTCTTTCTTGTCCTTTTTAATCAGCACGAAGGCCCGATCTAACACAAGTGTGGGACTTTCATCTTCTCTCTGTTCAATCAATGACTGTGTTGGGACACAAGTGGGGCACTAGGAGAGATGTTCTTCCTTTCGCTCTTCCTCACAATTTTGGGGTTGAGACCTCCTTCTCCCCCTACATGTTGAGCTTGTTGCTCCGTGCAGGGATTGAACATAGTGCTCCACCACCTGCAGTTAATTATTCTCCTATTGCTCATTCATTTGATTCCTTTGTGTATGGCACCGGGTAGTTGTGCCATCTATTATAAATGCATATGAAAGTGTTGCATCTTACCCTATTGTTGTGATCAATTCTACCTACATTGATAGTGCTTAAAGTGGGATCATGTCTGCAACACTTTGGTCCTAGTGCAACTCATGGTGAGGCATCTTCCACATAAAGATAATTTGCTCCATCGGTTTCTGGGTATGGCAGTAAAGTTTTTGTTGGAAAGCTTCCACATAAGGCAACACCTAAGCACTTATGGACATATTTCAGTTCATTTGGCAGTGTATCAGATGTCTATGCTCCAAAGGATCCAAAAAAGATTGTTCATGGATTTGGTTTTGTTTTTTTGATAAGGTTGTTGCTGACCAAGTGTCGTCAGAGTCCCATGAGAATCTTGGGCACTCAACTGTTGTAGATTGGCCAACTCCTCTGGATAATAGTACTAACTTTTCTCAACTAAACAACACAACATAGGTATTGGTTGGTGGCGGCTCATGGATTGATAATGTTGTTGCGATGCTACAAGCTAACACTAGAAGAACTCCCTCCAACCTTGACGATTGGGTTGGAGTGAAAGGACACTATGCTAGCAGACAAGCTACTCCTTATTATGGAGCTACTAGAAGCAGGGTGCCACGCCTAAATTCTAGTTGTTCTTGTTGGAAATGAGGTAGGCCCATAGCTCATATCACAGGTCCATGGTTCCATAGGTCCAGCATATACAACACCGAATCTAGCAATCTTCAATATTGACAAAACATGAGCATCCCACACTTAATCATACAAATGATGAGACAAAGACAGAGAAAGAATAGACGACATTTGTAAGGTGTTACGTAAGCCTCCGCTTACTCATAGTATCATATATACCAATGTTCAATGTACAATGTGGGAGCAAAACTCTCAACCACTCTGTGTGATGAGAAATAGATGGAAGAGTGAATGTACAAATGTAACAAACATATGCAGATGTATGGGCAGAAATCTGAATATACATGAGATGTGTGACCTAATAGGTTATAGAAGAGTGAATATGAGTGACTGAAAGAGGACCTCCATAGACTACAAGGAGTACCTGCGTGCATAAAGAGAACATGTACCTGAATACTTAACATAAGATGTAAATCTTATGTTAAACACTAAATCTTATGTTAAACACCATCCAATGTCTTTGAAGTAGCCCGAAATCTTCATGTAGAAGACATCCTTCAAATACACCATGTAGATGGTCGATCCTCACCATCAAGATGCTAATGACCAAGTCCTCTTTCCATGAACAAGAGATAACCTCCTCTCCATATGCAAGAGTGTGAGCACACTCTTCATCTTCTCCAAGAAGAACTCCAAGAAGAACTCCATAGCCGCTCCTCAACATGCTTCAAGTTAGCACCATGGCTTCCCCATGTGCTAGAAGAAATACCACCTTTATTGAGGTCAAAGCTCAAGGCCTGTGCTGAAAACTAGGTGAAGGATACATTGATCAATGAGATTGGCCTTCTTATATAGTATTTCTTATACCTTGAAAAGCTCCAATCAAAAGCAATAAATTAAATGATAGTTATCTATGATCGTACTAAAAAGCACATATTAAAAACACTGTCCGTCGCTGTCTTCCACGTTCGCAGTCAGTTTGCTTTATCTCAAAAGTACTATCAAATAATATGGCGATCTCCGCGCTGCTCACAAGACTTGAACCCGGACCACAAGGATAAGAGGTTCATAGTCTATCCCAACGCCCACATTGTTCTGTTCTGCAACACCTACAAAACAGTTCTGAAAATGCTGTTTTTGCCCGTCTACTTGTGTGTACAATGACTAAGAACAAAAGCTACATATGCTATTATCTATGAGCAAGTTTAACCAAATTTGACCAATAGGAACATTGTTTTCCAACAATCCCCCCTGCAATGTCATATTGGTACAAATTGAACTGGATCTGCAAATTGTATAAGCTGCAAACTGTCACAAGCTCCAAGCTTGTACTCCCGCACTTCAGAACTGACCTTCAAACTTTTTCTTCAAAAAGTCTTCTTCAAAACTGAATTTGACTTTCCTTCAAAAATTTTAAACTTGCTGAATATGAACCATAATTATGCAAACTAGATATCCAGTAGTGTTCCCATTCATCAAGCAATCACTGCTTGACAACAAATATAGCATGAACTGTTTTTGAACCTGCTATCTTCTGTCTTCAAAAACCTGAAAACATACATGAGGATCCATATATTTGCATTTACCTTCCAAAAGGATTTCTCAACGTACTTCTGTTGTGTCATGTAAATACACTAAAAATAATCAAGAACTGAATCCTAGAACCTGTGACTGAAAACTCACAACTTAGTGTATTATGAACACGGCTGGTTCATCTCTGACTGTACTCAAGTCAAGTCAACTCAACTCAATTGAAATCAATTGAAATCAATTGAAATCAACTGAAATCAACTCATGAGTCTCATCAAAAAGTCATATCTATGATGTCATAATGTCTTCATCCTTGTTCTATCTGTAAGTTTTTCATACCTCTTTCCTTCAAAACCTTGTATGAACATAAATGTGCGCACTCATAAAACATACCTCTCTGAAATATCAAGCTTCTCTTCAATAGAATTTTGGAACCTTCTCTTGAACAAGAACACCTAACAGGAACTTTCTCTAAACATTCTCCTTCTTCCTTCTTTTTATAAAGTTGGAAAAAAAAGAGAACCTGACAAAGGAAATATAGGAATACCTGAAATAGGAATACCTGTAGGTATGACTCTGCATTCTTTCACATATGGATAAAAATAAGTCTTCATGTTTTACCACCGCCTAGATGACTTAACACTAGTATCTAGTATTCTTCAAATTATATCAGACTTTATGAAATCTGGAACATCTTCCTTCATAAATCTGATGTTCAGTGATTAATACCTCTATCTGAAACAAAATCTTTGAACCCTTTTTATTAGCACTGCAGTTGCTAATAGCTTTCACTGTAAGTCTTCAGCTTCCCATATTGTAGAATAAGGTTAGCTGATCCTAACATAAAAGAACCTTGTTGAAAACATTTTAGGATTCATAATCTTCTGCAACATAACAAGTATCTTCACCTATCACTCTGCATCATAAATCTGATAGAACCTGAATCTTTGACTTACTTCTTCCAATGTTAAGAATCTTACAAACAAAAGATAGACAATTGACTCATAAATACTCAAGATCTTTCATGATCATTCAAGATCAATGATCTTTCCTGTGTAGAATCTGCTCTCATCAAACCTTCATGACTAAATGTTTGATTTGCTACCTGAATGTTTCTAAGTGTCCATGCTTCTTACAAAGTTGTAAGACTTTTCTTCAACCAAATCCTTTCCAAGAATCTCCAACTCCTACTTGAAACATAAGTGGACAAAACTTCCCACCTTGAGAACTCCAAAAAACTGCAAGTTGATACTTCATCTTTTCATATTCTACCCGGGTGAAATGTGATAGTACCTGCTTGATTTTCTTTTGGCTAACTCCACTTCTCAATCAAGTAATGGGATTTGATGGAACACCTTTTTGAATACAAGCATGTATCCAAAAGTCTAGACAATCATAGAAAGTAGATTCTCCATTGACTTGTACAACAACAAAACTGAATTTTCTGAAGTTTCTGAAAATACTGAATATGAGGTAACTTTTCCAAACATAAAACCTCAACCCAAGTCTTCAACATCTGCTACAAAAAACTCCTCTACCTTAAGAGTTAGATAAAGAAGTAATATACTTCTCTACAACTTGTCATATACCAAGTATCTTTGTATTGACACACCAAGAATTCTTTGAGGGAACATATAAGCTGCTTGCTTAAAAGCTTCAACTAAAACATAACTCATACATATATGAGCCAAAAGTTATATCTACTGCTTTTCTTTCTCTCAATGCAATTCTTTGTCAAATCTACTAAATCATGACCAAGTGTAATGCAAAACAAGAAACTGCTTCTTCTTTAGACTTTCTTCACACAAGATGTTCTCCTAGACTTGTCTTTGGGTGTAGAGGATAAAATAGGAAAAGTATATGGAAAATATATGAGAAAAGGAAGCCTTACTTTTCTTTTGGAAATGATGGACTTTCTTATTCTACATCTTTCTTCCACCTAATGATGTCAACATCTTCAAACTTCTCTTCCATACCTTTTGTTCTCTTCATCTTGAAGTAGCAAGCACTCTTAACTTCTTCAAATGAATTCTTTCTCTTCCTCTAATGCTAAGAGTAAGAGACAAAACAAACATGGTATACAAATGGAAGTGAACAAAAAATCATGTTTTATCATCTCCTCATATCTCTGAATCAAAATTCTGCTTCAAATGTCTTAAACGACTAAATCACCAATCTTTTTGTCTGAATGATGAATTTCCTTTCTAGAGTTACCTCTCTAGATCACATTTGTACCCTGATATCCAACCGACTTACAACAGAAAATTCGCTGAAAACAAAAAACTCATCCCATCTCCAAATTTGTCTTCTTAGATGAGCCTTCTTGCCATGAAAGAGATCTCTCAAAACTCTCTAGAAAAACCTCTAGATACCTGTTTTGATGTAGCCTTTAACTTTCAAATGATGAAAGCGTATAAAAGCACTCCTTGAAACCTTCAAATCTCTTCATAATCGCTCTTCTAAGATATGACCTGCAAATGATAATCTCATAGTAGAAACTGATACTTGTGATTTGATGTTGATCTGATTCCTTCATCTTCTTTAAACCATTGTTCTTCCTTGAATTTGAAGTAGTCTTCTCTTCATCAAGTTTGGGTCTTCAAATAATACTTTTGTAAAAGTATTTGCATACTCTTCAAAAATATTCGGCTGCTAACAGATCATCAACTTCATACTCCACACTCATGAATACACATGTGACTGAATTGTTTAATTCTCAAATCTCTACTCATCTAGATTAAGTGTGTATGTCAAATATCAAATATTAGAAGCTGCCCTTAAATCATATGTTGTAAACCTGAAAGTCTGGAAAACCTGTGAATCTGAATGAGCCTTAATGCATTGATGCCAAAGACCTAAAGCTTTGAAACCAAAACCTTAGAGCTCTGATACCAAATGTTGGAAATGAGGTAGGCCCATAGCTCATATCACAGGTCCATGGTTCCATAGGTCCAACATATACAACACAGAATCTAGCAATCTTCAATATTGACAAAACATGAACATCCCACACTTAATCATACAAATGATGAGACAAAGATAGAGAAAGAATAGACAACATGTGTAAGGTGTTACGTAAGCCTCCGCTTACTCATAGTATCATATATGCCAATGTTCAATGTACAACGTGGGAGAAAAACTCTCAACCACTCTGTGTGATGAGAAATAGATGGAAGAGTGAATGTACAAATGTAGCAAACATATTCAGATGTATGGGCAGAAATATGAATATACATGAGATGTGTGACCTAATAGGTTATAGAAGAGTGAATATGAGTGACTGAAAGAGGAAGGATCAGTGTGAACTGATAATCAACAAACCCTCATCTAACCTTAGGCTATGGAAGACCCTAAGTCAGATACGTGTGTGAAAAGATCACATACTTAAAAAGTAGCAAAGAATGCTAACAAGTTTGCTGCCAGAAATCCTCAAACTCATGTGAACACACCTTCTCAAACACCTCATCCAAATATGCATAAAGAATATACGTACTGATTCTCTTGTACCTATGCCGAATAGGACTCCTCCTGATATGGACTGCCTCCATAGACTACAAGGAGTACCTGTGTGCATAAAGAGAACATGTACCTGAATACTTAACATAAGATATAAATCTTATGTTAAACACCATCCAATGTCTTTGAAGTAGCCCGAAATCTTCATGTAGAAGACATCCTTCAAATACACCATGAAGATGGCTGATCCTCACCATTAAGCTGCTAATGACCAAGTCCTTTCCATGAACAAGAGATAACCTCCTCTCCATGAGCAAGAGTGTGAGCACACTCTTCATCTTCTTTAAGAAAAACTCCATAGCCGCTCCTCAACATGCTTGAAGTTAGCACCATGGCTGCCCCATGTGCTAGAAGAAACACCACCTCTATTGAGGTCCAAGCTCAAGGATTGTGTTGAAAACTAGGTGAAGGATACATTGATCAATGAGATTGGCCTTCTTATATAGTATTTCTTATACCTTGAAAAGCTCCAATCAAAGGCAATAAATCAAACGATCGTTATCTATGATTGTACTAAAAAACACATATTAAAAACGTTGTCCGTCACGGTCTTGCACGTTTGGAGTCGGTTTGCTTTACAATACTGTCAAATAATATGGCAATCTCCACGCTGCTCACGGGACTTGAACCCAGACCACAAGGATGGAGGTTCTTAGTCTATCCATAGCGCCCACACTGTTTTGTTCTACAACAGCCATAAAAGAGTTCTAGAGATGCTGTTTGCGCCCGTCTACTTGTGTGTACAAGGACTAAGAACAAAAGCTACATATGCTATTATCTGTGAGCAAGTTTAACCAACTTTGACCAATAGGAACATTGTTTTCCAACAGTTCTAGTTGTTTTAGTTGTTTCATTGGGTTTGAAGAAATACTTGTATGGCTAAATGGAACAATTTTTGTTGCTCTCATTTTAAAGTGCTCTTTTTGGTTGTTGCACATCACTTACAGGATAAAACATGGAGGAAGGAGAATTCTCATAAATCAAGCAAGGCCTAAGCTTCTCTTGCAAAGGATTATGAGGTGGTGGAATATTAGAAGGCATCATTTCTTACTTTTGCAACTACTTCTCAAACACCATGGTCCATTAGCAGGTCAGGGTCAGGTTCTTCAAACTGCTTTTTTACCTTTGCCACCTATTGCAAGAGATGTTTGCAGCAGGAAGAATACACCAACACATCGATTGGCATATGGGTAAGATGCAACAATAGATCTATTTGAAACATAATTGTAGAAGTCAATTTCTGACTAGAAAGGAATGGCTTGAGGAGTCTCATAGCTTCAGATGGAGACTAAAACAACCTACGGGAGGCCTTTTATATCAAAGTTTTGGTCAAGGAATATCTGTGTAATTTCCTTGTAGTGAAATGTTTGTACGCTTTATGGGAATATGGCTCTAATGTTCTCTATGGCCTTCTAATCCATCTTGTTTAGATTCTACTCATATAACTTTGTGTGACCTTTGTGTTGATATATTTAGGTAGTGATGTGTGTGAACACACTAGGACCACCGGGCCACTTTTTTCCCTCTTTGGGAGGTTTTTTCCCCCGGCTTGTATATACGCATATTGCCCTAATGGGCTACTTATCTTTGTAGATTCTCTAGTAATACATTCAGTATTGTGTGTTGTGCTCCAAGCTTCTTCTTCTTTCTTGTGATGTTCACGTGCTTCCGCAGACGTCTAACTCAAACAACTGGTATCAGAGCAGGTCCTCGCTTCATCTAGGGTGCCATTGACACTCCTTCGTTTGCAGTCTCAGATTCGCACGAAATTTGGTGAGCATACTCAGGGTGTTTCAGAGATCAAAACATCTTCGCTTTGTGGTGCCGAAATCGCCGTCTGAGCTCGTTTCGGCCTTCGAACGCACTATCGCAGTGCTTGTGCATGCTATTTTGTCTTTTTGTGCCAAACGTATATACCAGTTTCTGTTCGCCAGTATAAGCGTCTCGAAGTCTGCTACAGGTCTAGCAGAATTCGTCTCGGCAGTTCTGTTCAACTTTTTGAGATACAGACAATTTTTTGCATCAAGGTATTTTAGTCACCGGCCATGGGTGAAAGCAGTGATGTATTCCGTATGTTGGCTGTTGAGGATAAGTTGGATGGTACCAACTACCCGTTATGGGCTTATATGATGCGACATGTATTGGTTGCAAAAGGATTGTGGAATATTGTGCAGGGTGTTGAAAGACGTCCAGTTACACCTGTAACAACAAGTACTGCAAATACAGGTGTTGGAGCTGATGGAGATGGTGTCGAAGATGATATTGTGTAGATTCCTATTCGTGCTTCTGTTTCTACTGCACCTACAGCATAGCAAATTCGTTGGGATGGCAGAGATGCCCAAGCACATGCATTGATAGCTTTGTCTATCAAACATGCCATTATTCCTCATATTCGCTCTTGCAGAACAGCTAAGGATGTTTGGGAAACACTTACCACATTGTACCAAGTTAGGAATGAGGCTTGTGTTGCTTACCTCCGAAAACAGTTGAAGAGTAGTTTCCTAACAAAGATCAAAGACTTGAAGGAACAATTGATTTCTGCTGATGAGGTTATACCAGATAGCTTACTTGTGCAGACCATTCTGAATGGTCTTCCTGATTCATATCTGAGTTTTGCTTCTACTCTTCGGTTGATGATGAAAGGCAATCCAAATGCCTTGTCATTTGAGGAGTTAGTCTCTGTTTTGTTGCAGGAAGATCAGTCGAGGCACAACAGGTCCATTATGCATGTTGTAGATCAAGCTTTGCTGGCTAGTCAGAAGGGCAAAGGAAAATAGAGCTCTTCTACTAGTAAGCAGAAATCTGCAAATGCTGCACATTCGAAGAACCAAGACAAAGATGAGAAAAAATCAGAAAAGTAGAAATTGTTTTGTAAGTACTGTAAAGGGAATGATCATATCATAAAGAACTGTCCAAAACTGGCTGCAAAAGAGGAAAAGAAGAAAGAGGCTGGAATGGTTGTTGCAGAAGCCTCTACACCAAAAATAGAGTCTGCTAATCTTGTGCAGGAAGAAGAATGGGCGTTTACTACTGTTTGCAGTTTTGACCCATCTTCTCATGAGCAGTGCATGTCTGCAGTGGACTCAGATGTTTGGTACTTTGATAGTGGGGTGAACAAACATATTACCTTGCACTACAGTTTCTTCTCTTTACTCGAGCCTGCCCCTACAGGGAATACTATCACATGCGCCAACAACTCCTCTTATCCTGTTATGGGAGTTGGTAAGATCATTCTGACTACTGCTGATGGTAGTTCTTTCACCTTGTCAGATGCTTTATTTGTGCCAGGGATCAAGAAGAATCTGTTATCATTTTCTGCATTAGCCAAGATTGGCTTGGTTGTGAAATTTGTTGATGATAGATGTATAGTTCATGATCTGTCAAATGGCGATGTTATTATTGCTTCTGGCATTTTATGTCGTGGGTTGTATAAGCTCATAGACTATGAAAGATCTGAAAATGATTTGGCATGTGCAGTAAATGATTCTCAGGCTATGTCATATGCAAAGCTTTGGCATGCACGCTTTGGTCATCTGAATTTTGCTAGTTTGCTACGCCTGTAGAAATCTGAAATGGTGTCCTCTTTGCCCAAACTTGAGGCACCTGGAAAACATGTTTGTGAAGGCTGTATTTTGGGCAAAATGCAACATTCCTCCTTTCCAAAAGATGGTTCAGTTCGGGCTACACAAAAATTGCAGCTTCTACATAGTGATGTCTGTAGTCCTATGCAGACACCCTCTTTTGGAAATTACCTTTACTTCATGACTTTCATTGATGATTTTTCCAGGCATGTATGGGTATATCCACTCAAAGCAAAGTCCGAAGTGTTCATGTGCTTTAAACATTTTTTGGTTTTGGTTGAAAATCTGTCAGCATGTAAAATGGGCACCCTCCATTCTGATCGAGGGGGGTAATATATGTCTTCTGATTTTAATGCATTTCTAGCTGAACGTGGGATAAAACACCAGTGTACAGTGTCGTATACACCTCAAGAGAATGGATTTGCTGAACGAAAGAACAGGTCACTCATGGAGAAGGCGAGGTGCATGATCAAGAGTCAGGCTTTACCACATAGTTTCTAGCTTGAGGCTGTCATGTGTGCAACATATGTACTGAACAGGTGTCCCACTAAAGCACTACACTCTATCACTCCATATGAGGCTTGGCATGACCGCAAGCCATCTGTTGCTCATCTGCATGTTTTTGGTTGTTTGGCATATGCACTAGTGCCTCAACAACGTCATAGAAAATTAGATGATAAGGCAGTAAAATGTATTTTTGTTGGGTACAGTTCTGAAAGTAAAGGCTGTCGTCTGTATCATCCACATACTAAACGCATTCTGGTTAGCCGTGATGTTGTCTTTGTGGAAGATGCTATTCAGCCATTGCTTTCATGTACTAAGGAGACATCTGTTAGCTCCAAAGACATGTATGATACTTTGATGCCTCTTTTTACAGGTGGAGAGTCTGGTGCTAGTCCTAATGAGGCAACTTCTCAGCCTTTGCAGGTTTCATATGATGATGTAGATCATCCCATTTCTGATGCAGATTTACATGATGCACTTGTTGATGAGAGAGCTGATATTGAGCAGGCAAAAACTACGCCAAAATGGCTGGTGCAAACTTTGCGTGACAGTAAATTAGATGCACCTTTGTCATATCGTACTCGTTCAGGCTCTCATAGTGCCTCCTTTGCATCAGATTGCTGTGCTATGGCTACATCTAGTCTCTATGATGAGAATGAGCCTGTTTCTTTTGATGAAGCATAGAATTCAGAAAATTGGGTGGCTGCTATGCAATCTGAATATGATGCTATAATGAAGAATGGTACATGGTCTTTATGTGACTCGCCTCCTAGCAAGAAGGCCATTGGCACTAAGTGGGTATACAAGCTGAAGCGTAAACCTGATGGTATAGTTGAAAGGTATAAGGCTAGGCTTGTTGCAAAGGGTTATGCGCAGGAAAGAGGCATTGATTTTGATGAGACCTTGCACCTACATGCCGCATGACTACTGTTCGGAGCATTTGTGCACTTGCAGCCCATCATGGTTGGAATGTACATCAGTTGGACATTAAGACAGCATTTCTGAATGGTGACTTGCATGAAGAACTGTATGTTTTTCAGCCCCGTGGCTTTGTGCAGAAAGGGCATGAAAACCAAGTGTGCAGGTTAAAAAAGGCATTATATGGTTTAGGGTTTGAGAAGATACATGCCTATCTGTTTGGTATGAGAAGATACATGCCTATCTGTTTGGTATGAGAAGATACATGCCTATCTGTTTGCACATGGTTTTGAGAACAGTCCAACTGAAAGCACCTTATATGTTAAGCGTGCTAATGATGTGCTTCTGATCATTCTTGTCTATGTTGATGACATGCTGCTACTGGTCCTATTGAGAAGCATTTTGCTGATTTCAAGGCTGATTTGCATGCCTCATTTGAGATGTTTGATTTGGGGCATTTGCATCACTATTTGGGCATTCAATTTATGCAAGTTGATGGTGGAATGGCTTTGTGTCAAACGAAATATATTGACACATTATTGAAGTGTTTTGGCCTTGAATACTGTAAGCCTATTGCCACTCCTATGGAGACAGGATTATGATTGAGTCTTCATGATGTTGGAGATGCATTTGATGCTGTCCTCTATCAGCAGGCTGTTGGATGCCTGATTTACCTATGCATTACTCAGCAAGATATTCAGTTTGTTGTCTCATAGATGAGCAGGTTTATGCATTGCCCAGGAGTCAAGCATTGGCAGGCAGTTAAGTGCATCTCTCGCTACTTGAGTGGTACTCGGCTACTTGGGTTGTTTTATCCCAAGGGGGGATCACTACCGCTAGATTTGCATGCTTTTTCTGACTCAGATTGGGCTGGTTGCTATGACACTCGTGTGTCCACTAGTGGCTTTTGCTTCATGCTTGGTGGCTCATGTATATCTTGGTTGAGCAAGAAGCAGCCTACTGTGGCCACTTCTAGTTGTGAGGCTGAGTATAGGGAAGCTTTCACAGCGACTGTTGAGTGTGTGTGGCTTAGACGCCTTATGGCTGATTTGGGTGTTGGTCAGTCCTCTGCCACCACCATCTTCACTGACAGTTAGAGTGCATTGGAAGTTGCGAGGAACCCTGTGTTCCATGCTCGCACTAAGCACATTGAGGTGCATTATCACTATGTCACGGAGAGGTTCTCTGCTGGGAGATCAGCTTGGCATATGTGCCCACGCAGGAGAACATTGCACACCTTTTCACGAAGGCTCTACCTAGGGAGAAGTTTGAAGCTTTCCGCAAAGCTTTGGGCTTACTTCCTTTTGTGGAGTGATTTCCACATAGCTTGGCACTTCCTTATACATGAGTGCCAGCTCCTTATTCACCGCATCACTCCCAGGGGGATTTGTTGATATATTTAGGTAGTGATGTGTGTGAACACACTAGGACCATCGGGGCACTTTTTTCCCTCTTTAGGAGGTTTTTTTCCCCCGGCTTGTATGTACGCCTATTGCCCTAACGGGCTACTTATCTTTGTACATTCTCTAGTAATACATTCAGTATTGTGTGTTGTGCTCCAAGCTTCTTCTTCTTCCTTGTGTTGTTCGCGTGCTTCCGTAGACGTCTAACTCCAACACTTTGTAACTGGGAAATGTGGATACCAAGGGTTGTGTCCACTTCCCATCTTTTGGGGAATATTAGTAGATGTTTTTGTAATGATTCTTGTATCTGAGCAGGGTTCTACAATCGTGAACATTGGCCCTCTAATGATATATGAAGCCACTATCTCATTTTCTTTAGTCAATTCTCTGGAGTAACAGATGTAGAATTCTACACATTTGTTTGGATGGTGTTGCTCTAGTGCATCTACATGTGCTAGTTACAACCATCTTGCATATTTGTCTTCTTCCACGCAACAAGGTAAGATCCTTTGATTGGTGTGCTTGTATACACTTCTTACCATTACATGATACTTTTGAGATTTCAGTACTTCTTTACCCTTTGCTTTCATCAAGGGGTGCTTAGGTCCAAAAGTAAGAATAGGCCGTAGGTTTGGCCCACTTAGGCATGACTTCCAAGTTGAATAAGTAAACATCAAGAAGATCATCCGATACCCCTTGTGTGAATTCTCTTGAAGTAACTCTAGAAAGGTGATCCTCCCTAGGGTGAGTCTTTCCTTTCTTGACAGCTACCTCAAAATCATATTCCATTAGTAAGAGAAACCATCTCACTAATCTCCCTGTATTGCAAGGTTTGTCTTACTAGGTAAAGTAATGCTTGATGATCCATAAAAATTTTAAACTTATTTACAAGCAAATAATGTCTAAACTTCTTAATTGCATAGACCATGCCTAATCCTTCTCTTTGTATAGTTGTATAATTTCATTCAACTGCTTACTTGCATAAACAATGGGAAGGTCAATGTGTCCTTCACCCATAGGTTGTTTTAGCACACACCCAATCGCATAATTGGAAGCATCCTCATGAACATGGAAAGGCTCAATCCAATTTGGATGGTCCAAATTGGTGTTGAATACAATCGTCATTTAAGATCATAAAAAGAGTTTTTGCACTCTTCATTCCACTCAAAGTTAGTCAAAATGTTGTACAAGGGCTTTGCAATTATTGCATACATGTGAACAAAGCATCGATAATATCCATAGCGCCCCATGAAAGCTTGCACTTCCTTGACATTCGTTGGTCTAGGTAGCTCTACTATAGCTCAAAATTTATCCTTATCCATTGATATTCCATTCCTTGACACTATATGTCCTAGAATCTTGCCTTGTCCGACAATGAAAACACACTTTTTAGAGTTCAACCGAACCTCATATTCTCTACATTTGTCAAAAATCAGTCTCAATTCAGGGATGTGTGTTTGATTGATGTTTGAATGAGCACATAGATCTTCAACATAGACCTCTAAATTCTTTCACAATAATTCCCTAAACACGTGACACATCAACCTTTGAAATGTAGTAGGGGCATTGGTGAGCCCAAAAGGCATCACATGAAATGAGAAAATACCCCACTTTGTGGTGAAAGCCATCTTGTATTGATCTTCTGGGGCAATGGCCACTTTATTGTACCTCGAGAATCCATCAAGAAAGTTGTAGGCTTCCTCGCATGCTACACGTTCTAGGGAGTGTTCACTGATAGGAAGAGGATAGTTATCTCTAATGGTGGCAGTGTTAACTTTCTTCAAGTTAATGCACACTCGTAGCTTATCATTCTTCTTTGATATGACCATGATGGGGGATACACATTCGGTATGCTCAATTTCATAGATAAATCAAGCTTCTATCAAGTGATTGATTTCCTCTTTGATTTTTGTAGCATTATTATCACTGTAAGTGTAATGTTTCTATTTGTAGGGCTTGGTTTCTAAGGACATGGGAATTCTATGGGAACAAATATTCGGGTCTACTCCTTTCAAGTCTATATAGTTCCATGCCAACACATAATGCGATCAGTTCTTGGTTACTCTCTTCTATGGTTACTATAATTTTTTCTTGGTTTTCTCTTTGTTGTCATAGGCTAGACTTCAAATATTTCTTTATTGGCCATTCATATCATGACTTTTCGATTTCTATCTCATATTTTTTGAAGTTTCAGGGACTTTAAAAATGGCTTTCTCCTCTACGGGCTTCCTGATAGGTTTCTCTTCTTTTTTCCTCTTATCCTAACTGTCCCTTGTCACTATCAATTTCTCTTCTCCTTGTCTTTCCTGCTCCCGAATCCTAGCTTCTATTATGTAGAGGTACTCTTGCTCTGAAGCACAGAAAGGTTCCATGAGGATGGACTCTTCATCCTCATCACTATCTTCCTTGAGTTTACTAGTGTTAGGCTCACATTCTTCAATAATTGGATCACACATGAGTGTTCTATAAGAAGACCAAAATGTCTTAGCCATCCTCATCGCAATGGGGAGTGCATTGTTATTCATTAATAGCTATGTCCATTGTGGCTATAATTTTTGCCCAACCATGGGGTTCAAATTCTTCATCTAAAAACACCATAGGTGTGTAGGCTAGGTCTTGAACTAGTCTAGGGTTCTCCTTAGCACCTATGTCCCTAGGATCTGCTCTTCTCTCTTCCTCCACTACAACTTTACACATCCATAAATGAGTGTCTTCATGCATCCATGAGGATCTTGATCCAATGGAATGTACTAACTCTGTTTCATCTAATGTTCTATGGATTGGGTTCCATTGCAAAGGGGGTACATCTCTATGAGAGTAGTCCTTGAGATTGACTTTAGTTGTGACTCCTAAGTGTTGTAAGTACAAGGAATTGGTTACCTCTTGCACTATCTACAATTGTTGCATGAACGGTCTACCTAAAATCATCTCATAGATATGGTCCTTGCTAAAATCACATATGGAAATTGTGTGCTCAAACTCTATGCCACAAGTGGTGAGATTTATGCCTCCTAGTAGTCCTAAAGGCTTCTCAATGTGATTGTCTACCATTTGCAATTTCATCCTCATTGGCCTAAGTGTTGGCTTGCACCAATGCTTCTATCAAGAGGTGGTGGCAATGGAAACTCATGCACCTGAGTCTAGAATCACTTTGGTGGTGTAACCTTGTTAAGTAATCCTTCACTCATATCTCCAATCTTATCCAGGCATATCTCTAGCACTGACTTGTGTGTCCCTACTTGAGAGGGTGATTTAGCTACTTTTGGCACTTGTTCTCTATGTGCTTCCATATTTTTGGTTTCACTTTAAATAGCTCCTCTAAGGTGAGGTGACACTATAAAGACAAAAACATGACGAAGGAGAATTGGGAGCTTGAAGGAAATGAAATGGAAAACACGACCATGATGATACATCTTCCATGAAAACTTTTGCAAGAAGCACAAAGAGAAGGCATTTGCGAAGATGAGCATTGGAAAAGCTAGTCCATTGCAAGCCCAAGAAAAATAATCCTCTATGAAGAAAATCTATGACAAATGTAAGGTAAAGAAAGCCAAGTTATCTTTCTCTTGCATTTTATCTTATTCTTTCCAAGTACATCATAGATGTGTCAATGATATGGATGTTGTTGGGAATCAAACTCACAATCTCATAGCTGGGAGTATGATGGGCTAACCACTAGTCCCAAAAGCCATGGATGAAGATTAATTCCTTGTCCTCTCGCTTAAGGTGTGGTTCAACCATCCCCTGCTAGGATTAAATGACATTCCTTTTCCCTTAGACTGAGCATTGCCCTCAATTCTCACTTCTGGACCCTTCTAACTGTCTTGGACCCACTTTCCATGCATGAGTGATTCCACCAACCTCAAACTCTAGTGCTTGGACCAAATTTGGACCTATCCCACCCTCTGTGGGTGCCCAAATTCCCATGCATCTTCATGTAAGGCCAGTTTCACACTCACCAAGGACAAGCACTTTTTCCAAGTGCCCACCAAATGAGACGCCTTACCTCCATCTAGCCCAAGTTCCTCAACTAGGCTCTGATACCAATGTTGAGTTCTCTTACGGTGTGGTTCAACCATCCCCTACTAGGATAATGTGACAGATGCATAATGCATATATATTCCCCATATGGCATAATTAAGGAAATGTGAAAGTGCAAGTGTGCATTTGAGCATCCCTAAAATTAGAATAAGAATAAATGCATTTTTTTGGGCATATGAGTAAGAATGTAAATGCCCAAGGAAGGATTGTAAATGCGAAAGAGGTGGAATAGTTCCAAATATCCAAACAAATATGCGTCACTATTGTAAAGACACAAAGGATAGACATAGCTTTGATTGATGTTGATCTGGTCAAAGGTCAAAGTGATCAATTCTGGAGCTCACAAAGGTCAAAGTGGTGACTTTGCAAGTGATGCACATGTGGTGCAAAAATGCAAAGTGGTTCACAAGTGATGCACAAGGGGCCAAGAACAAGGGTGCACAGGTTCAAGTGAACCTTCCCTTATGCACAGATTTTGAAGAAATGAAGGTCAAAAGTGGAAAAGGGATGAAGTGAAGCGGTACATAAGAGTTTCTGTGTGACTCCCCATTTAAAGTTTTGTTTCTCCTAAAGTCACTACAAGACAAAATAGAGTCATTTGCCTTACACATAAAGTGGTTCTTGGGACATCAAAGTGAGCACCAAGATACACTCGCAGTTGAAGCGACGTATGAAGGAGGAATCAAATACAATCAAAGGGCATTAACAATTCATGGACGAAGGAGTTAAGCTAAGGAGCGAGAGAGAGCAAGTTACTTGAACAATGAGTATGCAGAGAGAAACTAGGAGAGCACATAAAGTAGAACAAGTATCATCAAGAAAATGTTGCACATTGACAAAAGAGAGTGATCCTTCCTTCAACCTTATTGGAAGCTTGAGTGCAAGGTGTGCAAAAGAGCAAGCTAAGACTGACAAAGAGGAGGTTTGGCGTACAAAAGATTGTGGTATTTTTGTATACTTGTGTGTGCTATTTGGCTTATTCGCTACACATAGGAACAATTTTGTCTCATTTTAAACAAGGATATTGTATTTCTTATTGTTAATCAAGACACAGAGGGTTATGGTGTATTTGTATCTCTTCTTCTTCTCCATTCTTGTCCTCAAAATACTCAAGTACCTTTAAGCTAAAGAATCCCCCAACAAAATTTTGCACACCCGATTGGACCAGGCGGCTTGAGCATAGAAGAACTAATATTACCAAGTGAAGAAGAAGTGCAAATTTGTCAATAACATTGAAGAGGTAATATTACTTTTCCTTGAAAGTATCTTAACCTAAGGAATAGGATGCACAACTCATGATCGCAACCCAATCACAAACTTTAAGAGTACCTTGCAAAATAACAAGAAGAAAAGTCGTTCGTAGGTCAGCCAACCCTCTTTCATCAACATCACACACATCACTACCTAAATGTATCAAAAAAATCCCCCTGGGAGTGATGCGATGAACAAGGAGTTGGCACTCATGTATAAGGAAGTGCCAAGCAATGTGGAATCAATCCACAAAAGGAAGTAAGCCCAAAGCTTTGCGAAAAGCTTCAAACTTCTTCCTAGGCAGATCCTTTGTGAACAGGTCTGCAATGTTCTCTTGCATGGGCACATATGCTAAGTTGATATCTCGAGCAGAGAACCTCTCCCTGACATAATGATAGTGCACCTCAATGTGCTTAGTGTGATCATGGAACACATGGTTCCTCGCAATTGCCAATGCGCTCTCATTGTCAGTGAAGATGGTGGTGGGAGAAGACTGACCAACACCCAAATCAGCCATAAGGCATCTCAACCACACACACTCAGTAGTCGTTGTGAAAGCTACCCTATACTCAACCTCAAAACTAGAAGTGGCCAGAGTAGGATGCTTCTTGCTAACCAAGATATGCATGAGCTACCAAGCATGAAGCAAAAACCACTAGTGGATACACGTGTCATAGCAACCAACCGAGTCAAATTCAGAAAAAGGCATGTAAATCTGGCAGTAGTGATCCCCCCTTGGGATAAAACAATCCAAGTAGTCAGGTACCACTCAAGTAGCAAAAAATGTGCTTAACTGCCTACCAATGCTTGACACAGAGGCAATGCATAAACCTGCTTATCTCTGAGACATCAAACTGAATATCTGGCCGAGTAATGCATAAGTAGATCAAGCATCCTATAGCCTACGGATAGAGAACAACATCAAATGCATCTCTAGCATCATGAAGACTCAATCGTAAACCTGTCTCCATAGGAGTGGCAATAGGTTTACAATCTTCAAAGCTAAAATGTTGCAATAATATCTCAATATATTTTTTTTGACACAAAGCTATTCTGCAATCAACTTGCATAAATTGAATGCCCAAATAATGATGCAAATGACCCAAATCTGACATGTCAAATGAGGCATGCAAATTAGCTTTAAAATCAGCAATATGCTTCTCATGAGAACTAGTGAGCGACATGTCATCAACATACACAACAATGATCATAAGTTGTTTGCACGCTTAACATATAAGGTGCTCTCAGCTAGATTGTTCTCAAAACCACGTGCAATCAGATATGCAGTTATTTATTCATACCAAGCATGTGGTGCTTACTTCAAACCATATAATGCCTTTTTCAATGTGCACACTTGGTTTCATGCCCTTTCTGCACAAAACGATGGAGCTGGAAAACAAACACTTCTTCATTCAAAAATGTAGTTTTAATGCTCAAATGATGTACATTCCAACCATGATGAGCTGCACATGCGCACATGCTACGAACAGTAGTCATTTGGCAAGTAGGAGCAAAGGCATCATCAAAATCAATGCCTATTTCCTAAGCATAACCTGTTGCAACAAGCCTAGCCTTATACATGTCAACTATTCCATCAAGCTTACACTTCAACTTGTATATCTAGTTAGTGTCAATGGCCTTCTTGTCGGGAGGCAAGTCACATAAAGATGAGGTGCCAATGTTCATTATAGCATCATATTTAGATTGCATAGCAACCATCCAATTTTCTGAATTTTGTGCTTCATTAAACGAAACAGGTTGATTCTCATTATAGAGACTAGAGGCAGCCATAGCATAGCAATCTAATACAAAAGAAGCAGTATCAGGTCTCTCATCAACAAGTGCATCATGTAAATCTACATCAGAAATGGAATGATCTGCATCATCACATGAAACCTGTAAAGGCTTAGAAGTTGCCTCATTAAGACCAGTACTAGACTGTCCACCTATAAAAAGAGGCAACAAAGTGTCATACATGTCTTCAGAGCTAATTAATGTCTCTTTAGTACATGAAAGTAATGGCTGAATAGCATCTTCCATAAAAACAACATCACAACTAACCTTATGCAAGAAATAAGAATAACATCACCATTTGAGAAATCATGAACTAAATTTTTGTTATAAAAAATTTGACAGCCAAACGAATCTTGGCTAATGCTGAAATTGACAACTTATTTTTTCTTGATCCTTGGTACATACATAGTATCTGACAATGTGAAAGAACTAACATTAGTAGTGGTGGAAATGGTAAGAAGTAGTTAGAATTATGTTACCAACTCGCATTACAAGATGCTCAAGTGAACTGAAGAATCTACACCCCAAGGTAATATGTTTGATTTCCCCAAAATCAGAGTACCAAACATATGAGTTTGCTGAAGACAAACACTGCTCATGAGAAGATGGGTCGCTGCATGCAATAGTAAATGCCCATTCTTCATTCTGAACAAGATTAATAGGCTCTCTTTTAGGTATAGAGGCCTCTGCAACAACCATTCTAGTCTCTTTCTTCTTTGCCTCTTTTTGCAGCCAGTTTTGGACAACTCTTCATGACATGATCATTTTCCCTACAATATTTGCAAAACTATTTCTATTTTTTTGTTTTCTTGTCTTTTTTGTCTTCGAAAATTTTTGTTTGCTAGTAGCTGAGCTCCATTTACCTTTGCCCTTCTAAATAGCTAAGAAATCTTGATCTATAACATGCATAATGGACCTCTTCTACCTGGACTAAACTTCCTGCAACAAAACAGAGACTAACTCCTTAAATGTTAAGGCATTTGGATTGCCTTTCATCATCAATCGAGGACTAGAAGCAAAACTCTGATATGAATTTAGAAGACCATTCAGAACAGTCTACAAACACATAATATATTATAGCTATAAGCAATAAACATAATGATAAAATTCAGATTTGTAGCAGTATCCATTTCAACTGTAAACTAGTAAGCAAGCATATCCATCAAAGTTACAAATAATACTTCAAAGTCACTGGTGGAACCATGAGCCTAACTCTCAGCATCTCTTCATATGGAGTGGTAGACTTCAATGCTTTAGTGGGACACTTGTTAAGTACATATGCTGCACACATAACAACCTCAAGCTAGAAATTATGTGGTAAGGCTTGACTCTTGACCATACACCTTGCCATCTCCATGAGTGACCTGTTCTTCCGTTCAGCAACTCCATTCTAATGAGGTGTATACGACACTATACATTGATGTTTTATCCCTTGTTCATCCAGAAAGTCATTAAAATTGAAAGAAACCCCCTTGATCAGAATGGAGGGTGCCCATTTTACATGCTCACAGATTTTCAGCCAAAACCATAAACTGTTTGAAGCACATAAACACTTCGGACTTTGTTGTCAATAGATATACCCATGCATGCCTAAAAAAGTCATCAATGAAAGTCACGAAGTAAAGATAGTTTCCAAAAGAGGGTGTCTCCAAAGGACCACAGACATCACTGTGAACAAGCTGCAATTTCTGAGTAGCTCGAATGGAACCATCTTTTGGGAACGAGGAATGCTACATTTTGCCCAAAATACAACCTTCACAAACATGTTTACCAGGTTAAGTTTGGGCAAGAGGAACTGTACATGTGTCATCAACAAATTTCACAACCAAGCCAATCTTGGCTAAAGTTGAAACCGATAACAAATTCTTCTTGATCCCTGGCACAAATAAGGCAAAATGATCTTACCAACTCCCATGATAGGATAAGAGGAGCATTAGTCATCATATCCAAGATCAAGGACTATCAACAAAAAAATTGAAGCTTTTTGGACCACCTAGAACTTGCAAAATCTGTCCAAGTTGTACATAGTCTTCTTGTATTATTTTTTTTGCCTAGTTTTATTATTTTTCATCAATTTTTATGCTTTTTTCTTTATGCTTTTCATGCAATTTAGAAACCATTTCATATCCCAATTCATGAGCACCTTGTTGGAAATTTTTACGAATTTTTTTGGAGTTCTTAGATTTTTTTTTTTGGATTTTTGGTCTTTTTTTCAAATTTTTTTTCTTGTTAAAATAGAAGAAAAAGAAAGCTCTCTAACTTTTTGTGTGTGGCAAGCTATCTAGAAGTTGTGGTTTTTTTTTGTTTTTGGGATCTTTTTCGGAATTTATTTACATTTTTTTCTTATTTTTTGGCATTTTCCTCCCCCAAAAGAGCGACCCCTTGTTTTTACTCTTATTAAAAAAACTCCACTCTCTCTCTAGCTCTCTCTACTCTCTCATCCTCTCTTTATCTTCTCCGTCTACTTCTCTCACCATCCCTCTACCTCTCTCTACCCTCTCCCTCTGCTTCTCCACCCTCACTTTACCTCTTTCTACCCTCTCTCTAACTATCCCTACCTTCTCTCTCTTTTCTCTCAATCTCTCTACTCTCTCCCTTCTCCCATTGCCCCCTCTCTCACCCTCTCTCTACATCTCTCTATCTTCTCCCTCTACTTCTCTCACCCTCTCTCTACCTCTCTCTACCTCTCTTTACCTCTCTCTACCCTCTCTCTTTTCTCTCACTCTCCCTCTACTCTCTCCCTCCCCTTGCCCCCCCCAAATTGCCCCAAATCCCTATTGCCTTCCCTTCTCATCCCCTCCAACCATCTTGCTTCTTCTTCCATTTTCACTGACATGGTGTTCAGTTTTGTTATTCCTTTGTTGTGTTGTTCATATGATTTTGTTTGCGATTTTATCCCATCTTCTGTGGAGGTGATGCATATTTGCTCATGGCTTAGCTTTAGCTCTCCGGGACGGAGAGCCCTTTAGGTGGTGGATGAGTCTTGAGCTGGTCAAAGGTCAAAGTGTTCAATTGTGGAGCCAGTAAAAGGTCAAAGTGGTGACTTTGCAAGTGATGCATAGGTGGTGCAAAAGTGCAAAGTGGTGCACAAGTTCAGGTGAATCCTCCCTTATGCACACATTATGAAGAAATGAAGGTCAAAAGTGGAAAAGGGATGAAGTGAAGCAGTACGCAAGAGTTTATGTGTGGCACCTCATTTAAATTTTTGTTTCTCCTAAAGTCACTATAGGACAAAACAAGGACTCATTAGACTTACACATAAAGTGGTCCTTGGGACATCAAAGTGAGCATCAAGCTACATGAGCAATTGAAGTGACATACGAAGGAGGAATCGGAGACAACTAAAGGGCATTAACAATTCTTGGACGAGGGAGTTAGACTAAAGAGCACGGGTGAGCAAGAGACTTGAATAGTGAGTACATAGAGAGCAACTAGGAGAGCACCTTGTTGGAGTTTGAGGTCTATCAAAGCACACGAATAGCACAAGGAAGAAGAAGAAGAAGAAGAAGAAGAAGAAGAAGAAGAAGAAGAAGAAGAAGAAGAAGAATCTTGGAGAACAACACACAAATCTGAATGTATTACCAAGAGAATGTACAAATATAATTAACTCATTAGGGCAATAGGGGTATATACAAGCCAAGGGAAAAGACCTCCTAAAGAGGGCAAAAGTGCCTCAATGGTCATAGTCTGTTCACATGCATCACTATCAAAATATATAACCAAACCCCCCTAGGATTGGTGCAGTGAACAAGGAGTTGACACTCATGTATAAGGAAGTGCCAAACTATGTGGAAAGAGATCAATCTACAAAAGGAAGTAAGCTCAAAGCTTTACGGAAAGCTTTAAAGTTCTCCCAAGGTAGAGCCTTTGTGAAAAGGTCTCCAATGTTCTCTGTTGATATATCTAGGTAGTGATGTGTGTGAACACACTAGGACCGCCGGGGCACTTTTTTCCCTCTTTAGGAGGTTTTTTTCCCCCGGCTTGTATATACGCCTATTGCCCTCATGGGCTACTTATCTTTGTACATTCTCTAGTAATACATTCAGTATTGTGTGTTTCTGTTACAAGCTTCTTCTTCTTCCTTGTGATGTTCGCGTGCTTCCGCAGACATCTATCTCCAACAATTGGTATTAGAGCAGGTCGTCGCTTCATCTAGGGCGCCATCGACACACCTCCGTTTGTAGTCTCAGATTTGCATGAAATTTGGTGAGCTCGTTTCGGCCTCCGAACGCACTATCACAATGCTTGTGCAGGCTATTTCGTCTTTTTGTGCCAAAGGTATATACCTATTTCTGTTCGCCAGTATAAGTGTCTCGACAGGTTTAGCAGAACTCGTCTGGGCAGTTCCGTTCAACTTTTTGAGATATAATCAATTTTCTGCAGCAAGGTATTTTAGTCACCGGCCATGGCTGAAAGCAGTGATGTATTCCGTATGTTGGTTGTTGAGGATAAGTTGGATGGTACCAGCTACCCATTATGGGCTTATATGATGTGACATGTATTGGTTGCAAAAGGATTATGGAACATTGTGCAGGGTGTTGAAAGACATCATGTTACACCTGTAACAACAAATACTGTGAATACAGGTGCTGGAGCTGATGAAGATGGTGTCGAAGATGATATTGTGCAAATTCCTGTTCGTGCTCCTATTTTGGTGCACCTACTGCAGAGCAGATTCGTTGGGATGGTAGAGATTCCCAGGCACATGCATTGATAGCTTTGTCTGTCAAACGTGCCATTATTCCTCATATTCGCGCTTACAGAAGAGCCAAGGATGCTTGGGATACACTTACCACATTGTACCAAGCTAGGAATGAAGCTCGTGTTGCTTACCTCCGAAAATAGTTGGAGAGTGAGCACATGAATGAAGGTGATTCTATGGACAGTTTCCTAACAAAGATCAAAGACTTGAAGGAACATTTGATTTGTGTGTATGAGGTTATACCAGATAGCTCACTTGTGTAGACTGTTCTCAATGGTCTTCCTGATTCGTGTGCAACATATGTACTTAACAGGTGTCCCACTAAAGCACTGTAGTCTATCACTCCACATGAGGCTTGGCATGACCGCAAGCCATCTTTTGCTCATCTGTGTGTTTTTGGTTGTTCGGCATATGCACTAGTGCCTCAACAACATCGCAAAAAATTGGATGATAAGGCAGTAAAATGTATTTTTGTTGGGTACAGTTCAGAAAGTAAAGGCTATCGTCTGTATCATCCACAGACTAAACGCATTCTGGTTAGCCGTGATGTTGTCTTTGTGGAAGATGCTATTCAGCCATTGCTTTCATGTACTAAGGAGACATCTATTAGCTCCAAAGACATGTATGATACTTTGATGCCTCTTTTTACAGGTGGACAGTCTAGTGCTGGTCCTAATGAGGCAACTTCTCAGCCTTTGCAGGTTTCATATGATGATGCAGATCGTTCCATTTCTGATGCAGATTTACATGATGCACTTGTTGATGAGAGAGCTGATATTGAGCAGGCAAAAACTATGCCAAAATGGTTGGTGCAGACCTTGCGTGACAACAAATTAGATGCACCTTTGTCATATCGTACTCGTTCAGACTCTCATAGTGCCTCCTTTGCATCAGATTGCTATGTTATGGCTGCGTCTAGTCTCTGTGCATGAGAATGAGCCTGTTTCTTTTGACGAAGCACAGAATTCATAAAATTGGATGGCTGCTATGCAATTTGAATATGATGCTATAATGAAGAATGATACATGGTCTTTATGTGACTTGCCTCCTGGCAAGAAGGACATTGGCACTAAGTGGGTATACAAGCTGAAGCGTTAACCTTATGGTATAGTGGCAGGTATAAGGCTAGGCTTGTTGCAAAGGCTTATGCGCAGGAAAGAGGCATTGATTTTGATGAGATCTTTGCACCTACATGCCGTATGACTACTGTTCGGAGCATTTGTGCACTGCAGCCCATCATGGTTGGAATGTACATGAGTTGGACATTAAAACAACATTTTTGAATGGCGACTTGCATGAAGAAGTGTATGTTTTTTAGCCTCGTGGCTTTGTGCAAAAAAGGCATGAAAACCAGGTGTGCAGGTTAAAGAAGGCATTATATGGTTTAAAGCAAGCACACGTGCTTGGTATGAGAAGATACATGCCTATCTGGTTGCACATAGTTTTGAGAACAGTCCAACTGAAAGCACCTTATATGTTAAGCGTGCTAATGATGTGCTTCTGATCATTGTTGTCTATGTTGACGACATGCTGCTCAATGGTCCTATTGAGAAGCATATTGCTGATTTCAAGGCTGATTTGCATGCCTCATTTGAGATGTCTGATTTGGGGCATTTGCATCACTATTTGGGCATTCAGTTTATGCAAGTTGATGGTGGAATGGCTTTGTGTCAAACGAAATATAATGACACATTATTGCAGCATTTTGGCCTTGAAGACTGTAAGACTATTGCCACTCCTATGGAGGCAGGTTTACGATTGAGTCTTCATGATGCTCAAGATGCATTTGATGTTGTTCTTTATCAGCAGGCTGTTGGATGCTTGATTTACTTATGCATTACTCGACCAGATATTCAGTTTGCTGTCTCACAAATGAGCAGGTTTATGCATTGCCCAGGATTCGCGCATTGGAAGGCGGTTAAGCGCATCTTTCGCTACTTGAGTGGTACTCGGCTACTTGGGTTGTTTTATCCCCAAGGGGGATCACTACCACCAGATTTGCATGCTTTTTCTGACTCAGATTGGGCTGGTTGCTATGACACTCGTGTGTCCACAAGTGGTTTTTGCTTCATGCTTGGTAGCTCATGTATATCTTGGTTGAGCAAGAAGCAGCCTAATGTGGCCACTTCCAGTTGTGAGGCTGAGTATAGGGAAGCTTTCACATCGACTGTTGATTGTGGCTCAGATGCCTTATGGCTGATTTGGGTGTTGGCTAGTCTTGTGCCACCACCATCTTCACTGACAGTCAGAGCACATTGGCTGTTGCGAGGAACCCTGTGTTCCATGCTTGCACTAAGCACATTGAGGTGCATTATCACTATGTCAGGGAGAGGTTCTCTGCTAGGGAGATCAGCTTGGCATATGTGCCCACGCAGGAGAACATTGCACACCTTTTCACGAAGGCTCTGCCTAGGGAGAAGTTTGAAGCTTTCCGCAAAGCTTTGGGCTTACTTCCTTTTGTGGAGTGATTTCCACATAGCTTGGCACTTCCTTATACATGAGTGCCAGCTCCTTGTTCACAAAATCACTCCCAGGGGGGATTTGTTGATATATTTAGGTAGTGATGTGTGAACACACTAGGACAGCCGGGGCACTTTTTTCCCTCTTTAGGAGGTTTTTTTCCCCCGACTTGTATATACGCCTATTGCCCTAATGGGCTACTTATCTTTGTACATTCTCTAGTAATACATTCAGTATTGTGTGTTTGTGCTCCAAGCTTCTTCTTCTTCCTTGTGTTGTTCACATGCTTCCGCAGACATCTATCTCCAATATTCTCTTGTGTGGGCACATATGCCAAACTGATCTCTCCTGTAGAGAACATCTCCCTAACATAATGATAGTGCACCTCAATGTGCTTATTGTGAGTATGGAACATAGGGTTCCTCACAACTTCCAATGCAGTTTGACTATCAGTGAAGATGGTGGTGGCAAAAGACTGACCAACACCCAAATCTTTCATAAGGTGTCTGAGCCACAAACACCCAAAAATCATTGTAAAAGTTGCTCTATACTTGTTGGTGCAATTAGCAAGCCTAAGTGCTTGGCTAATCATTCATGTCTACACATCATTTTATCCCTTCACAAAAAGGAATTTCATGTGAACCTATGCTAGTCATTTTGGGCACAATTACTTTGGATAAATGTAAAAGCAAGGAAAATAAGGAATCTCATGAAGTTCGAGAGCTGAACCCATGACTCATGTGGTAGGAAGAATCAATTCAAATCATCCCTAAAGTATAGGAACACTTTGAGGTGAGGGAAAATTCAAATTTAAACTTGGAATATGTGTATAAATATACATATTTTGAGTTGCGAGATGAGTGAGCCATTGTAAAAGGCATTGATCTACTTCAGTGAGCATATATTGAGCTCATTTCATGTATGATTAGTCCACTACACTTCCCTTGTATCATATGTGTATTAGCATACACATTGTGATACATTACTTCCAAGTTCATTTTTGTCTACTATTCTTTGCAACAAGTTCATCCTTTTAGTGATTTTGTGGAATTGATTTCTCTGCATGTACTCCATCATTTGATGTACTTTAATTTGAGTTAGTTAGAGTAAAGTGTTTACTACTTGCATATAAATTTTCATCACATTTGGTTTAGAGGATCTCGAGATATGGATCTTAGAAGGTGACTATGTTTGCACACCTTCTAGATCCTGAAATGTCAAGATGACCCCCTTGACTTGTTAGAACCATTTCTTAGTTTATGGTGTGGCTAAATCGATTAGATAACTTGCTTTAGTTAGCTACACACTTCAATTAGATGTGTGCAAAATCTCTCTAGTCAAATCATACTAGGTTGTGAGCTTTGAGCAAATTACTGAGCACTTCTATTCCCAAAATAGAAGGTTTCTTCACTTTCTAGTACATGCAAGTTATCTGTTTTGATGCAAACTTTTGGGAATGATGCTCCAAGGCACTTAGCGGTTCCAACTCTGATTTTTTACTTCCACACATCAAGAATTGCAAGACTTTACAAGAGACTCGGAATTCTCTTGAAGCATTCTTCTCATCAAGTACCAAGGCAAGAAAGAATCAACTATGGATGGAGTTCAACACACTCAAGAAGATGCCCAAGCAAAGTATGACTGATTTTGTCACCAAAATGGACCTAGCAGATCAACTTGGAAGCATTGTAGAGATCATTGATGAAGAGTATATAGTGAGACAAGTGATCAATGGAATAAAGGCAGATGACAAATGGGAAGCTTTCACCACAACCATGGACCTCTACATGGACATGCAAGCTCTTGATTTCAACACCCTCGTGGGAGAATTGTTCACACATGAGGCAAAGCTTAGCTTATGAAGAATGGAGATAACTCAAAAGGTAATCAATCCTGTGTCCTATATACAAATAAGAACAAGAATAAAGATATCAAAGGCAAAGGTAAAAAGTCCGAGGATGAAAAAGTACCTTTCAACCTAAGTGCTTGGCTAATCATTTAGAATTACGCACCATTTCATCTCTTCACAAAAAGGAACTTCATGTGAACCTATGCTAGTCATTTTGGGCATCGTTACTTTGGATAAATGTAAAAGCAAGGAGGTGAACCCACAACTCATGTGGTAGGAAGAATCAATTCAAATCATCCCTAAAGTGTAGGAACACTTTTAGGTGAGGGAAAATTCAAATTCAAACTTGAAATATGTGTATAAATACACATATTTTTAGTCACGAGATGAGTGAGTCATTCTATGAGGCATTGAGCTACTTCAATGAGCATAAATCGATCTCATCTCATGTGTGAGCAGTCCACTACACTTCCCTTGTATCATATGTTGATTAGCATATACATTTTCATACATTACTTCAAGTTCATCTCTGTCTACTATTCTCTTCAACACCTTCATCATTTCAGTGATTTTGTGGAATTGATTTCTCTGTGCGTACTCCATCATTTGCTATACTTTAAATTGAGTGAGTTAGAATGAAGTGTCTACTAGGTGCACATCATTTTTCATCACATTTGGTTTAGATGATCTCGAGATAGGAATAATATAAGGTGACTAAGTCTGCACACCTTCTAGAACCTGAAATGTTAGGATGACCCCCTTGACTTGTTAGAATCATTTCTTAGTATATGGTGTGGCTAAATTGATTAAATAACTTGCTTTAGTTAGATATTCAATTAGATGTTTGCAAAAGCTCCCTGGTCAATTCATACTAAGTTGTGAGATCTGAGCAAATTACTGACCACTTCTATTTCCAAAATAGAAGGTTTCTCAGTACATGCAAGTTATTCCTTCTAATGCAAACTTTTGGGAATGATGCTATAAGACACTTAGTGGTTCCAAATGACTTATTGAAGGTAAAGGAATCTATTAAGCATCCTTAGAGTTAACTTGGCAGGTGTAGAGCAGTTTTTGTGCAACACCAGCTCATCTCTAGAACCTACCTATCCATCTCCTCACAATACATAGCCTCACAACTAGAAGTGGCCACAGTAGGGTGCTTCTAACTCAACCAAGATATACACGAGCTACCAAACATCAAGCAAAAACCACTGGTGGACACATGAGTGTTATACCAGCCAACCAAATTAGATTCAATAAAAGCATGTTAATCTGGTGGTAGTGATCCCCCTTGGCATAAAACAATCCAAGTAGTCGAGTACCACAGAAGTAGCAAAAAATGCACTTAACCACCTACCAATGCTTGACACCTGGGCAATGTATAAACGTACTCATATGTGAGACAACAAACTAAATATCAAGCCTAGTTATGCATAAGGAAATCAAGCATCTAATAGCCTGTTGATAGCGAACAACATCAAATGCATCTAAAACATCATTAAGACTCAATCATAGACATGTTTTTGAGATCATACAAGGCTTCATGCAAGCAACAAACCATATGCTCTTGCCCTTTCATGGAAAATCCAAGAGGTTGCTTCACATAAACCTCTTCTTGCAAATCACCATTCAAGAAAGCTATTTTTATGTCCAAGTGATGTACTTTCCAACCTCGATGGGTAGCCAATGCAACCACGGTACGAATGATAGTCATGTGTGAAGTAGTTGCAAAAGTTTCCTCATAGTCAATGCTGTATTTTTGCACATATCCTTTGGCAACTAATATAGCTTTGTAGCGATCAATTCTACCATCTGACTTTCCCTTAATCTTGTAAATCCACTTTGTACCAATGAGATTTTTTCCTTTTGGAAATTCACATAACTCCCAAGTACCATTCCTATGTATACCATCCATTTTTTATTGCATAGCACTCAATTCAATGTGGATCGTTACATGCATCTTCAAAAGTAAGTGGCTCTTCATTACATGATATTGCAATAAGAGAATAATCCACAAAATTACTTGATGCATGGTGAGGGTTTGATCTTGTTCTACTAAGTTTAAATTTGTTGTCTTGCAAAGTTTGTTTTAGCCACTTTGGCATACTTTGTGCACTCTTGATAGACATGAGCTCATTATTTTATACATCGTCAACATGTATCATTGGATGAATTTCATGCTCATTTTCAGCCATATTTTGATGCAAATGTTCAGCCATATGTGGTTCAAAGTTTTCAGCAGTTTTGATGATTTTTGGCTGAAATTTTTTAGCCATGTTTGGTTGAAAATTCTCTGCATTTTCAACTCTATTTTGCTTAAATTTTTTAGCTCTTTGAGCCTTACTTGGCTAGTCTACATGGGCATATTCAAACACACCACTTTGGAACAAAGGCATGAGTGTATTGAACAGATCTTGTGAGCTAACATTTGGTTGTTTTTTGCATTCAAGTAGAGAAAATTTTGAATTTTCGCCAAATACCACATCTCAATTCACAATAATTGTGTTTGTCAATGGATGGTACAAAAAATATCCCTTACTTTCAGCACTATAACCAACAAATATACATTTTTGTGCCTTGTCATCAACTTTGTGACATTGTTGTAATGGCACAAGAGCATATGCCAAACAACCAAACACACGCATATGACTAACCATAGGCTTATGTCCATTCCAAGCCTCATAAGGAGTGATGATTCTCAATGCTTTTGTAAGGTAACGATTCAACACATAGTTTGCACACATGACCACCTCCATCCAAAAATTATCAAGAAGGTGCTTTCTTTTAACCATACATCGTACCATTTCAAAGAGAGCTCTATTTTTTTGCTCCGCAACACCATTTTGCTGAGGTGTATATTGCATCATACATTGGTGTGAAATACCTCTTTCATGAAGAAAAGCATTAAACTCATGTGACATGTATTCACCATCATGATCCATGCATAGAGTCAAAAGCTTGTTTGAAGAAAAATTTTCAGCCATAGCTAAAAATGCTTGAAGCAAGAAAATACCTCATTCTTTGCTTTCATAGGATACACCCATGTATGGTGAGTAGCATCATCACTGAAGGTAACAAAATATACATGCTTCCCAAACGATGGAGCTTTGACGGGACCACATACATCACTATGAAGAAGCTGCAATTTTCTTCGAGTGTGTGTATGGCTATCTTTTGGAAAATAAGCACGATGAATTTTTCTAAGAATGCAACCTTCACATGCATGCTTTTCAATGGACTCAAGTGTTGGAAAACCAATAACCATGTCCTTCTTTTGTAAGTAAAACAAACTATTGAAGTTTAAGTGACCAAAAAGAGCATGTCAAAGCTCCATTTCAACCATGGAAGAAGTATAAGAAAGTAAAGCATTTGAAGCAGCCCTCTTGTATGTATCCAAGTGATACAAACCATTACATAATGTGTCAGACATCACGATAATATCACCATTGCTGAAATCATGAACCATATACTTATCATCAACAAAGTGTACATGAAGTCTACCTTTGGCAATCAACAGAACTAGAATTAAGTTCTTCTTGATATTGGGTACATGCAATGCATTTTTCAAGATAATCACACTTCCATTTGCAACTGTAAGCTCAATTTCTCCTATTCATGAAGTCTCAAGGCTATTCTCGAAGCAATGAGGATCATTGTCTCTACACAAAAAGATGCTCAGATGGCAGCTTGATATGATTGATACTTTATGTCGATGATATGTTACTCATGATATGAGTAAAAGATGCATATACTTGGCTCAAAGTGAGTACATATCCAAAGTACTTCATAGGTTCAATATGCAGGGTGGAAAGGCATTGAGTACACCTTCACCCACATATGTGAAATTGAGCAAGGATGATTGCCCCAAATCAGACGAGGCAAAGGAATTGATGAACAAAATTCCATATCCGTATGTTGTTGGTAGTCTCATGTATGTTATGCTAGCTACGAGACTAGACATTGCATTTGTAGTGGAAGTTGTGAGCAGATATATCATGGCAAGAAACATTAGAACGTGGCCAAGATCATTTTGAGACATTTGAGTGGCACTAAAGACAAGTGTCTATGCCCAGGTAGAGAGAAAGCATCCATTATTGGTTACACAGATCCTGACTATGCTGGTTGTGTAGACAATCGTAAGTCTACATCAGGGTGCATTTTTCATTTTGTTGGAGGTGCTATCTCTTGGAGATCTCGTCTTCAAGAATGTACAACCATTTCCACCACAGAAGCAGAGTATGTTGCAGCAAGTGAGGCATGTAAGGAAGCATTTTGGCTTTCTCGTCTTGCTTGTGATATGGGTTTACCTAAGCATGTACCTCGTTTGTTGAGTGACAGTCATAGTGTCATTGCTTTGGCTAAGAATCCGGTCTATCATGCAAAAGACCAAGCACATTGAGGTGAGGTATCACTTCATTAGAGATTGCTTAGCCACCGAGCGCATTATTCTTGAGAAGGTTCAGACTCGAGATAATGCTACTAATGCTTTGACTAAATCTGTACCATAGGATAGCTTTCAACACTATTGTCACTTGATGGGGGTTACTTGATTCATGATCTTACACGGTCACTTGTATACTGTGTAACATGCCCATCCGGTGGGAGGTATACTTTGTATACTTACACTCAGGTATTCTTTACCATTCTTTATTTTTCTCCCATAGTTACTTTGTCCATATTGGCCTTTAGTGGGAGATTATTATTGTTAGTGTCCATGTGAAAGGCCAAATGGCCACCAGACACTTCTTTGTATATGTCCTTTAATAAAACATATAGTGGCCTGGTCAGCCATAGATTATAAGTTCGACCACATTTGTAACACCTAAGAAGTCTGTGTTTATGCCCCCTGTGTACTGTGTTTTTTTGCATATTCTGCATCCTCTGTGTGGAGTCTCGTGTGCAGCCCTAGAAGCTTAGTTTTCTACTCCAGGATATCATCATGAACCTCTCGAGAAGGAGAGCACATTGTGGTGCATTGCCATCGAAATACTTTGGTGACTAGACACTTCTTTGTATATTTTCTTTAATAAAACATATAGTGGCCTGGTCAATCACAGACTGTAAGTTTGACTACATTTGTAACACCTAAGAAGTCTGTGTTCGTGCCCCCTTGTGTACTGTGTTTTTCTGTGTATTTTGCAGCCTCTGTGCAGAGTATCGTGTGCAACCTTAGGAGCTCACTTTTCTACTTTGAGGATACCTTTGTGAACCTCTCGAGAAGGAGAGCACACGGTGGTGTATTGCCATTGAAATACTTCAAAAAATGTCTACCCTAGTGAGTGTTGCATAATTCAAACTTCCACGCAAGCTTTGGTAGCTTGTTATGCCTTCAAATAACTCACCTTTATGAGCACTTAACTTTGAATTTACCTCCATGGATGTACCAATAACCTGCACATTTTCCATCTTGAACTTGGCTAGCATGTCCTTGATGTGTTTATTTTAAGTGAGATACGTACCCTTCTCTGTGTATACTACTTCCAAACCAAGGAAGGATGTGAGCTTCCCTAGGTTACCAATCTTGAATTCCTCCTTCATCTATAGTTTAATCCTCCTGATACCTTCAACATCACTACCTTTGAGTATTATATCATCTGCATATACACAAAGATATATGACTTCTTCATGAGTCCTCTTGATGAAGAGTGAAGGATCTACTTTGCTAACAATGAAACTCGTATCTTGCAAATAGGTCACAAGCCTATGATTCCAAGCTCTTAGAGCTTGCTTTATACCATATAGAGCTTTCCTCAACCTACATACATGTTTAAGGAAATGCAAAGCTTCAAACCCAGGTGATTAAGCCATATATACCTCTTCATATATCCATCCATTCAGAAATGTATTCTTCACATCCATTTGATAAATCTTTCAATTCTTGGCAGTGGAAATATCATAAGTACTCTGATTTTTGGCATATTTGCCATAGGTGTGAAGGTCTCCTCATACTCAAGACTTTAGTTCTGAGCATACCCTTTGGCCACAAGTTTAGCTTTGTATCTATTGATGTTTCCATCAGAGTTCTTCCACTTTGTATATCCATCTGGATCCAATGGTCTTCAAAGTTGAAGTCTTGGATACTAATTCCCAAGTGTGATTCTCTTACAAGGCTTAAATTTCTTCTTCCATAGCATCCATCCACTCTGGTTTCTTTTTTGCCTTCTCATAAGATGAGGGCTCTTTAGCATCTAAGTCAGATGCTAGATAGATAGAATGTTTAGTCATTAGTGATGTATCATAGCCATTCCTTTTTGGCTTCTTCTTATGACACAAGGCTTTTGGGTAGAAGTAGTATTGACTGCAATTCATGTGATTAACCTTTCACCTAGTACTGCCAAAGGTCTAAAAGTGGCACAAAAGTTACAGACAAGGAAGCCACCATATTATGATCATTTTCAAGTTTTTGGGTGTGAGGTAAATGCTCATATACACAATAGTCTTAAACAAAATTTGAACCATAAGTCAAAGAAATGCATTTTTCTTGGATATCATTGAAAAGACCAATTTGGATATCGCTTATGGAATATCGAAACACGATTAGTGATTAGAAGTAGTGATGTCATTTTCAATGTGTCTAAGATGCATGAACAATCCATTAAGTAGGTTGAAGTGAGAAGAGTGGTGTTTGAGGATACTAGTCCTCTAGTTATGCTACACATAGGGATGCTTAAGAGAATGTCCAATCAGATCAGTCTTCAAATGTTCCTATTCAGCAACCATTGAGATGTTTTGCATGTGTCTCGCATCCACCTGATAGATATGTTCTACGTTAGGATTTTGTTATGCTAAGAGATGTTGGTGAACCTTCTTGCTATAAAGAGGCTACGCAGACAAAGGATCGTGTCAAGTGGGAGCATGCCATGAAGAGTGAATTGGATTCTATTCATAAGAATGGTACTTGAAATTTAATACCTTTGCCAGAGGTCAAGAAAACTTTACCATGTAAATGGGTATATAAGTTGAAATTCACATTAGATCGTGCTTCTCCAAAGTATAAAGCATGAACTCTTGCAAAGGGTTTTAAGCAATAACATGGTTTTGATTTTGAGGAAATCTTCTCTCCAATAGTCAAGATGACTACACTATGCATGTTGCTTGGACTCATTGCAATGGAGGACTTAGAGCTAATCCACATGGATGTGAAAATTAATTCTTGCATGGAGTTCTTACATATGAGATCTATATGGAACAATTAGAGGGTTATGTAGTTCCGCTCGCAAAGAAAGTCTAGTTTACAAGCTAAAGAAGAGCTTATATGGACTTGAATGGTCCCCTAGACAATGGTAGTGAAAGTTTGATGCTTTTATGAAATCTCAAGGTTATTCTCAAAGCAATGAGGATCATTGACTCTACCCAAAGATATGCTCAGATGGCAGCTTGATATGCTTGATACTTTATGTCGATGATATGTTTGATTTCTGGGAAGTCCTCTGATGACTTGTCATTGCTCAAAAAGAAGTTGAGTGATACATTTGAGATGAAGGATTTGGGCAATGCCAAACATATTCTTAGCATGCACATTACTTGTGATAAGAGTAAAAGATGCATATACTTGTCTCAAAGTGATTACATATCCAGAAATTTTAAGATATACGACTATTTTGGAATTTGAAAAAGTAAGTGTTTTTTTCATTAAAATCACCTCAAATGAATCTTATTTGTTAATGTTTTTGGATCAAGACAAGAGTATAGTACCACCAAACTGACGAGAAAGATGGCATTCTACTCCTTGCTTTCCTTAACTGCTTTGAACCAAAATAAAGCTATAATGCCATTTCAAGGAGGAGATAAGACGAGATCAGTAAATCTCTTGCAAGCACATAATCTCACACACAAGAAAAAGGGAGCACATGAAGCCTTAGGCTAGAAAAATCTCATTCTTCTTCTATTGAAAAAAGAAAACGCAAAAGAGTTAACGGATATGTCATAAGAGAATGATAGTCTAGTATATAAACAATATTACATAAAAAACCCTAATAAATGATAGTCTAGTATATAAAGAAGGTTGTATAGAAAACCCTAATAAAATAATATGGCATAACAAAATGATAGTCTAGTATATAAAGAAGATTACATAAAGAACCCCAATAAAAATATTTGAGTGAGCTGAGAAAGTAAGAGTGCCATGACTGTCCATAGGGAAATTCAATAGAAATATTTGTTTGACATAAACCCACTACTCACGCCAGAGAGGAAAAAAGTCATATCATAACAATGGGGTCTGTTGTGGGACCAAAAAAAGAAATTCAACTAAGTTTGGCAATGGAAGGGTTACCCAATTAGTAGCTAGACATCATGTGAAAATAACAAAAATATTATGAAATGCACTTATATTTGGACCAAAAAGATTAATTCCTTATGGTTGAGGGGTGGAGTGAAGCCAAATTAGACTCTTGACCCTCAGGACAATGAGATCATTGAGATGCTAACTCTTTTTTGAAAAGCACTTCATAGAGATTATATATTTCTCTAGTTGTAATTTATTTCTATGGTTGTATTAGAAGTTTTTGCATCCCTCCCAAAAAACGATGAAGTAAATGCTTCATCAAGGGCAATATCCCACTAACCAAGTCAACATAGGCACTTGGAGGTGCATGGTGTAGTGATTAACACGTTGGGCCCTAGGTTAATAATGGGTCTTAGATTGAAGGTCTCATTTCAGTACCTCTAAGGGTGAGTTCGGACAGGGCGACACATTTTTGCCGACTCACTCGGAGCTAAATGTTATGCAATTCACATAGAGAGGTGGCTCTTTGAGAAAGCTGAAAGAAAAATTTATATCTATTGGTTGAAGACATAAAATAACCAATCAGAAGACAGTGTCAAGCCGATACACTTTTGTTCCGAGAGGGGTAGCCTGTCTCAACTGATGATGGAGTTGAAACAATTGGCCTTTAAAAATATGCAATGAAGTCTCTCCATGTGGCAACACAAAGCCCCGATGCCCATAGTTGGTAGTGTGCATGTGTGTTTAATTCCTGTAATATCCTTTAAAAGAAAAAAAAGGAAATCGCATGGAGACATATTCATGTGCCTAATGATGACTCATGACTGGTTGGACGAAGACTACATCTTCATGTCCCTAATGATGAATAGTGATTCTAGGAAGACTACATGGAGACGTAGCTACTAGCCATCTGCCCAATCATGGTACCTGGGGTTGATCTTCAGGACGTTGTGTGTTGGGTCACATTGTTCTTGTAATTTTAGTTGGATTCTCAAGAGCGAGGCAGGAACCTAGCTTGCGCAGACGAGCATTCGAAGTTGGAATCATGGATGTGCTACTTTTCCATGGAAGCCTGCCTACGCTCCTGCTCGAGACGATTCCGATGTTCCATGGAAAATCTCATTTGTACTCCGTTTTCATCAATCTGCGAAAGATTCATATCCCTGTCTGCTGCCCAATCTATAGATGTGTTGAAGGATTCCTCAGAGAAGGCATCACATGAGAAGAGTATTCTCTTTCTTTGCGAAACTGGCCAGCTTCAAAACGCCATTCATACCCTAGCAAACTCTTTTGTTCACCCCTCTGATAGCACTTACATTTCCTTACTCAGGGCCTGCATCAAGAAGAAGGCTTTATCTTATGCTAAGAACGTGGTTGAACATGTGCTTCTTCGGGAAACCGAGAAAAGTGGATTGCTTTTGGATTATTTGATTATTTCTCTGGCACGATGTGGAGGTGTGGATGATGCATGGGAATTGCATTGCACATTACATCGTAATTCAGCAGCTTGCTGGTCTTCCTTGATTTGTGGTTATGCTGACTGTAGGAAGTGGCGAGAGGTCACTCACGTGTATCATTTAATGGTTGAGAATGGTGTTGAACCTGATCATTTTGCCTATGTGAGTCTCTTCAAAGCATGTAGCAGCATACAAAACTTGAATCTTGGACAGGCATTGCACGATGAGGTTAAACAGAGGGGCCTTACCTCAAACCTATACATAGCAAACAGTATTCTTAGCATGTATGGAAGGTGCGGAAGCATGAAAGAAGCAGAGGTTTTTTTCTGCGACATGAAGCAACACAATATTATCTCCTGGAATGCTATGCTTTCAGGTTATTTAGAGCATGGACAGCCAGTCCAGGCCCTACTTCTATACAGGCAGATTCATGCGGAGGCTGTACAGCCCAATGAGCTAACATTTCTTATGGCTATTAAAGCTTGTTGTCTGAAGGAAACAGAGAACTTTGATGGTTTTGCAGTTGGTGAGGCGCTTCATGCAGATGCTTGTAAGAAGGAATTTACATCGAACCTTCTTGTGGCAAGTACTCTCATGTGTCTATATGGAAAATACAAAGAGCTTGCAAGAGTTGAGAGTGTGTTCACCAGCTTAGTTAAGCACAATGTAATTACATGGACCACTCTACTTAAGAGTTATGTTGATCGAGGTCAAGGAAGGAGAGTTTTACCTTGGTATGCCCAGATGGTAAAGGAAGGGTTTCAGTTAGATGGACACACATATGTCCTTTTCCTTCAAGCATGTTGCAGCTTGGCCGAGGCAGAAGAGTCTGTTCTAGTAGCACAAGAATCCATCAAGTTACAGTCTTTGGAGATTGTTAAGGCATTGCATGAAGATGCAAAGAGAAGAGATTTGGCTGTTGATACCTACCTAGGTAGCACATTAATAAATCTGTATGGAAAATGTGGAAGCATTTCAGATGCCAAGAATGTATTTGGAAATTTATTGCAGCAGGATGTAGTTGTATATAATACAATGTTGGCGGCTTACGTTGGTCAAGGTTTGGGTGAAGAGTCTTTAAACCTTTACACACAAATGATGGAAGAAGGTATTGTACTTGATGAATGGACAGCCGTAGAGGTACTTCAGGCATGCATTATATGCATAGATAAAGCTAATGAGAATGCACTAGAAATGGGAAAGTATGTTTTATTTGGCCAAAGTTTATGTATGGATATCTGTAAGTTGGGATATATTAATAACAATTTTGTTGGCAACACACTGATTAATCTTTATGGGAAGTGTGGGATGCTTTTGGAGGCAGAAAGTGTGTTCATTTTACTGGCCAAACGTGACATTGCATCATGGAATGTCATGCTCAATACCTATATTGAACAAGATTATGGTGAGCTAGCTGTACAACTATACAGGCAGTTGCTAGAGGAAGATATAAGCCCAGATGAGCGTACCTTTGTTGCCATCCTTCAGTCGTGTAGCATCCTGCTAGATAGTAGGGGAAGCAAATTAAGCATTGCATCTAGAAAGTTACTGTCATTAGAGATTGTACTGGCATTACATTCTGATGCTAAGAATGTGGGTTTCTCTTCCCAGGTCTTTGTTGCTAACTCTCTGATAACATCCTATGCTAAATGTGGGGCAATTAGGGAAGCAGAATCAGTTTTTTCCAGTCTGACTGGTCACAGTGTAGTTTCATGGAACGCTATGCTTTCTGCTTACATTGAGCAGGGCCAAGGAGCATTAGCATTGCAACTATTCTCAAAGATGTTGAAAGTTGGGGCCATACCAGATGCACAAACCTTTGTGATTGTGCTTCAAGCTGCATGTCTTCTGGGAAAGGAACGCGAAGAAGCTGGGTTAGAAGGGGTTTCGGCATCCTGGGACATTTGTCAGGCTTTACATGCAGAAGCTAAGTACAGAAATCTGGCAAGGAATGTTTTTGTGGGCAACACACTCACACGCCTGTACAGTAAACTTGGAAAATATACAGATGCAACTGAGGTATTCAAGGGGATTTGCCAGCGAAATCTTGTGACATGGAATGCAATGCTGTCAGGACTTGTGGAGCAAGGAGATGGAGAAGAGGCTTTGCATCTTTTTAAAGAAATGCAGGAGAAAGGAGTGTCACCTAATGAAATCACTCTTGTCAACATCTTACAAGCATCTGGTGAGACTGCCAATACAGAGGTTTGTCAGAATATTCATTTTGTTGTTTTGTGTGCTGGACTTGATCAGAATTATTTCGTGATAACCACTGTTGTTCATGCATATGGAAATTGTGCAGGGATCGTGGACTGCCAAGCAGTCTTTGATAGTATGCATCAAGTTCGTTCAGAGTCTTGGAATGCAATTCTAACAGGTTTTGCTGGAGAAGGAAACTTGCTGGCAAGCTTGCGGTTATTTGAGGAAATGTGTTGCTGTGAGATTGCACCTACTAGTATCACATTCTTTGCACTTCTAATGGCGTGCAGTCATACTGGTCTTGTTGAAAATGCACTACAGCTCTTCCTCTTCATGGGCAGACATTGTGGATTGCATGCAGGAATAAAGCATTATGCAATAATGGCTGATCAACTTGGCCGTGCAGGGAACTTTGAGAAGGTGGAAAGTATGCTTTCAAGAATGCCCATGAAACCTGATATAGCTTTCTGGTCGTGCTTGCTAAGTGCATGTCGTGTTCATGGGCATTTTCACCTGGGTAAGAAAGCTTATGATTATGCACTGCAGCTGCAGCCCAATGATACCTCTGTATATGTAAATATGTCAAATATTTATGCCGATGTAAGGCGCATATATTATTTGGATCTTTTGGAGAGTTCATAACTACCATTGGATCGATTTTTGCTATGATTTTCTCTGCCACAATTCTGGTTGTAAGATTTTACTGTGAAATCCCATGTGGGCATTGTATATTACTGCAAACTCAGTGAACTGTAAACAGCTGGATGGTGTTTCTTGCCGCCAGTGCAGGACATAAACCCCTCATTCTAGGTGGCAGGTCTTGGGGAAAGGATTTCTAAAGTTTGTCCATCTTTATGCATGAAATGGTCATGATTTTTAGTGATCCGTTTGGCCTTCAGCCAGTTGGACTTGTGGGACCCCTTGTGTTAAAGAAATTGCTATTTATTGGATACCCAGAGTTTTACTTTCCCTCTTTTATTAATAAGAACTTTGAGATTAGCAGCCTTTTGCCAGACTTTGAAAGGAAATGAGCTGAACCCACTGTGGACAGGAGATGATATTTTGCTGAGGCTTGGGTAGACCACAGTTTGACATTGTGATCATTCAATTTGTTTGTGCTCAATAGGCTTACGTTTCCAACTAGAACTACTTGTGTATGGCTTATTGTTGTATTGCCGGCTTGTATACTAAAGAAAGTGAATGATAATAACCTTCTCTGAAGTCTTTCAGTTTTTTTGTAGATTTGCGAACAAGCAATCATTTCATTTGCCTGCTTCTAATAGCACTTTAGTTTGATTGATTAAAAGAAAATTGCTTTTTAGTAGTCCGCTTGTTGACTTCTTGTTCAACGCTTGGTATATGCGGAGCTAGTGGTATAAATTTAACATATGGGACGTGCCAAATATTTCACACATTCACTGCGTTCTTTCCCCTTCATGCACTATTTTTGCTTATGAACAAAGATTCTTCTGTGCTTATATGCATCATGTGTAAAGAGAGGTCTTTAAGGCAAAGTATCTAATATACATTGTACTTCTTTGGAAGTTTATTCATAGTGCTTTTTTTTATAAAGGAAGTTTGATCTTGCGATTTTGTAGTGTTTTCTTGTAAGAGAGAGACAACAATCCTTTAAATGTAGGGATGGTTTGGATGGAGAGCACCAACCATACTCAGTACATATAGTAGCCATATCTTCACTCACTCTCTCTCTCTCTCTCACTCTCTCTCTCTCTCTCTCTCTCTCTTACACACACACACACACACACACATACACACACACACACACACACACACACACACACACATGCGCGCACACGAAGGTGGGAAAACAAGAAGGAAAGGGCATTTCTCATGGGTTATAGTTCTCTATATATAGCTCTACAATTCATAATTTTTCCGTCAGCCATTTGTGCTACGGCTTGCTGAGGACAGAAGATTCAAGGGAACAAGCCATTCAAGAAAACATCTCAACATTTTGAGGAAAAAATTAATAAGAACAAAATAAGCTTAGACAGGGCTGGGCAAGAGTAGAGACACCCTCTAAATCTGTTTTCCACTGGATGATGCCTTGATAAAGTTCGGCCTTAATAATCGGAGCATCTTAGGATGGATACTATTTAGACGTTTTGGAGTGGTCATGTAAATTCCCAGAATAATGACCCTATAGAAGCATTGTAGTTTCAAAGTCATACCCTCCCCCATGTCACAACCCCTTGCATTTCTACCTAGCCCATTTTAGGGTTTGACTGGTTTGCCCTACATTCTGAATTATGCGCAACTATATGGGATAGTAGTGCTCCCCAAAGCCATTGCCCCTTACCAAGCCAAACTTTTTTGCTTTCTATTGTTATGTTCTTCTCCAAGCAATATAAAAGCTTTCTTGACAACACGGCTCATTTCATGGCTTGTGTGTTCTTTCGTGCTCCTTGGGCCCCGTTCTACAAGTCCTGGGCATTTGGGACTGTTGAGAACATCTCATTGGGTATCAGAGGGCAAGCGTAGGGGAAGCCTTGGATTTGGGGGGGGGGGGGCAGCTTGGCTGCACTTGGACATACACGCCGTTTGCTGGGAGATCCCCCATCCTAGTTGGTAGCTTGGCTCCTTAACAATTTTCCGTCTTTTTCACATGCCGTTTTTGGACGTTTCTTGGGAGGTCCCCTGTCCCAGCTGATAGCTTGGCTCCTTCACATTCCGTTTTCTGAAAAAGGGTTCTTACATCCCCCTTCCCCTCCCCCTTTCTGCCCCCCTGCCCCTCCCTCTCCTCCTCCCCCTCCTCTTCACTCCCCTCCCCCCTTTGCTGTAGGTGCGCCTACTTGCCACGGTTGCCTTCTCTCACCATCGTCACACTCTCTTCCATCAGCAAGCCCTCTTATCGCTGTCACTCTCTCCCATGGTCGACGTGTCCTCCCGCCGTCGTCACACCCTCCCTCTGCCCTCACTCTCTCCTTTTGCCATCGCGCCTTGCCATCGTCAATCCTCTCGTTGCCATCACACTCATCGTGATGGCACGAGAAATGTCTTCCACAGGGATGAAGAGCAACCGTTACCACCGCATTCAGCACGGATGATGAACCCAACTTGAAGGTCACCAAAAGGAGGCACCATCATCGTGGACACTACCAAGCCCTCAAAGCCAAAATCAACAGACGAATCCTTGAAAACAAAGACCTCTGTACCCATATAATGGATGCAGAAATGAACCTCCATCCGAACCCCTTCCAAATTCAACCGGAAGTTACAATCCAATCAGATATAACCCCATCATCTTTGATTGACTTAGTCACAAGGAGGATTCCCTCGCCCATCTCACCAATTTAGTTCAATAACAAGTCCAATGAGCCCCAAACTAACCAGACCCACCCCTGATCAACAATTCCTCTCTTAACCAATTGCCACTAACCCCTGATCAACCAACCCTCTCTTAACCAATTGCCTGTAAATGATGCGGATGCCACAGCTCTTTCGGTCTTCAAACTGAAACTCCCCGTTAAATACTGAAGCGGTCGCAACTTAATTGTGGTCAACAAATGGATCAACAAAATGGAGAGCTAACTCCAGATCCTTCACGTTGGCTACAACAATGAGACCCACATAGAAGGCGAGTTTCTTCAAGAGAAAGCTTATGCCTGATACATGGTGGAACATAAGAAGCATATCTGGACTACTCGGGACCAATTCAAGCAGGCACTAACGGACTACTTCATCCCACGCAATGAGGCATTCCATACCCATGATGAGTGGTGGAACTTGCATCAAAATTGTTTCATAGCACCTTAGATCTCTTAATACTGCAAGCTCATGCTTCGAATTTCGAGCGTGTCAGATGTTTACTGCCTACGCAATTTCCTCTTTGGGTGCTCCCCCTACTACCACAAGGAAGTCAAGAAGAAGACACCTCATACTTGGGAGAAAGAGGCCCACATAGAGGAATGGCTAGATGATTGACTACTCGACTTGCCAGTATCAATCAAATGACAAGGGGCTGACGCAAGTGCCTTACCCGAGCCCCAAGATTTACATCAAAACTCCTCAAGCAAGTCTGGGTAGGCTTATCGAGATTGGAAGCCTGTATGCTGCTACTACTAAGGAATCATCATACTAATTTGTGTCGGCAAATTCCAACAAGAAACCAAAGTCCACTTGACTAAGGGTCCATCCGTTGAGGGGGCATCCTTGTCTTGACCAAAAATCACATAAAATCCATAGCGGAGACTCAAACATGTTCTCTTCCTCGAGAGAAACTTCTCCCCGTTGCAAGGCTATGTGCAATTAGGTATTTCTTCCCTTGGTACACCTGGTCTTCATCCTAGGACACATCAAAGAGCTAGACATTCCAATCATGTAGGACATCGGGGCAACACATAGTTTCATTACACTCGAGTGTACCGCTCGCCGTGGCCTCACACTAAGTAATCCCCTCAAAATGTCGGTGGCTTTTGCTTACGGACAAGACAATCACATTTGACAGGCATTTTGCCTGTCATTGGCCATTTTGCCTATCAAAACAGGTGATTTTCGAAACTTCCTGTCAAATGACAACCTCTGATTGGTAATTTGCCTGTCATTTTTTGTAGTTTGTATATATAGTACAAGTATATGCCTTGTATAAACATGTCAAATTTCTCTTATGAAAGGTAGAAGCAAAATTTTGCCTGTCATATGACATTTTGTCTTGGCTGTGAAATTTAGGCCCTGATCACATGCATAACACCAAAAGTGTGTGAGTTCATCTCGGTCAATGTTTAGTTACCTTGATTTTCTTATCATATCAATGGAAAGGTTTGAGGCAATCATCGGACTATCTTTCATGGATCAACAAATCAGCTACTTCGACAAAGGTGTGGACAAAGTGCTATTGGAACAAAATGGCCAATCCATCATTTTAGGCTGCCACAGAATTAATTCTCCAAGGGAGGAGGCAAGTCCAAAGCAAAAGCATAAACATAAGCATCAATGTAAGTTCAGACACTAACCGGACCATGAGGCTTGAGTGACGTCTTTAAACAAGGCTACCCGGCCATTGCCTACGCAAGGTAGTGTACCATGGTGGGATCGCACATCTATGTGTACTTAACCCAATGGAGCTGAAAGCAAAGCTAGCTATCTTGACGAGTCCAAGATTGTGCATCCAAGTTTCCACTCTCTAGTCGAGGAATATGCATATGTTCTTATCCAAACTCTTCCTTCCAGACTCCCATCCCCACAAAATGTACAACACTGCATCGACAAGCTGCAACTCCAAGTTCCTCTGTCACGGGCTCCATACAAAATGAACGATGCAAGTATGAAAGTACCAAGGCAATAGCTACAAGAATTGGAGGATCGAGGGTTCATCAAAACCAACAATTTACTTCATGGGGCACCACTTCTATTTTTGAAGAAGAAGGATGGATAATTATGATTATGCATCGAGTATAAGTCCTAAAAAAAATCACCATAAAAGGAAAATATCTAACCTTGATCATGGAGGAATTTATTGGTCGACCGGGAAAGGATCGTTACTTCACATGCGTTGATCTTCGATCGGATTACCATCAAATCTATGTCACCCCAAAACAGATCGAGGAGACATCATTTAGGACTTGCTACTGTAGTTGAAAGTGGCTGGTCATGCCTTTTGGCCTAATTGTCACTGCAACCAACTTTTGTCGAGAGATGAATGATGGATTCAGGGACATGCTCGACATTTTGCTAACAATTTACATTGATGATCCCCTCATATGCAATTAGAATCTCGAGAAACACTATGACCATGTCAAAGCGATCCTCCAATGCCCTCAGGAACATCGCCTTTTAGCTGGGCCCATCAAGTGTGAATTCCCACTCAAGAAGGATGAGTTCTTGGGGTTCATTGTATCGAAACTTGGGCTACATATGGATCCCAAGAAAGTCAAAGTTGTGATTAGATAGGCCCCTCCCTCTTCAATCAAGAAAGTGGGGGGGTTCGTTGACTTCTATCGATTCCCACATTTATTCATTCAAGGATTTAGCAAGATAACTATGACCCTACTAGAGCATTGAATATATCTAACCCTCCCCCCCCCCCCCATATCCACTCGAAGGTGAACTACCTTCTTGGCCCAATGCCAAGTCTCCAAAGATGTTCTGAAGTAGATCATTTGTAAGAATTTTGGTGAAGGTACCTATCGTATTCTTTATTATTGGATAGTGTACTATTTCCACCATCTGTGTCAACTATACTTGCTTGCCAAGTCTTGAATGTCCTTCATGAGTTCCATTTCCAAGTCTTCTCAAAAGCCTATCTGCAAAGCTGATATCTTGTATAATGCTTCATAAGTAGAAAAGGCTACCAAAGACCTTCATGTAGCTCCCAATGTGTATCTGTTGGTACAATGATCTTATGGTTTGTTTCATATGATGCAATGCCTTCTTTGAACGTGGAGCCTCAAACCCCAGTGGTTGAGACACATACCTCCTCCTTGAGTTCAACATTCAAAAGTGTGATTTGACATCTAACACAAAAGCTTGCCACTTCATCTGAGCTGCTACCATTTCTATGTTGTAGATAGTGGTCATTAGAGCAAAAGAATCATGAAAACCAATCTTTACCAATGAAGGTCGTTGGGCTACCAATGTATCTTGATAACATTCCAAGATTATATCTATCATGTCCTTCACCTACTAGACCTACTTGGTGCCAATGACCTCCCACACTTCATTCTTCATTAAGCTATCATAATTGGCTTGCATACCTCCTTCCATGCTACATCTACAAGTGCTTCGTCTTTAATCATCGGCTTCATTAATTCCTTCATAATCTCAACCATCGTGGCTATATTGACTATGCAAGTAGAAGCCCACATGTGCTCCTCTATTCTGTATCATCTCCTTGGTACTTCTGCCTTCACTTCAATAGTTGCTGGGATAGGATTACTTTGACCATAGTGTTGCTTCACCCTTAGCAACAACATTTTTTTTTGTGATTTTAGGTTGGTAGACTCTCTTCTCACCATCTGATGATGATGATTCCTCATCCTCATAGGTAGGGATGACTCATGGGCTAGGTGCACAGTGAATTACTCCTTCACTTGATGATGAAGTGAAAGCTCCTTGCTTTTCCTCCATTGCATCCTACTCTAGAGACACCACATCGCGACTCCCTTTGATCCTCTTTGCCTTGTGGTCATATAATATGAAAGGCCTTTGCTTTTCACAATTACCTAAAAAGATGCATCTCTTGCTTTTTGGTTCCAACTTGTTCTTCCTTTGACTTGGTATAAGAGCATAGCTCTCAAAAATTCCAAAGTGTGAGATAGATGGATTCTTACCAATGCAAGCTTCATGATGAATCTTTTTGATTTGATTAGGAAAGCCCATGCCCCTCATACACATTGTTTTCTAAAAAATTGTGTGAATCTTGCATTCCATCATGCCATCTTGACGTGATGTGTGAGGTATCATTGATTGACACTTTATCCCTTTGCCCTTGCAAAAGCCTTCCAACTCCTCTAAGTTCATCTCATCATCAACCTCCTATTCCAAGATTCTTTACACTTTTCCCTGGTTCATTTTCAAAAAGTTTTGGTTTTTCTTTAATCCTGCCAAAATCTTGAGCCCTATCACAAAGAAAGTACATCCACATCTTCCTGCTAGTGTCATCGACATTACAAGGTAGGAAGATCCCCTCAAGTCATGTATAGACATCTTACCACACAATTTAGCATATATTCAACACTAGAGGAGCCTTTGAACTACTCTTCCTTTCTTGTGGGAATGTCTCTCTCTGATCCTTGCCCATCATACAAGCTCTACAAGGCTCCTACAGTCAATTTATTGTAGGTAGGTGGCAAATGACAATACCTTGCTTTTGCATCTCCTTCAATATTTTCCATGTCACCATGATGGGTTCTTGCTGAGGATGCATAGAATAGAACTAGATTGACCTATCCCATCGGTCATGTGACAAGATGCACCATTGTCTAGTACCCATGAATCCGCAATTGATTCTTCTTGTCTTGAGGATCATACCACATTTACATGTATTGTATCCTCCTTTCAATCAGCATCTATCCTCTTAACATGAAAATCTTAAATCGCATATCCCTCCTTTTGGCGATGGAAGCACTGTCCTTACTACTCCCTTCCTTTGCACTCTCACCTTTTGTTGAGGAACCACCTTTACCTGATGCATTGGTGGAGAACATAGAATCTCCATTGCTACTTCTTGCTTGGGCTTTGAGCTGCAACTCCTCTTCCCTAGGTAGTGAACAAAACTCAAATTTCAAAGCTTGAGACCTCATCTAAATGTTGAGAGTAGTTATGATTCCATCATACTTTGGTGGAGAATCTTGGAGACACCTTCACGCTAGCCCCTTGCCAGTCTTCTCTATCCCTCCACAAGCCATTCCATCATATGGCTTCTTGGTCTGAGTAATGGATGCGTTATCCTTATCGCCTTTTGCAAACCTCTCTAATTCCAATTGATTTTCTTAATTTTGAATGCATTTTTGGTTCTAGACATCATAGTGACTCCTCAATATATTCCATGCCTCACTTGCCTTGTGTGTATGCGGAATAAGAGGCAGAATAGAGTCCACATACTTGTTCACTATAGCATATAGTGCATTTGCATTCCTTATCTTACAAGCTTGTAGAAGCTTTGCATTTGGGAGAATCGCCATAATCAGATCTGATGGGTCAAAGGTAGGTTGTGGTTCTTGTTCACTTCCCATCACCATCTCCAAAAGATCATAAGAATGAAGGATAACTATAATCTTGAAATCCAAAGAAAATAATTTGTACGATCTAACTTGCCTTCACTAAAGGTTGGTGAATGAACCCCTAGTGTTGCATTGTGAGCCCCATTGCACCAACTCAATTTCCAGTTCCACTTCTAGATATTGACACCTCCATAGTATTGAAGCCTTTGTATTCCATGAACTTGAACAATTGATGTCTTTGCCTCCCACAAACTCTAGCATTGAAGCCTTAAGCTCTTGAGAACTCTAGCATTGAAGACGTTGCATCCCACAACCTATAGCGTTGAAGCTTTTTCCTCCCAAGAACTCCAATATTGAATTATTTTCCTCTCAAAAACTTTCGATTCGAAGCATTTACCTCTCATAAACTTGAATCTTGAAGCATTCTTTCCACCAATTTTAGAGTTGATTCCTAAACCTCCACGATCTATGCAATCTTTTGTACCTTCCTGAGCTCTTATACCATGTAACAAAAATGAATGAACGAATAGCAATAGGGAGTAGTGGTGAAAATCTAATACCATGTAGAGGTTACCACAACACATATATAGGATCAAGGTTAGAGAGAAAAAGAGATATTTGTGTTCATGGGGATAACACAAGAGATATGGTTCCAATGGAAAGTGGATTCAAGATGAGTAGAAGATGAACTCAACTCAAACTCAAAATGCTAATACAAAATAACTCAAGCACTACACACGATATAGATGGTTCTATCCACCCATGCACTCCCTATATGGATCTTAGATGGTGATCTAGATAGAAGCTAGGTGAAGGGCTACATGCCAACACAATGGTTACTAAGATGGACACCCTAATGGTTCCAAATACCAAAAACTATGATCCTACATGAGGAGGTGACTATCCTTATAAGGTCCTCCAAGCCTAAGATAGCCTACCCATGTTCTAGGGTCATGGTAGATTGATCCACGCCAAAAATAATCTCCACCACTTCATCTATGGGGCAAATCCAATGGTAGAAAGGTAAGATCAACAACCATTTATTTGTAACCCTTGATCTTGCCTAATCCACACTTAGGATCAAGTATAGATCTAATGGCCCACATCAAATAGATCCTTCCCCAAGTTAAGAAACCTACTTTTGTTTCTAGCCCTTGATTTTAGTTGATCCTCACATAGGATCAATCCCAAACCTAATAGCTTAGAAGAAACCTTCTATCCATCTACGGTCTACTATAGATCGCATCTGACCTCAAAGTCAAGAATCTAATGAAGTAATTCAATGGCGATGCACCACAGTGCACTCTCCTTCTTGAGAGCCACACGACAATATCCTCGGAGTAGAAAACTGAGCGCTTAGGGCCGCACATGGTACTCCGCACAGAGGGTACATAATACATCAGGAAAACACAATACATAGGGAGCGCAAAGGAAGACTTCTTAGGTCTTAGCCATTTGGCCTTTCACATGGACACTAACGGTAAAAATCTCTCACTAAAGACCAATATGGACAAGGTAACTATGGGAGAAAAATAAAGAATGATAAAGAATACCTGAGTGTAAGTATACAAACTATACCTTCCACCTGATGGGCATGTTACACATTATACAAGTGACTGTGTAAGATCATGAATCATGTAACCCCCATCAAGTGACAACAATGTCGAAAGCTATTCTGTGGTAGAGCTTTAGTCAAAGCATCTGCAGCATTATCTCGAGTGTGAACCTTCTCAAGAATAATGTGCTCAGTGGCTAAGCAATCTGTAATGAAGTGATACCTCACCTCAATATGCTTGGTCTTGGCATGATAGACTGGATTCTTAGCCAAAGCAATGGAACTCTGACCTCATTGAGCAAACGAGGTACATGCTAAGGTAAACCCATATCACAAGCAAGATGAGAAAGCCACAATGCTTCCTTACATGACTCACTCGCTGCAACATACTCTGCTTCTGTGGTGGAAACAATTGTGCTTTCTTGAAGACGAGATCTCCAAGAGATAGCACCTCCAACAAAATGAAAAATATACATGGATGTAGACTTACGATTGTCTACACAACTAGCATAGTCAGAATCTGTGTAACCAATAATGGATGCTTTCCCTCCACCTAAGCATAGACACTTGTCCTTAGTGCCACTCAGATATCTCAAAATCATCTTGACCGCTTCCCAATGTTTCTTGCCAAGATTAGACATATATCTGCTCACAACTCCCATTGCAAATGCAATGTCTGGTCACGTAGCTACCATAGCATACATGAGACTACCCCAACAGTAGATCGATAGGGAATTTTGGTCATGAATTCCTTTTTCTCATCTGATTTAGGGCAATCACCCTTGCTCAATTTCACATATGTGGGTAAAGGTGTACTCAATGCCTTTCCACCCTGCATATTGAACCTGTGAAGTACTTTGGATATTTACTCACTTTGAGACAAGTATATGCATCTTTTACTCCTATCACGAGTAATGCGCATGCCAAGAATATGTTTGGCCCCTAAATCCTTCATATCAAATGTCTGACTCAATGTCTTTTTGAGAATTGACAGGTCATAAGAGGACTTCCCAGCAATTAACATATCATTGACATAAAGTATCAAGCATATCAAGCTACCATCTCAGCATCTCTTTGTGTAGCGACAATGATCCTCATTGCTTCGAGAATAGCCTTGAGACTTCATAAAAGCATGAAACTTTTGGTACCATTTTCTAGGGGACTGTTTAAGTCAATACAAGCTCTTCTTTAGCTTACAAACTAGAATTTCCTTTCCAGGAACTACATAACCCTCTGGTTGTTCCATATAGATCTCATATGTAAGATCTCCATGCAAGAAAGCAGTTTTCACATCCATTTGGACTAGCTCTAAGTCGCCTATTGCAACAAATCCAAGCACATGCGTAGGGTAGTCATCTTGACCTTTGGAGAGAAGATTTCCTCAAAATCAACACCATGTTGTTGCTTAAAACCCTTTGCAACAAGTCATGCTTTATAATTTGGAGAAGCACTATCTGATGTGATCAGCTTATATACCCATTTACATGGTAAAGATTTCCTTCCCTTTGACAAAGGTACTAAATCCCAAGTACCATTCTTGTGAATAGAATAAAACTCACTCTTCATGGCACACTCCCACTTGACATGATCCTTTGTCTGTATAGCCTCTTTGTAGCAAGAAGGATCACTGGCATCTATTAGCGTAACAAAATCTAAACCTGGACATATCTATCAGGTGGATGTGAGACACGTGTAGAGCGTTTCAATGGTTGCTGAACAAGAACATCTGCAGACTCATATGATCGGACATTCTCTTGAACATCCCTATGTGCAACATTTTTATGCATGCTAACTGGAGGATTAGTATCCTCAAACACCACTCTTATCACTTCAACCTCCTTAATGGGTTGTTTATGCATCTTAGACTCATTGAAAATGACATCACTACTTTGGATCACTGACTGTGTTTTAGGATCCCATAAGTGATATCCGAATTTTTGTTCTCGACCATATCCAAGAAAAATGCATTTCTTTGACTTATGGTCCAACTTTTGTCTAAGATTCTTGGGTATATGAACATATGCTTCAGACCCAAAAACTCAAAGATGATCATAGTATGGTGGCTTCCCTGTCCATAACTCTTGTGCCACTTTCAGGCCTTTGGCAGTACTAGATGAAAGGTTAATCACATGAAGTGCGGTCAATACTGCTTCTGCCCAAAAACCTTGTGAGCGGTTTGCATGATGCAGCATAGAAACTACTCTTTTTTGAATAGTTCTATTCATCGTTTCAGCAACACCATTCTATACTGGATATAAGGAGCTGTAAAATCTTTACGAATTTCTCTAGATTGACAGAAAAGGCTGAATTCATGTGAGGTATACTCACCTCCATTATCTAAACGTAAAGCCTTAAGCTTAGTTCCTTTTTCAGTCTCAATTGAAGCAAGCCATTTTATGAAATTAGTGAATACCTCATCCTTCAATTTGATAGGATATACCCAAACTTTTCCAGTAGCATCATCTATGAAAGTGACAAAGTAAAGAGAACCACCTAAGGACCTAGTGGGCATAGGACCACACACATTTGTATGAACGAGATCTAAAGGCTGAATTGAAGAGTCAATGTGCATTTTATGCACATTTCTGGTTTGCTTTCCATATTGACAATGCTCACAAAATGAAAAATCAGAGAAAGATAACACAGGTAAGTAGCCAGAATGAGAAAGATTTTCCATTCCAATACGAGATAGATGGCCCAAACGACCATGCAAAATACAAGCCATAGGCTGTTTAGTAACAGCTAACAAGTGTTCTTTCTATGATACAAATAAAGGATAAAGTTAGCCAACTTTGGTTCCTTTTGCAATAACTATATTGCCCTTTGATATATGAAAGGACTGAGCATAGAAGACCACCTTGTAGCCAATGTCATCAAGTTGACCAACTGACATCAAATTACGTGATAACTGAGGTACATGGTGTAAGGAATTGAACTCACAACCTCTTGGTTAGGAATGTGATTGGCTAACCACTTGCCCCAAAAGCCATGGTTGAGGATTACTTCCTAATTCTCTCTCTTAGGGTGTAGTTCAACCATCTCCTACCTATCACTTTATTACATTCTTCCCCCCTTGCTCAATCATTGTCCTCAATGATCTGCTCTTGTATCCCTCTAGCCTCGGTGATCAGCCCCTTGAACTCCCTAGGTGCCCTTGAACTGATGTCCTTCAACCTCGCATAGTTTCTTGAACCTTGTTCGCAACCTTGGTCTCTTGAACCCTTGCTCTCAACCTTGGTGTCTTGAACCTTCTTGTTCGCAACCTTGGTGTCTCGAGCCCTTGTTCTCAACCTCAGTCTTGAACCTTGTTCTCACCCATGCTTGGTATCTTGAACACTCAATCAAGCTCCACCCAAGGATTCCCAAGGAATTCACACTTGCAATCTAGCTCATTGGAAAGTTCGTTCCGAGAGCTTTCCAACGGTATATTATATGCCTCAATCCGACCTACAGATTGAGAGATACACCTCAATCTTTGTTAGGTCCATCCTTGAAGCCGACGCGCGCGCCTTCCACAATTCCTACCCTTTCACATAGAGGATGCTCAAGCGCCTTTTTTAGAGGCCATTGGGTCATTTCACCTTGCCCAAGCCTAGTTCCTAGGCTCTGATACCAATGTAAGGAATTGAACTCACAACCTCTTGGTTAGGAATGTGATGGGCTAACCACTTGTCCCAAAAGCCATGGTTAAGGATTACTTCCTAATCCGCTCTCTTAGGGTGTAGTTCAACCATCTCCTATCTATCACTTTATTACACATGGCATACATTATGCATAGTAAATTTTGAACCATCAATGAACTGCACAACTACATCTGCAATCCCCACAACCTCACGTTGGTAAGAGTCACCAAGTCTCACGATACAAAGAGACTTTGCTGCATAATTAGAGAACCATTCTCTGTGTGGTGTCACATGGAAAGAAGCACCAAAATCTAGCAACCATGTGTGGGAAAGAGAATCAACCATAAGAGCCTCAGTTGACACAGTACTATAAAGTGTTAACACATCATCATCATAAAAAATAACATTAATTTCTTCAATCTTCAGAGTTGAAGTAGATGGTGTAGGTAACTATTTAACATGCCCATCATTCGATATCCATCTTCCTTGATTTACTTCTACTCTTATTCCATTGACCACTCTTTTCCTTATTCTTGCTCCTGCCACATTGCTGATTCTTTCCTTGATAAGAATCACAAACATTATATGCATCTCCACTCTGAGTGCCAACCATAGATTTTCTACGAATCTCCTCACTCAAGAGTGCTCCACATATGTCATCATACACTAGTTTATCACCAGGTGCACTATTGCTAATAGCTGTGCAAAACATATCCAATGATGATGGCAAGGTGCATAACATCAATATTGCTTTCATTTCATGATTCATATCCATTTTCTGAGCTTGTAACTTGGAGAATATACCATCAAACTCATTTAGATGAGAAGCACCACTATCTGTGTCCTTCAATCGAAGTTCATATAATTTTCTCATCAGATACACTTTATTTGATGCTGTCTCTTTTTCATATGTATTGCATAACTTCTTCCAAAGCTCCTCTGTACTTTCATAGTCTAATAGTGTAAAGTAAACATTATGTGCCAGGGTGTAAGCGAATGGTAGACCTAGCCATTTCATATATCTCATCCCAATCATCTTCATCCATGTCAGTAGGCTTCTTTGAAATCCCATTTATTGGCTTCCATTGCCTCCTTTGAATCAGCACATCTTTAATCTGATTTCCATAGAGCAAAGTTTGTGCCATCAAATTTTCAGATCTCAAAAATGGTCTTCACCCTACAAGTTGTAGCTCTTGCTCGGAACACTGGCACTAGACCCTGATCCACCAGATGTGCCTGAGACCTCTGATGCCATGATGGTAGAGAAGTGAATAGAATGATAATGGAGCTAGAAGAGTCCAAACACCAATGAATAAGTGCATCAATGTAGTAAATCGACCACTGTATAGTTGACAAAACAAAAAATATGGAAAGATTTTGTCAGAGTATCCTATGCAAAATGAGCGTATGAACAGTGTCAAACTATCATAAAACTGCAAGTATTGACATGTTTACCTGCATAGTGAATCACTGACTCCACGGCATATAATTAGTTACCCAATAGAAGCCAACTAGGCTTATCGAGCACCTATGAACAACTATCATACATCTCCTACGACGAGGCTAGGTAAGTCTTCCACCTACATCACTGAAGAGACCTTGACATCTGGGTGTCTCTCGGGTAAGAAAACCTCACCACGACCCTCTTTATCAAACGTAAAAGGGTTTATGCAAAAAACGTAACTTTCATATCAATGACCACGTGGACGTACATAAGCGGTATCCACAGAAACATACATGGTAGGTAGGTGCTCAATATATGCAGTAAAATGACACTAAACGGCTGAATGCACAGCCTAACAACTATCCAACAACACGTGCAAGTGTCTGTCAGCTCTGATGTTTTATGCTCAAAAACCTGCATAAATTTGCACCGGTTTCTCCCACCAAAACTGAAAACCTTTTGAGAAACGTTTAGTTTTATGAGTGTGGCTGAAAAACACAGCCCCAAAGGTTGATATTTATTGTTGAAGAAGTACAAATAATACTCTTCTTGATTTTCTTGGACCTTTGTGAAGAGAACTATGTGTGAAAGTACTCCAAAATGGCTCCAAAAGACACCCCAAAAATGCTTCTGAAATAGGCTTTGAAAGCAAAGAATGAAACTTTGAGGAACCAAAACATGTTCAAGGTAATGTTAACCTTAGACTTTCCCCTTCTTCAGAGACCACAAGAGTGTAGCTTAGTGGCAAGAGATTGTCACAGTTAAGCGAGCTCTGGGGGGAACAGTATTGGGATGGGTGACCTCCCCGGAAGTACCGGAGCCTCTATCTTCCTTGATCGTTGAGGTCCTCCCTCGCATGTAGCCAACAACGCCAACGGTGACTTCGGTGACTTGGATGACAAGGTATGCCAAGGTCTATGCCTTGGTCGCCGCCTTAGTCATAAGCCTTGGAGAAAACCAGGGGGGAGGGTGTGCTCGCTTCGCTTGCACAAAAGGAACAAAGCTTTTTGTGTTGAACTGCTTTGATACCAGTGAAGTAATTCAATGGCGATGCACCATAGTTCGCTCTCCTTCTCGAGAGCCGCATAATGATATCCTCGGAGTAGAAAATTGAGCGCTTAGGGCTGCACACGATACTCCGCACAGAGGGTACAAAATACGTAGGGAAAACACAGTACATAGGGAGCACGAAGACAGACTTCTTAGGTCTTACAAATGTGGTCGAACTTAAAGTCTATGGCTGACCATGCCACTACATGTTTTATTAAAGAACATATACAAAGAAGTGTCCGATGGCCATTTGGCCTTTCACATGGACACTAACGGTAACACTTACCAATGTCCAACATTCTCACATGGCTTCTCCTCATAATGGGGGCCTCACAAAATAGAGTCTTATGGAAGAATGGTGGTGCTACATAAGGGTGAGGCATTGAGCATATCTAATAGGCCCAAGCATTCAAGATTCGATACATGAGTGTCACATTAGTTCATGGTGGCAATCTCCTCACAAGAAGAGGTGCACACCATGAACTAATGTGAATGTCACATTAGTTCATGGTGTGCACCATGAGGTACGAAACAACTCTCAATCTAGGTGATATGCTCTCAAGGTCTCCATTCTTTATCAAAAGGGTCTCATTTTTGTTGAGATGACTTTGAGTTATGCAAAGAAATTCTATGGGAAGCTCATGGTTGCAAAGTGCCAAGGTTGGAAGTAAAAAACATAGTTATAAACTACTACATGAACACTTCTATTGGGCAAAAATAAGGTCACAAGTTATAGAGTATGTGGAAATGTGCCCAACTTTCCAGCTGGTACATCAAGATCGGATCAAACTGGCAAGCCTTCTTTAATCATTGACCACATTGAAATAACTTTGGGACATGATCAATATGGACTTCATCATGGAGCTTCCACCCTCCCAAGGTTACACAATCATCTTTGTGGTAGTTGACTATGTCTCTAAGCAGACTCACTTCATACCTACAAAGCTCCCTTTGAGCACCAAGGGATTGGAACTTCTTTTCTTTACACACATCATCAAGTACCATGGCCTTTCACTTGCCATAATTTTGGGCACTCTTTGAGAAGTTTATGGACATAGCTCTTCAAGTTTTTGGGAACACAAGTCCATAGCACACAAAAGTTTATCTATCTGGAAATTTTGTAAGTGAACAACCCACTTGTTGAGGGCAACAAGCCTTTCAAACTAGGGGAGAATGTCATACCTTCCCCCTCGTATTTCTGTCCAGCCCATTTCAAAATCTGAGATGTTTTCCATGCAGTGCTGAATTGTGCACAACTACAAAAGATAGTAGTGCTCCTCAAAGCCATTGTCTCCTACTAAGCCAAACTTTCTTGTCTTCTATTTTATGTTCTTCTCAAAGCAATATAAAATCTTTCTTGAAAAAATGACTCGTTTCATGTCTCGTGTGTTCTCGCATGCACTAGGTCCCATTCTCCTGTCTTGGGCATTTGGGATGGTTGAGAATGCATCTGCTTTTCCTCCCCTCATCCCCTCTCCCTTCCCCTGTCCCTCAAAAGAAAAAGAAAAAAACAAGTGCTGATGGAGTACTCTCTCTCTCTCTCTCTCTCTCTCTCTCTCTCTCTATATATATATATATATATATATATATATATATATATATATATATATATATATATATATATATATATATATATATATATATATATATATATATATATATATATATATATATATATATATATATATATATGAGTATACATGTAAAACTACATCATTCCCAGATTGCTTACCATTGATCTATTTGGCTAGTTGAAGTTGATCTCCATTTATCCATTGGCTTCCCTTGCCTTTGCTCTATTTGATACTTTTGTCCATCTATATCGAGCCCATCTTTAGATGGCCACTCAACCATTGAAGTCCTCATAATCAACTTAGAATTTACTCATTTTTTGACATATTTAATTTAGATTTTTTGGCCCTTAGGTTCCACAATCCTCACACTTTTTTCATGGATTTAAAGCCCACAAAAAATTTCGTTTTCAAAGCAACCTTTTCCTTAGAAGCATAGTGTACCCTTTATCTCTTCCCTATATTTTCATGTTTTTTGTAGATTTTGACACATATCCTTAGGAATCCTTGGGGAATCTATCATTTTTTTTCATCTTAAGATCCTTGATTTGGTAAAGACATCAATTATACTTTTCTTACTTCAAGCCTGCAAGCCCTAAATTTATCAAGATCACTCACTTGGAACTTGATTCATGTTGATCCTAGATGCTTCTCCTAGCTCAAAATTTTTTGACAATGACTCTAGCCTTTATATATAGTCTTAGAAACTTGATTCTCTTTAGTTTGATCAAGTGATTTGTTATGATTCTTGAATCACTCATAAGATTCTAAATTCTTCTAGATGATTTTAGTCAACTAATTATTGAACCTATCAATGATACATCAATTTTTATGCATTATAGAGAACACATAGGATCAATAGCATGCGTAAATTAATCAAAGAGGATTTTTTTGTTCATGATGGATTTTTCCTTTAAATGAAAGAGCTTTAAATTATAAAAAAGGGAGAGATTCAAGAAGATTAGAGAGAGGTACAAAGAAAGTTGATGACCTTTTCATCCCCTTCGTGGGGGAGTAATTTCTTCTATAGCTTGTTATTTTCTACAACAGAGAACCTATGGTGTTTAAACAGTGGGGAGCTTATACTATTTCTAATTCTTTATCCTAAGCTGAACATAGTTTTTTATATTGGCCATTTTCAAGGGTGTCTACCAAAGTTAGTTGCACATTTTTCCTTCTAGATTTCCCACAAAGCTTCACTTCATATGGCATTCACTTTTTTGAGCAGGGCCTTTTTCCAATTGATTTGGTGAAACAATGAGAGAATCTTCCCGGCATAATTCTAGATAGCAACACTCTTTCGACAGGAAAAAAATAGGTGACCTATGTCTTCCCTACCACTTATGCATCTTTTACACCACGGGGTGGCACCATAAATTTTGCTAGCCTTAACATATGTCTGAATTCCCCAATCAAACATTTTCCACATGAGGACTTCTTTCTTGTTGTTTATAGGAGTATGTCATAGATCTTTGAACTTGAACTCTCATATAATCCACGACCAATTTGTGCTCCATTTCTTATTTAAGATTAAGTGAATACTTAGATCTTGTTTTATTCTTGGAATTTTCGCCATCCTATTACCATTATCCCATTGCAAACCTTGAATGGTAGGGGGATCTTGGCCGAGGAGGAGATGAAGCTTTGATGCATTGGAGGCAATTATTATGTGCCTTAAAAAGGCACTTATCATCATAATCTAGTCTAAGAAAGAGGTCAATGTTCTCAAATTTGATCTACTCACCTTTGTATTGATTCCACAAGTTTTTTTCTTGAGAAACCCCTTAGATCACATCCTCTTAGCTCACTAAATATTTTTTTTTCTCAAGAGACTTGATACCCTTAATTGGGAACAAAATAGAGTCATGTTGTCTGTTCAGTAACCCACTTCCAAACATTAATGATGGAGCAATGAGGCTTCATCTTATGCTTTTCATAAAGTAGAGATAAGTTTTGATGTGTTGGAAACTATTGAGATTGGAGAGAAAAGAATCATGAGAATCTCATGAACTTTCCAATTAGGAGTGTGAGAGAGATGCAAAACATTGTAGTTCTGAAATAAGCTTGGCCCAAGAATTCTTTTCATTTTTCCAAGCCTAGATCATCCACTTTGCTACAAGCTTGTTATCCATGGCCTCACCCTCTAGAATACCCAAACTACCCTTGCCCTTAGGGCAATTCAAGTCTCCCACTTAATTTTGGGGATCCCTCTACAATTAGGATCACCAATCCAAAGGATTTTCTAGCACAACCTATCAATTTCTTAAAGCTCATTATCCTTTGGTCTTCAATAGGCTAGAAAGTAGATGATGGACAAAATAAGGAATGCATTGATCATCATGTTTTTCCCACCACAATGATCTACATGCCTTTCCAATACTGGAGTTTGTTTTCTATTTTGTAGAGAACCCAATTCCATCATTGGCTCATAGAGAATCCCAAGCATGCAAGAAAATTGACCACATCACCTTTAATATTTATACCAACAAACGTATTTTTGAGTAGGTTGTAAACCATTGCAATAAATTTGGGCAAGAAGAGGTAGATATTTAAAATTGATATCAAGAAAGTTACAGATATAACTGCTCGTTCAAGATTTTGAAGCAAGCACCATGTGCTTGGTATGAAAAGATACATGCCTACATCATTGCACATGGTTTTGAGAACAGTCTAACTGAGAGCACCTTATATGTTAAGCATGCAAATGATGCGCTTTTGACCATTGTTATGTATGTTGATGACATGATGCTCACTAGTCCTCATAAGAAGCATATTGCTGATTTTAAGGCTAATTTGCATGCCTCATTTGAGATGTCAAATTTGGGGCATTTGCATCATTATTTGGGCATTCAGTTTATGCAAGTTGATGGCAGAATAGCTTTGTGTCAAACAAAATATGTTGACATAATATTGCAATGTTTTGGCCATGAAGTTTGCAAGCCTATTGCCACTCCAATGGAGATAGATTTACGGTTGAGTTTTCATGATGTTGGATATGCATTTGATGGTGTTCTCTATCAGCAGTTGGATGCTTGATTTACTTATGCATTAGTCGGCCAGATATTCAATTTTCTATCTCACAGATGAGCAAGTTTATGCATTGCCCATGTGTCAAGCATTGGCAGATAGTTAAGCACATCTTTCGTTACTTGAGTGGTACCTGGCTACTTGGGTCGTTTATCCCAAGGAGGATGCAGTTTTACATGCTTTTCTGACTCTAAACGGGCTAGTTTCTATGACACTCATGTGTCCACTAGTGGCTTTTGCTTCATGCTTGGTAGCTCATGTATATCTTGGTTGAGCAAGAAGAAGCCTACTGTCGCCACTTCCAGTTGTGAGGCTGAGTACAGGGAAGCTTTCACAGTGACTGTTGAGTGTGTGTGGCTCAAATGCATTGTGGATGATTTGGGTATTGGTTAGTCTTCTACCACCACCATCTTCATTGATAGTCAGATGACGTTGGTGGTTGTGAGGAACCCTATGTTCCATGCTCGCACTAAGCACATTGAGGTGCACTATCATTATGTCAGGGAGAGGTTCTCTGCTGGAGAGATCCGTTTGACATATGTGCCCACATAGGAGAACATTGCAGGCCTTTTCAAGAAAGGTTCTACCTAGTGAGAAGTTTGAAGCTTTTCACAAAGCTTTGGGCTTACTTCCTTTTGTGGATTGATTCCACGTAGCTTGGCACTTCCTTATACATGAGTGCCAACTCCTTGTTCACCGCATCACTCCCAAGGGGGATTTGTTGATATATTTTAGATAGTGATGTGTGTGAACACACTAGGATCACCGGGGTACTTTTTTCCCTCTTTAGGAGGTTTTTTTCCCCTGGCTTGTATATACACCTATAACTCTAATGGGTTATTTATCTTTGTACATTCTCTTGGTAATACATTCAGTATTGTGTATTATGCTCCAAGCTTCTTCTTCTCCCTTGTGCTGTTTGCATGTTTCTGTAGCCCTCAAACTCCAACATCTTCTTGATGTGATTTAAATTGGGCAATTTGAATAATATCTTGTACTTCTTGCTTGACCTTTTCTTTACGTTCTAATACTAAATCGACAAGCCCATTGGTATCCTGTTTCGTTGATTTAAAATGTCATAAAGATATGTAATTAAACCAAAAAGTTTGAGAATATGAGGAAACGTTACTGATTAGGGCTCGAAGAAGATGTTCAATAATTGTGTACATGTGAATTTTTTATACATTATTTTTTAATTGATCAAAATCCTAAATACAATAATTGCTAAGAATATGATGTATGTGCAATCGTTGCTGCTTCAATAGTTTATGGAATAGGTGGCGTGATGAGGATCGCCCACTTGCTAATCTCCGTGGAGGTGCTCAGATCAAAATGATCAGCCCTCAACACCCAGGAGATTGCACAAGGTTTAGGAAAAAGCTACCGCTCCCAAGGAGGAAGAAGCAACCGTGATAATTTGCAATTATCATAGAAAATTATAAATCATATGTACTTGAGTTGCAATGCTAGGTATTCATGTCAGGTTTACAATGTCAAGAAGATGGGAATGCTCAGTTGGTGGATCAGGTCAATTGCCAAGTTCAACGGCTCACACAAGGTGACTTTAGCAACTCAAGTGATGGAACGAAGTCTCAAAGAGATGATTCGTAGTTCAATTGAAAAAAACCTTGTCAACTTTAAGAAAAAATCTTCATGCTTGATAACATCATGTTTCGCATCCTTTAATTCAATTGCAATTCACAAAAAAAAAATACAGTTATCATTTATCATAGAAAGCATAATATAGTTGTCATTTATCATAGAAAGCATTTCTTCATTCCTCATTCATCACGAGAAAAAAAGCTTATGTAATGAATAACAATTCCTTCTTCTAAACAACCTATAGAGCGCTTGAAATATAACAGTTTAGAATGTAAAACAAGGCTTTAAGACATGGGAGGTATGATACACTCGAAAACCTAGTGCTTATAAAGAAAAGGTGTTTCGCATTGAAGTCGAATGAAGATGGCATTTGCTTATCATGAGCATATATCATGTTTCTGAAGAAAGTGGAAGGTGTTTTCATCAGGACATCATGCACCGCTTTCCTCAATGATTTTCCTCATGAGGAATCTAACCCTGCCTTAGTGGTTCTTAGCTACCATTGTAATACTTGGAGAGAAAAAATGTTGAAGATCTCCTCTTGACTAGACCAAATATGGTCTGATTTTTGGACATGTATATTGAGGGACAAATGATGTAATCTCCTATTCCTGAGTGGTGGGGCCTCCCCCCTCATCTAGTGGACCTTCTGTTTTTGTTTGACTGCCCATCTCTTGGGAGTCCTTTCCTTTTGTAATTTGTCTCTATTTTTGCATCAATTCTTGGGTGTCCGATCAGTGATGATTAGATAAGCGTTTGCCTCATCAGAGTTGAAGGAGCATTGACTCAGAGCTTCAGAACAATGTCAGATGATCATTGAACATATGAAGATAGGGAAAACTTCAAAGAACCGAACGTAAATGTTGGAATACTTGTTGATGTCAGATGGTGTTGAAGGTTTTTTTTTTTAAATGGAGGCTCGGCTGAGGCCTACTCCCCCGGGCTTTAACTTTGAAACTTCAACTGTACAAGGAAGGGAAGGCATAGTACCCATGGGACCCCTTTATCCCATAAGAACAGGGGTTTACATAGCTGGGTTAAACTATGGTCACAACTACCGGGGGGTAGAACAAGCGGTGGCACAGCCACAAGATACATCATTTCATGTTAACATGTCCCTTACAAGTAGCTGGTGGCAGTTGAACCCTCGCTCCCGCCTCAAGAGGTGAGCGGATCAACCACCTGGACAACAACCTGGGACAAAGAATGAAGGTTGGAGTGTAGAGACAATACAGAGAATGAATGGAGTTGTCGGATGTGTCAGATGTGGAATTGCAACGAAACCATGAAGTTGTCGGATGCATCAGATGTGGAGTCGCAGCAGAACCATGAAATTGGCGCAGAATTCAAGTTTTCTTCTCCAAATTCCGAAGCCCCCCTAATCCCCTATCCTCCTGCCCTTGTATCAACGTTATATCTCTAAGTTTAGAGATTATTACTAACGCTAAACGTAGTGATCTCGAACAAAAAGCCAAAACTTTCGCCCTTTTGATATGAATTGCATGTTTTCTTTGTTATAACCTCAACTCTCTATCTCATATATTTAGTACATAAAACTCTCTTCTGCTGCACAATAATCTTTGTCATAGCAAGGTCATACATTGCTTTTGTACTTGTTGTGGACTATCCGGATTGACCATGGATACTCTCCAAAATGAGTCTTATATTGGATCAAATCATGTATAATTAAGAGAAAAATGCGAAGTTCTTTCAAAACGATTCAAAACTTTAAGGGTGCCGAGGACGATTCATAGAGAATGAAGCCATTCAAGTACGTTGATGGACAATGCTCTCCTCGAAGTGATACAGATCGTGCAAGGTACTCCACAATTGCTGATCAATGGTCTTCATATTTTTCATGTGAATGAGTCCTTTATCACTGATTTATTTCCAAGTGGCAAAAGTAAATCTCTCCAATAGCGGGCCATGAAGAGTGAATTGGATTCTATTCACAAGAATGTTACTTGGGACTTGGTACATTTGCCAAAGGTTTGGAAATTTTTACCATGCAAATGGGTATGTAAGCTGAAAATCACATCCAATAGTGCTTCTCCAAAGTATAAAGCATGAATGGTTACAAAGGGTTTTAAGAACAACATGGTGTCAATTTTGAGGAAACTTTCTCTCCAATAGTCAAGATGACTATACTGTGCATGTTGCTTGGATACATTGCAACGGAGGACTTAGAGCTGGTCCAAATTGACGTGAAAGTTTTCTTCTTCAATGGAGATCTTACAGATCAAATATTTATGGAACAATCAGAGGATTATGTAGTTCTTGGAAAAAGTCCACTTTGTAAGTTAAAAAAGAGCTTATATGGACTTAAACAATCCCTTCGACAATGGTACCAAAAGTTTGATGCTGTTTATGAAGTCTCAAGGCTGTTCTCAAAGCAATGTGCATTATTGGCTCTACACTAAGAGATTCTCAAATGGACACGTGATATGCTTGATACTTTATGCCAATGATATGTTGATTGTTGGGAAGCCCTCTAATGATTTGTTATTGCTAAAAAAGAAGTTGAGTGAGAAAATTGATATGAAGGATTTGGGGGATACCAAACACATTCTTGGCATGCACATAACTTGTGATAGGAGTGAAAGGTGCATATGCTGTCTTAAAGTGAGTATATATCCAAAGTACTTCACATGTCCAATATGCAAGGTGGAAAGACATTGAGTATAATTTTATTTACATATGTGAAATTGAGCAAGGATGATTGCCCCAAATTAGACTAGGAAAAGGAATTGATGACCACACCATGGTGGATTCCTCTTTTTGTGAGCTTCAAGATGATGCCCTCACAATAGAAAAACGAGCTGTGGATGATGTGCATGGTCATCACATGCCTATAGAATACGTAGAAACCACATAGTACACAAAGACCTCGAACACAAATTTCCTAAGTTTTGCAAATGCGATCGAATACACAGTCTATGGTTGACCAAGGCACTATATGTTTTATTAAATAACATATACAAAAGTGTCTAGCTTCCATTCGACCTTCCGCATGGACACTAATGATAATAATATCCCACTAAATTCCAATATGGCCAAAATGACTACAGGAGAAAAAATAAAGAATGATAAAGAATGCCCGAGTGTAAATATACAAACTATATCTCCAACTTGATGGGCATGTTACACAACGTACAAGTAATTGTGCAAGATCACGAATCAAGTAATCCCCATCAAGCGACAATCATGTCGAAAGCTATCTTGTGGTAGAGCTTTAGTCAAAACATATGCAACATTATCTAAAGTATGAACCTTCTCAAGAATAATGTGCTCAGTAGCTAAGCTCACCTCAATGTGTTGGTCTTTGCATGATAGATCAGACTCCTAGCTAAAGCAATTGCACTCTAACTATCAGTAAACAAATGAGGTACACGCTGAGGTAGACTCATACCACAAGCAAGACGAGAAAGCCACAATGCTTCATTACATGTCTCACCAGCTTCAACATTCTCTACTTTTGTAGTGGAAACAGTTGTACATTTTTGAATATGAGATCTCCAAGAGATAGCACCTCGAGCAAAATAAAACATGTACCCTAATGTAGACTTTCAATTGTCTATGCAACCAACATAATCACAATCTATGTAACAGAATCTATGTAACCAATAATGGATGCCTCTCCTCTACCCAAGCATAGACATTTGTCCTTAGTGCCACTGAAATATCTCAAAATCATATTGACTACTTCCTAATGCTTCTTGCCAAGATGGAACATAAATCTGCTCACAACTCTCACTACAAATGCAATTCTACCCTTGTATCTACCACAACATACATGAGACTACGAACATGTCATAGTATTTGATAAGGAACTTCATTCTCCTTTGATAAAAGCTTAAATCAAATCCAAGTACTCAAGGATCGTTGCTAATTGGGCATGTTGCCAATAAATATTCTTTTGGACTATCAAGATATTTCTAAGGTTTAAACATAGCTATATTCTTTTTAGAAAAGAGTTAAATAGAGGCCTGCATTCTTATATTTCCCTAATACATCTTCTTCACCAAGGAGAATCAATCCTAAATTGTTATGCCTTTATTATCCCAACTCATCCCTATGGACGACAACCACAACTCTGTGTGTGTCTGTATTTCCTTTCATAGTTGTATAAATTCTCTCCTTCATCTTTACATATTAATCCTTAAGAAAACCCAATCATCAAATCAAAGTCTAAGTGACAAGCTGATATTGAGGAGATTCAAGGGCTTTTTAAATATTGATTTGGTTATCTTAAGCTATTTCATGAGGATGGAGTTAATATCTATCCTAAGAATTCAAATGGAACATTTGAGTAATTATATGTGAAATAGATATGTCGAGTGGAATTGTGGTTTACTTATAGGATGAAAATTCTCATTTTTTCTCTTGCACCTTTATATGAATTTGTACCCTTTTTTAGGATCGTTGGAGAAGGAAACTCATGAAGATTATTTCAAAAGCCAAAAGAGACATAGAAGATGATCGAGGTTGTGTCAAATCAAATTGAAGGACCTAGATGGAGATGTAAGCAAAGCAAGCATAGACTTGGGGCTATAACTTTTCTGAATTCCCCCTCAATTAGGCCATTTGCACACGCAAATCCACCTTTATTAATTATGTACAAAATTCAAGCAATGTTATTTGCTCCATATTTATATAATCCAAGGAGTCTTGAACTTGAGGAGTGATTCCCTAACTCAAAACAATTTTATCGAAGATTTTTACACTCATTTCTAACTAGGGTGGAGATAAGAGTTTCTAACTAGGGTGAACTCATAGTCATTTTTAATTCTCTTCTTGCTCTTCTCTATCAAGATTGTGAGTTTTCTTGCATCTTCTTGCTCGTGTGTGAAGCTTTCTTGCATGCTTCTGTGTTTATGTGCATGTGCATGTGTGCGTTACTTCTCTTGGGTGTGTGGTGTGGTAAAAGTCTTCATACCACCGACATCATCTCTCAAAATGACTATTTATGTGTGAGGATCTACTACTTGATGTTGGTGTTGTACATGTCTCATACTCGTGGGTCTACATCGAACACTTTAAAAGCCTTGTTGGGAAGGTGTACCATCAATCATATTGTTTGTGGATTTTCCTTTTACATTCTCATCTTTCATTTCATATTTTAATTTTGTAAGTAGATTTTTTAAGAGATTTTGTGTAAAAAATGCTAAAAGAAAATCAGATTTTTTACTATTCTCTTCTTGAACTTCATCATATCTATAGTTCGTAGGATGATGTATTTTTCAATAAACAAAGTAGCTATAAAAATGGGCGAGAGGACTTAGATTGCAAGAACTGATTAGTTTTAGTTTGTCGAGAAGTCGAGGGTTAAGAAACTTGATCTTGCTGCATTGGATGAGGAGGGTTAACAGGTTGAACACTTGTTGGTTGTTTCTAATTAGGAAATTGTGATTGACCTTGACCTTTCCTTCCCATTTGTTGTTGTTGCTACTACCCCATCGATCCTTGGCTGTGCGTTTGTTGCTGCTGTTGTTGCCCGAGTGGACCTTGGTTGTTCATTTGTTGTTTCGGTTGTTGTCATTGGCCAGCCTCATCAGGCACTGCTTATTATCAATGGGCTACTTTAGTAGCTGCAACAGCTGTATCTTGTTGTTGCTATCAGAGCTACTTCTCCGTTTGCGCTTGCATTCTCCATTGCTTCTCTTTTTCAACTTCTTCCTAATCCTCCTTCTTAAGGTGTGTTTCAACCAACTATCTATATGTCTATCTCTATTTGTATCTACCTATAAGTCTATCCATCTCTCTCTCTCTCTCTCTCTTTGTGAGTTCAAGATGGTTTCCTTTGTCCATGACATCACCTCTCCTCAAGCGACGAGTTTTACAAGGAGGGGTCATGTTCTTTGGTCTGGGGTTCATTGGATTTTTCTTATGAAATTCTAGAACCTTGGTTGGTGCTCTTTGAAGGTTTTCTATAGGTTCCCAAGTGAGATTCGTGATGTCATACCGTTTCCAATTATCAAGGTACTCCAATCTTCCATAGGATATTCTTCAATCTAGGACATGCTCGACTTCAAATTCTTCATGATCATCAATATCCATAGGTGCTGAAGGGCTAGTTATCTCCCCCGTGAATAGTGAAATCTCATATGGTTGCAAAATGGACACATGGAAAATTGGATGTATTCTCATGATACTTAGTAACTAGATCTTGAAAGTGACTGGATTAATCTCGACCAAGATGGTGAACGGAACAAGTCTCTGATAGTTTAGCTTTGCACAAGGCCTTGAAGTCTACAAATTAGTTCGAAATAGCCACACTTTATCTCTAATGTGATAGGATGGATCTTGAACACGATATTGATCTGCATAATACTTATATTGTTCTTGAGCTCTTTGGATCTCTTCCTTGAGTTCTTTCTAAGTATCCATGAGGTACTAGGCCTTATCTCTGACAGTTGGGTTCTTGACATGATTTTTGAGTTCTATATTCATCTTTGGGTGTTTTCCATAATTTGCAAAGAAGGGAGTCTACTTGGTAGATGTGTGAACATTGTTGTTATAGGCAAAATCTACAAAGGGTAAAAGCTCAAGCCAATCATTTTGATGACAGTTGATGCTATAATGGAGATACTATTCTAGGAATTGATTCACATTTTCTGTTTTTCCATGAGTTTGTGGATAATTGATCTTAGATAGTTTGACTTGAAGACCAAGGAGCTTGCAAAGACTGTTCCAAAATCCATGAATCCTAAAGATGTATCTGAGAAAAATTCTAATAGTGGTCGCACCTGTGATTGCCTTGGTAGTTGGAATGAAGTGTGCCATCTTTGTAAATCTATCCACTATAACAAGAATGGCATCATACTTAATCGACCTTGGTATATCTATGATGAAATCCATAGATAATGAAGACCATGGCCTTTCTGGAATATGTAAAGGTTGCAAGAGGCCATGAGGTTTATGTCACAATACCTTATATCTATTGCAAGTGTCATGGGTAAGGATATATTCTTTGATTTCTTCCACATTTGAGGCAACCAAAAATCCCTTGATATGATTTCTATTATTTTATTCACTCCAAAATATCATGTTACAAGGTTATAATGACGTTCTTGAAGTATTTGGAACATGGGCTTTCTTGGAGGGGTCTATAGTAGGTTCTTATAGAAAAGTAATCCATCATTTTCCTGGAACTCGTTTACTTCATGAACTTTCCCTTCTTGGATTTTTTGTTTAATGTTACAAAACAATTCATCATGTGATAGAGTATCATGAATCAAATGGGTCAAAGTTGAATCTTCTTGATGGTTTGAAGAGATGGCTGCTAGCTAGAGATATTCAGGCTTGAGTAATACACTCTTGTCTATCAAAATCCTCTTCAAATTTCTTCCGTTCAAGGTAAGATCTTCTTGATAAGGCATCTGACTGACATTGTTGGCGTCCTAAATGATACCTGATGACAAAATTGAACCTGAATAAAAAGCTACTACGTCAAGATTGCCTTCTGTTGAGGATGCAGATGGTCATAAAGTACTCTAAATTCTTATTATTTGTGTACACAATAACTTTATGATCTTATCCTTTTAGATGATGATTCCAGGTATCAAATGCATCCACTATTGCAAGAAGTTCTTTCTCATGGATTTCATAATTAATCTCTGGAGGAGAGAAATTCCTTGAATGATATACAAGTAGATGTAGGTGTCCATCATCCCCATGTTGGGATAGGATCGCCCCCAAGGCAAAGTCCGATGCATCTATCTCCAGGAAAAAAGGCCTGGTAGAATCAAGATGAACTAGAATTAGAGTAGTAGTGAATGATGATTTCAGGGTTGAAAGGCTTTCTCTGTGTCTTCATTCCATGAGAATTTTTTGCTTCTTGTAAGCTTGGTAAGAGGTGCCACTATCTTGGAAGTAATCTTTGATAAATATTATATAAAAATTGGCGAACCCTGGAAAACATTGTACATCTCAAACACATGAAGGTGGTTTCCAATAAAGGATTTTCTCAATCTTTTTAGGGTCCATAAATATTCCTTTGTTTGATACAATGTACCATAAAAAGTCCATTTCTATCTAATGAAAAGAGCACTTCTCCAATTTTTCATATAATCCTTTTTCTATTAGTTTCTCTAGGACTATCTTTACATGAGATTCATGATCCTCTAGATTTTTGGATAATATCAAGATATCATTGAGGTATATTATCACAAAATCATCTAAATACTCTCAAAAGATAGCATTCATCATATATTGGACGATGATTGGAGCATTTGTGAGACTGAATGGCATAATTACATATTCAAAATGCCCATACCTTGTTAAAAATGTTTTCTTCCATTCATCTCCTTCTCTGATTCTAACAAGATTTTAAGCTCCTCGAAGGTCAATATTCATGAAGAACTTTGTTTTTCCAAGGTGTCCCAAGAGCTCTGGTATGAGTGGTAGAGGGAACTATTCTTTATAGTGACTTTATTCAACCCACGATAGTCTACACACATTTAGAGAGTCCCATCCTTCTTCTTTACAAATAGAATAGAAGCTCCTGTTGGAGACTTTGAGAGTTTGATAAACCCCTTGGCTAGATTCTCATCAATATTCTTGCGTAATGTTATAAGATCCTCTATGGATATACTCTAGATCGGTCCAAAGGATGGTTGTGCTCCCTCTTGAAGTTCTATGGCACAATCATAAGTTATGTTCTCTAGGAGGATATTTGCATTGTTCTTTTCAAAAACATCTTCAAAGCCTTGGTATTGATTGGGTAGCTTCACTAGATCATCTTTTTTGGATCCTTGAGCTGGTACAGCATAGATCATATATGTTGAATCCTTCCTTACTACATGTATGAAGGCTTTGGCTCCTACATATGTCAAGTTCTTTTGGATATCTTGATGATTGATTTCATTCTTCTCCCAATTAATGTCTAGATTATGTTTCTTTAGGTAGGACATTCCAATGATAACAAGATTTATTGGACTTGGCATTACATTAAAACATATGTGGGAATCATGATCACCAAGGTGTACTCTTAATGGTGTGGTTTCCTTGGTAATATTCCTAGATGCTAGAGTTTTTCCATCCACTACTTCAACTACAACTGGTTTTTTTCTTCTAAAGTATTGGAATCTTGCGTTTCTTAACCAATCCTTCATCGATGAAACATGAGAAGGCTCCTGAATCAACTAGGGCTATAAGGGAAAGAGTCTTCTTAGTCATGATCAACTCGATAGGGGCAAGATATGTTTCTATGGGTGTTATTGGAACTACGAGACCCTTTCTTGTATCAAGGTCAACTGTACGGTCTTCTTTACAATTAGATTTCCTCGTTTTCCCTACTCTATAACGGTGACTATGACTCTAGAGTTTGTTTTCTTGTTGGGAAAACTAATTGCAATATGGCCAGGTTTTCCACAATAGAGGCATAGCTTGTTACCTCTCCTTCTCTATTTCTCTTGTGGGATTAGAGGCTAGAACCTAGTTACATCTATTTTCATAGGTTCAGGCATAGGTTCTTCTCTAGGAGTGGGTTGGAAGGGTTTCCATTGGCGAAATCTTCCTTCTACTTGTTTTTCTTGTTTCCTTTCAAAAAGGCAATTATCACATTGAACGGCTTGGCTGATGTATTAATTCAAGTCTTAACCTCTGGCATTGTGAGCAAAAGTTCCTCCACATCATCTCTTAAACCCCATGTTAATTGGCTTATGAAATAATCTTCATGACAAGTGAGATCACATATCAATTGCCTAAATTTTGATGCATATGTAGAGGTAGGGTGGTTACCTTGATGTAGCTTGCAGAGTTCTGTTTTTGCCACTTGACTTGTGTTTACATCTCCAAACTTGGTGGTGAGCTCTCGAAGAAACCCCTTACAACCACGAAGTACTGCAATGTCCTTGTCCAAGATGGGGTGAAACATGATAACGCTTGACCATAGAGTAGGGTTCCAATAAAACCGACTTTGGATGCATCATCATGGTATGTATAAGGCCACATGCAGGTGTATACCTTGAATTATTGCAAGAATGAGTGGAACTTTGTGCAATCATCATCACAGTTTTATGGCATGCAAATCTTGGGTTCCTTCATGAAGGATGAACTAGGATGTTGGTTCACTTGAATACTTCCTTGATTTGCTTGAAGATTCCCGATTCATTCTTGTAATTCTTGGATGAGTGAACCTATATGCATGGGATGTCCCATCTCGACTTGTGTTTGTCGATGAGTTACACTCTTGACTATCCCATCTCGACTTGTGTTTGTCAATGAGTTACACTCTTGACTTGTTCTTAGAGACTCTGAAGTGATGCCATAATTTATTCATAGGTCTTCTCCATGATGCCTAGTCTTGGATAGAAGTAGGTCTTGCCAAAATATCAGGGGAGCACTATATTGTGCCCTCTCACTATACTAGACAAGATTTCAAAATCATACTTATGATTACAAGATCATCCACGTGGGGAAAATAATACAAGAATACATATTGATACAAGAAGTTCCACATTTATTTACTATCTATCTATTTATCCATCTATCCTTCTATCTATCCATCCATGTTATCTATTTATCTATCTATATATCCATGTACCTATCTATCTGTGTATCTATCTATCCATCCATCCATCCATCCATCTACCTACATATCTATGGATCTATCCATCCATCTATCTATTCATTTATCCATTCATCCATCCATCCGTCAGTCCGTTGGTCGGTCGGTTTCTCTCTCTCTCTCTCTCTCTCTCTCTCTCTCCCTCTGTGTGTGTATATATATATATATATATATATATATATATATATATATATATATATATATATATATATATATATATATATATATATATATATATATATATATATATATATATATATATATATATATATATATATATATATATATATCCATCGATCTATCTATCGATTGATCAATCTATCCATTCATCAATCTATCTATCCATTGATCGATCGTTCTATCTATCTATCTATCCATCCATCTATCTATCCATCTATCTATTTCTTTGTTTGTGTCTCTGTTTATCTATCTATATGTGTATGTATCTGTCTATTTATTGAATGTGTGAGAACATATGTAACTCATATATACCAACAATAATGCATCGCTATAGGAGGGGCGTGCCCAAGGTCAAGTGGGCCTTGTGTGCTCACCAAAAAGCTGACAAAAAAGAGTCTGGTGGTTTGGGCATTCTGAATGTGATGGGTTTGGCAGATAAATTGGCTTCCAAATGGCTTCTCAAAGCTTGGTGCAATGTAGAAGCTTCTTGGGCAAAACTAATTCTTAGACATAAATCCTCTCTTACACTTCAAGGGGCCCCTAGGTGGAAGGGTCTTGATCTACTCACCTTGTTGTTTGCAGCGTCCATTGATGACTAAAGGCTCTGATCTTGTTTTTTCGATTTGGAAGAGTTGGAACAAGATAAAACCGTACATCATGGTTAATGAAGACTCGAAATGGGAGACCGGGATTAGGCAAAATGATTCTATCTGTTTTCCTATTAAGGGAATCAAAGAAGCTCATTTGGGGAACATTGAGAGAGCAAAGAAGTTATGGAACAAATGTTTTAGAAAGTGGAAACATCTCTAGAACCATGATAGAGGTCATTGGATAAGGTTTGAGGACATAGACTATGCTAGGAGAATTGACTTTGATGATTGGTGCCTTCTCAAGCAGAGAATCAATTCTTGGGATAACTCAAAGACTCGTCTTCTTCTTGGAAATGACAACCCCCCCCCCCCCAGATTGAAGGGTTAAGATGGACCAATGGTAACGAATTAGACAAAATTATGAGGTTACATAAGCACTTTGACTTGCATATTTCCCTTAACAAGGGATGGTGTCAGAATTGGTCTAGCATCATATGGCAAGTTGTGTGCGGATACCTGTGGCACCTTGTCATTGAGAACAAAAAATATGTTTCATGTGGCAAATCCTCCATCGTGGAATCTGGACCAATGCCAAAGCTAATAAAATTTGTGGGAAGCCTCACTGGTGTAAACGTTGCATCCATGGCAGAGAGAACCTTGGTCATCTCTTCTTCTCATGCCCTAGATGCGACCCGATTTGGTAGTCTCTCGCTAAGATTTTGAACTTACAAGACAAATCAGCTGGAAACAAGCTCTACATGGAGAAACAATTGGTTGCTGCCATCAGAGGGGAAGCGCTATGGAAGATATGGAAGGAAAGGTGTGCGATAAACTCTGATGGCCATCAAAAAGAGTGGTCGATTGAAAAATCTCTATACCTGTTAGGTAGGAGAATATGTAATTGTAAAGAATTGCCCCCTTTTAGACACCATAGGATGTTTGCCTTGGAAAACAAGATTAAAAGCAAGTGGGTCACTCACGAAGGGGACGTAAAAATCATTAAACTTCTCATCAACTTTCTTTAGAACATTTATCTCCCATCGAATCCTAGTTATCCTACCAATTTTGGTCAGTCATAGCATTTGGGCCATGATACCCCTGCTTTGTGGGATATAGGGGATCCCAAGGGATTTGTTCTTTTACTACGGCTGAACAACTTTTAAAAATTAAGAAAACAACAAAACAAACAATAATGCATAGCATACACCAACATGCAAAAGCACACAAAAAGTGAATTAAAAATCCACACAGAAAGATCAGATGCAACAGAATTCCCCAAAAGTTGAACATTATTACATAAGGCATTCTCAGGTTTTTGAGAATGGAAATCATGGAAGGGTTCACTGAAGCTGGGATGAGCATAGGGAGAAGCTCCCCATCTGTGATCTAGATGTGCTTTTGAAGTTGATAAAACTGGGGGATCACCATGGATATTAGCTCTCTTCTTATAAGGCATGTAGTGTGGCCCGTTGTTAATGTGCCTTTGGTTGGGTACTTCGCAAGCATGCCCATCAACATCGTCAATGGTTTGAAGGCAACTATCCATATACTCTGAATTCTTGTTATATATCCCAGGCTTTTTACAATTCCAAAATCCATATTCCTCTCCTTCAAATGCTTCACCGGATATTTTATCTGCTCCTATACCATTTGTAGATGTATAGCACAAGACTTTTTCATCCCCTGGCAAATGGAAATCATTGAAGGGTTCACTGAAGTTGGGATGAAAAATATGATAAGCTGCTGCCCAGCTGTGATCTATAGGTGCTTTTGAAGCTGATGAAACTAGAGGATGAGAGTAGAAGATAACTTTCTTCTCAGAAGGCACATACTGTGGTCCATTGCTAATGTGTCTTTGTTCCGGTATTTCACAAACATGCCCATCAATAGCAACCACCAGTTCCATGATAACATCCAGATTCTCTGTAATCCCATTACATATCTCAGGCTTTTCACCACCAATCCACCATCCATGTTCCTGTCCTTCAAATGCTTCACCTAATATTCTATCTCCACCTATACTATTCAGAGATGTATGAATCGCTGCATTGCTATCATCTGCTCGTTTTGCATGTTGAAACATCCAGCTCATTAAGTTCACATCTGCACATTTCCAGCAAGAGCCCAATAAAGCAAACCAAACTCCCTTGTGGACATGCTGTACTTCTTCAACCACAGCTAAGGCCTTTTCAAGCTGTCCTGCACGCCCAAAAACATCAACCAAACATGCATAGTGCTCAAAAGCTGGCTTCACACTGTATGATGAGTGCATGGTGCTGAAAATCATCAGGGCTTTATCTAGTAAACCCAAGCGACTGCAAGCATTAATTGCAGACAGGAAAGTTGAAAAATTAGGGCAGAAGCCCTCATGCTGCATTTGTTCAAAACAAGAAAGAGCATGTGAATCTATTCCCTGCTGGATTGATTCCGCCATCAGTGCATTCCATGAGACGGTATCCATGACTGAGAGATCTACAAGCCCCTTTTGGAAGTTCACTGTTTGCCCACATTTGACATACATGTCAAGCAAAGCAGTAGCTAGCACAACATTGTTATCCAGAAGTCCTTGCCTGACAAGTTCATCGTGTATTCCCTCTCCCATCGCAACTGCTCCAATGATGCCACAAGCTTTCAACAAGCAAGCATAAGTTACCGCATCTGAAGAGATGCTTTCATTCTGCATCCTTTCAAAAGAGGTTAAGGCTTGCACACCTTCTCCATATTTAACACACCCTGCAATCAAAGCATTCCAAGAGATGACATCATGAATTGGAAGACCCTGAAGCACTTGCTGTGCCTTGAAAAGATCTCCACATTTGGCATACATACCAATGAGACAGTTGCCAAGCTTGATATTCCCCTCGAGCAATCCCATTTGAGAAATCCTATGATGAATTTTAATACCCTGATGAAGATTTCTCGTATTCCCATAAACTTTTAAGATACAAGCAAAGGTCACTGCATCTGGAGAGATACCTTTACTCTCCATCTTCTCAAAACTGCTTAATGCCAGATCAAATTCACCTTGTTCAGAATATCCTGCAATCAATGCATTCCACGAGGCTACATATGGACTTGGGAGCTGCTCTTGCACTTGTTCAGCTTTTGCATATGCACCACACTTTGCATACATGCTGAGAAGAGCATTGCTGATCAAAATGTCACTTCCTAATAGCCCTTGTCTAAGGATCTGCTTATGAACTCTTTGCCCCTTATCAGATGCACCCAACATATTACAAGCTTTCAAGGTGCAAAGATAGGTTATCCCATCCACTGACAAGCCTTCATACTGCATCAGTTCATAAGAATCAAGTGCTTCATCCCACCTTTCATGGTTGGCATATCCTGCTATTAATGCATACCAAGACCTAGCATTTCGAACAGGAAGCTCATCAAGAATTTTCTGTGCTTTTGAAAAGGTGCCACACTTGGCATACATATATATTAAAGCATCACCAAGTATGACATAAGCATCAAGCAACCCTTGTTCAGTAATATCCTTATGAATTTGTTCTCCAATGATAATTGCACCTACATCACCACAAGCTTTTAAGATGGAAAAGTATGTACCTACATCAGGTGAAAGGTTGTTGTCTCGCATCCAGTGAAAACACTTTATTGCTTCCTCCCCTTCATCATGTTGGGTGTAGCCTGTAATAAGTACATTAAAAGAAACAACATTTTGAACAGGAAGCTCTTCAAACACCTCACGTGCTTTCACAAGGTTACCCAACTTTGCATACATATCTACCAGAGCTGTGCCCAATTTGATATGTTCTTTCATAAGGCCCAATTGAGCTATCTCCTTATGAAGCTCCTCACCTTTCTCGGCTGCACCTATGCTTGCACATGCCTGCAAGGCACACAAAAAGCTAACTGCATCTGGAGATGCACCTTCATGACGCATCTGCAAGAAGCAGATAAGAGCCTGCTCATCTTGACCATGTTCTACATACCCTGTAATCAATGCATTCCAAGAAACAGTGTTCCGGACAGGAAGCTCTTTCAGCACTTGCCTTGCTTTTACGAGAGCACCACATTTGGCATACATATCTACTAAAGCATTTCCAAGTACAATGTCACGTTCAAGATGTCCCTCAAGACAAATTACATTGTGAAGTTTTTCACCCTTCTCGAGTGCACCTAAGCCGCTACATGCTTTCAAGGCGCAAGCAAAGGTCACTGCATCTGGAGAACGACCCTCATGTTGCATTGCCTCAAAGCAATCAAATGCTTTCTCATACATCATGCGTTCGAGGTATCCCACAATCATTGTATTCCAGGACATAGAATCCCGGACAGGGAGTTGTCCCAGTGTTGTTCTTGCTTCTGCAAGAAACCCACATTTGGCATACATGCCTATTATAGCAGTCCCAAGCTTTATGTTGTTTCTCAGCAACCCAAGTTTGGTAACCTTATCATGGATTTCCTCACCTTTTTTGTAGACCCCTACATTACCACATGCCTTAAGAGCACAGACAAAGGTCACAGCATTAGGACTGACACCATCAAGCTGCATTTTCTCGAAACAATCAATGGCAATCAAGCTTTGACCATGGCAAGCATAACCCCAAACTAATGCAGTCCAGGTGAATACATCCCTCTTGTTGACGTATCAAAGAGCTCCTGCGCTTTTGGCAGGGCTCCACAGCTCGCATACATACTGATCAAAGCATTAGAAAACCTGTCTTGCATGCCCATCCGCAGAATCTGTTTGTGAAGTATACTGCATGCCCTCAGATCTCTTTCCTTGGAGGAAGCCCTCAGCAAATCGAGGCAGACTGAGGAATTTTCCTGCTCGCATAAGAAGGAATTGCCCCAGCCATGTACCCACATCAACTCTTGAGAGCCTCTGAGCATGAAGACATTCATAGAAAGGCATGAATTAATGTAGCAGTTGTCCAAGCAACGTAGCATGTCTCCATGACATTCATATGAATAACTATGAAAAAATCAGCATCTTCCTTCACCATACCATTAACGTGCATATCATGACAGATTCTGAATGTGCAGATATATAAAACTATATTTCAGAACGGCAACTCATAGTGAATATTATGGCCATAGCAATGTAAAGACAATTCTTTTCCAAGGACCAGCAAGAAAAAAAAAAAAGCTCGCCAAGAAGCTTTGAGCACTCCCACATCTTTGTCATTCAAAGATGTGAAAATTTTATTGGATTCTCACCCACGATGACAAAGGATGACACGTTCCCTGCCCCCTTTGTAACTCTTGCTCTTTGATCCATTTCAACGTTAGCTTGATAGTTAAAAGTAAGAAGGAAATCCAAGCGTCTATTTTTAAGGTTATATCTCCTACTCAGAATTTAGACATAGGATTCCTTTCTTTTCGAAACCCCTATGTTAAATGAATTTAGACATAGGATTACAAATGAATTGACCTAGTAGATGCACGAACCCCTATGTTAAAAGATCAACCTTCAAGGAAAGCCAAGCATGAATGAAGGATCTTACCTCGTGATTTCAACCATCTGGATTCACCAAACATGCCTTCAAATCTCGCACGTAATCTCTCCAGCTTAAGAGGAGGAAAGCTAGAAAAAATGATTGCAATATTTTAGGACTAGTTTTCAATTTTTGTATATTTACATTATTAATCACATAGTCAAAGGATCCCACATGCATTTCAATTCATTTAGATGTGTATTTAAGTCAAATCAAGCAAGCCCCTTGCTTATGCTAGCTCTATGCCTACTTTACCCCAAAGTTTGTCTAACCATACCTATCTTTGTGTTTTGATAGTGTAGTGTATGTTTTGCTTTGAGTTGTTACTATTGTTTCTACTTCATTTAATATCCATATATATGATTTTATATTCGATTGGAACTTAATATTGTCATTCAAAGTTGGATGAAGTCTCAAGTTTCTCTTTGCACCAATTCTGAGAAACACATTCCAAGAGTGAGGATAAGTGTATATGTACTACTCTATGTGATTGATCCAAGTAGTCTATGTTGGAGATATTGGTTCTCATTATGAAAGCATCCAGTCTTAATGATCTTAATCTTGTTAGAAAGCCATTAAATTTTAGTTTTTGTATCCAAAATCTCTTTGTTCAAGTCTACACAACCTCTATGTAGTGAAGAGAACTCTATAGTAATGCCATGCATACATATCATGGGGCGTACATCAACTTTCTAACTACATAGGAAGTTCAATATTTTCTATTAGTGGTGCAGATTATCTCAAATCATCTTGAACATGTCAAAGACGATACAAAGAACATATTGATGTTATTGCTATAAATTTTTCATCAACAAAGACTTGGTAAAGGAAGCTCTCAAGGGGGGGGGAGGGGGGCATGTAACTCATCATTTCAAGAACACAAAAAGTATGTCTACTGAAAGCTTTGGCTTAAGGTAAGATCAAAACCTTTTTTAAATTTTAAGCACATTGGTGAATTATTCATGGACTTTACTTAGTAGAAAAGTGTAGAGATGGAGACCTCAACACCCAAGTTAAGAAGCTAGACAAGGGGAACTATTAACCATGGAATTTTAGAGTATGTAGCTACCTCATGGGCAAAGGCCCATGGGCATTGATTAGGGAAATTAAACATAAACCTAATACGTGTGAAAACTAAATCAATTGTTTTTCAAGGGCCTTCAAGGAATGGAATAAAAGAGCCAAGAGGATCATCTTTATTCTTTTCCAACAAGCAATAGCATGATAGGTCACATTCAAGAATTGGATTCAAGTATAAAGGTATGGAAGACACTTAACAAGATCTATTCAACAAGCAATAAAGAAAGGACGATCCAGCTCAGGAATTTAGGAAGAAATATAAATTATTAAATACTCAAATTCAAGGAATTATTAGATGCATTGGGATCCATTAGAAGTCGCATATATCATGAAGCCTTTTGGCATATATGCTCAATGGTTTAAAGGAATATGACAAATGTAAACCCTCCATCATGTTTATCTATGTAAGGGATAATCTTCTTGATTCTGATCAGCATGTTGCTTCCATGGTTATGTAAGAAATGAACATAGGTGGAGGCTCATCTAGAAATGAATCCATAAAGCATGTTTCAAGTCCTACTTTGGTTCCTATGAGCTATTGTAGAGCAGATTTGTTGGGATGATAGAGATGCACATGCACATGCATTAATAGAGGTGTCTATCAAATGTGTCATTATCCCTGACATTAGCTCATGCAAAAAATCCAGATGCTTGGGATACTCTTTCCATACTATACCAAGAAAGAAATGAGGCTCATCTTAATTACCTTTGAAAACAATTGGTGATTTAGCATATGAATGAAGGAGATTCAATGGACACTTTTCTTATAAAGTTCAAGGATTTGATAGAACATTTGATTGTTGCAAATAAGGTATTGTTAGATAATACTTGTGAAGACTATTCTTAGTGGTCTTCTAGAGTCTTATCAAAGTTTTGAGGAGTTAGTCTTTGTTTTGTCTCAATTGTTTTGTCTTAAGAAGATCAATCTAGAAAAAACAAGTCCATTATGTGTGTTGCAGATCAAGCTTTCTTAGCTCGTCAAAATGAAAAGGGTAAATCAAGCTCATCTAATAGCAAGTAGAAATTTGTTATTGTTGCACAATCAAAGAAGAAAGATAAAGATGACTCTACTCCTCAAACCGAGTCTACTAGCCTTGTTCAAAATGAAGAATGGGAATTTACCACTCATTGCAATTATAATCCATCTTCTCATGAGTAATGTATGGCTCCAGTGCACTTAGATGTTTTGTATTTTGATAGTGGTGAAACCAAACATATTAGCTTGCAATGTAGTTTCTTCACTTCATTTGAGCTTTGTTATGGAATCACCATGTTGTGTGAGGACTCCATAGCCTTCACACAACTGTGCTAAGACTAACTAGCAAGGCCATACACTAGGAAGAGAGATGTCCTTCCACCCAACCAACCCCTCCAATATATAGCTCCAAGTCCAAGGGGGCAAGTCCCTCTCAAAGGGACATGTGTACCTTCCATCACATGGGTCCCTAAGGTGGTCACATGGTTTCCAAGATTAGGATATCACATGAAATCACATGGCTTCTAAAAGAAGACTCTCCAAGCTTTCACGTACAAGCCAAGTGGCTAGGAGAAGCTTCCAATCAAGCCTAAGGTACTCAACCTTAGGGAATTAGCCCTAAGGTTCAAGACCCATCTAAAAGGGGTAAATAAACCATAAATCCCAAGGGTTTCACACCTAGAAACCCAAGGGTTCTACCCCTTAGACCCATGTAATTATACAACATTCTCCCCCCCTTAAAAGCATTTCCGTCCTCGGAAATGAGTGGAGATATATACCTTGGGCTATTCCCCCGTGCTCCATGATCAATCTCAAGCATCATGGCTTTCATCTCTCTAATTTCGCCTCTTAATTCGAAAGGGGAATTCTACCCCGACTGAATCTAAAAAGAGGAGAATCCATGTGTGGTCTAATTCCCTGTCCCAATCATTCAAAGTTCCATCTAGTTTGCATACAAAAAAGAACTGAGTCGAATGCAAAGTATGGAAAGAATGAAAAGGGTGGAAGAGAACATCCCTGCCTATTTCCTTTGTTTAAGCTATGTGTCATCCGGGTCTCCATAGCTCAAACATGTGAATTAGGTGGATACAAAGTGACTTCAACTAAATTACTACCTTGGTCCATTGCTTTGCATCACTTGTGCATGGACCTAACAAAATAGATGAATGATTCTTCAGGTTTTCTTTATCAGATTCATCTCTCAAGTTAGAACCCAACTTGTTCTAAAAGGAAGATGAATCTTTCATAATCCCTGCCCAAATCACTCTTTTTTTAGTGAAATGGGTGGATTTCCTTGTTTGCAATTCGCCTCCAATAATTCAAAATAGAGGGGAATTTCATTATATAATCCTACCTAACCAATAGAATGGTAAAGGTGGATTATATAACATCCTCTTTATCTTTAGAGAGAGCTTACCAAAAAGTGGATGCAATGTTCTTTCAAAACTTTACGTAGTTTTGAGAATCCACTTTTAAGGGACTAGAATCCATAAGGGTTAATCTAACTATTGTAGCCTTTGATTGAAACCTATTTTACTTCTTCTTCCAAAAAGATAAGATCTTTATAACTACGTTCCAAGATGGGAACTCATAGTGTAAAAGATCGTGTTATCTTTAAGGTTATAAGTAGAAATAGATTATTCCAATCATTTCTTCAATGTTTAACCTTTACGGATCTTTAATTAGATCTCAAACCTTAAGGGTCTTCTTGATCCTTCTAGAGTTGTCTCCCTTATATTCTCAATCTGTTAAAGATGTCCTATGTTGACATCTTTCTTATTATTCAATTGACTTGAAATATCAACTATCCAAAAGATGATCTTTCTGAGCTTTCTTTCAAGTTTGGTCTAAGATCATTTTTATGTTCCTTGAATTTCAGGTCATAATTTGGCATGAAGCTTTTAGAGCCTTATCCTTTGGAGTTTACCTTCAAACTCAAAAAAGTTGATCCTCTCCTTATTTCTAACTCTCTATAAGAGATAGATACTTTCATATCTTGTTGGAAGAATTCTTCTTCCCTTTGAGAGGATAATTGAAGAAGATGCCTATTCCTAGACATTGTCTTCCCGATGTATTCCATTGGATCATGAGTCCCTTTTTCTTCTGGCCATCAAGAAAAAGTACTCAACGGGATTCAGTACCCACCGTCCCATACCAGTGGGTTCCTCATCCAATCCACATAACTTTGTCTCTATACTTTCTCACCTTTTTTGTCCTTATAAATGCCCTTCATACAATGGTACCAAATTTATAAGAGCAAGGACTAAGGTGCTTAGATTACACCACCTCTAATCTTACTTAAATATTTGGTTAACCATTAATGTGGTGTGACTTATCTTATCAAACTTTAAGTTTGACTTGATCTTTACCCTACTTGGGTCTTTTGGCTTTCTTCTCTTCTTTAGCCAAAATGAGAGATAAGACTAGGTCTTTCTCAAATAGATCCCTTCATCTTCAATGCTTTACCCATGAGTTTTTCTTGGGGATCTAGCTATTATGCTTCATACAAGAAGCCATAGTCCTTACGTCTATATTACTGGAATCCATAACGTATGTTATGTTAGCTCCATGAAGCATCAATGTACTTTTAGGATTATACTTATAGGTCATGCAACTTCTTTTCCTATCCCACTTAGGATTTATACAATCCTAATGGTGAATGCAAGTGTTCTCTTGTATTGGGGTTCTTTGAGAATTCCCAATTTTTGAGAACTTCATTTAGTTGGAAGATGTAATGAAAGATATATGAAGTACTAGAATACAAGGAAGTACTTCAACTTTTATCTATTTCTTGCATATCTTTTACCTTTCAATACCCTATTCAGTCTTTTCAAGGCATAAGATGAAAGTTCTTGGGGACTTTCTCCCCTCCTTAAGAGTTTTGGTCCTCGAAAACTACTTGAGAGTAAATTGAAAAATATGCTCTTTAAAAAGTATTTGAAAGTGTTTATTTTCAATCCTTTATTGTTCTTCCTGGTTAAAAGAACTATTTAGAGTTTCTTGCTTTCTTAGCACAAATGTCCCAAAGTTCAAGTTGAGATTACCCACAAATTCGATGTGCCATACCACCGAATTTACTTCAGTGGTAGTGTAAACCTAGATGTCCCATACCATTCGGCTTACACTTCCACTTTAGTAAAGGTAACTTTAGCTTGGGTTTTGGGATCAAACCTTCTTCTAATTAAGTTAGATCTATTACTTCTTGGACTTGTAAGTGTTATTTCCACTACAAAGCATATGTATTGCCTATGCTACAGTGGACTTTCCACTTACCAAGTCTCAATTGCAACTTAGTCTCAAAAAATTGGCTTTTCAATTATACCTTGATTCAGATATACTCTACAAGATCCCTTTCGTGTCACTTGATGATAGAGCTAGTTTATATCTCAACTAGATATCATCTCTTATGACATAATGAGTAATATGAGAAAGAATAATTGATTTGCCAATCAAATATCTATGTTGAAGAAGATGGTAATTCCATTTACTATATAGTCCTTTATTTTCTAGGACATTAGAAAATGGTACTTAGGGTTTATTACCACCCTTGAGTTTTACCTTCTCTTCATGCCTTGCATTTGCTTGGAAGAAAAATGTAAAGCTCCGAATAGTTCTGTAGTTCTTTCAAACAAAGAACTTTTCTTGAACAAAAACACTAATACTTTCATCTTCCAAAACTAAGACCATATTTTCTTTTCCTTAGAGCTTTGAGAAGATAATGCTCTAAGTTACCACCATTTTATCGTGGTTTTAAGAGAGAAAATTTTTATATTACTACCTTAAGTCTATGACCTTGTTGATCAGGCTTGCCATGGCCTTTTATGGAATTTAAACTTCCATAATAGGGATTTTTAGTTTTAAGGTAGTTCAAGAAGTTAGGATTATTTGGACTAAGTCAAACTTAAAGGAATTAAATGGTTTATAGTGGCCAATTGGCCTTATCACCATTCTTCCTAGAAACTAATAAAATCAAATCCTACTTAACTTCAAGAACTTAATCTCCCTCTCTACTCGAAAACCCATGTAATATATTCCAAATGCATAGTTTAGTGTATGCCAAAATATTTACACCTTTATTGGAAAAGGCGTTGCATGCATAAGGTTCAAAAGTTGAACCCCTCCTTAAAGCATGCAAAAGTTCCAATTCAAAACTTTGTTCATCCAACGGATGGTGCAAAATTTCCATGAAACTTAGTATATGCGAGTTTCAACAATGCATTAGATGCATTCTTCCTAACCACGACCGTTTTAATGCACCTCCAATACTTCTTTTCAAAGCAATGAACTTGATGCATAGTGCAACTTATTTCCATGATTGATTGTCGATGTGACCACAAAAACTGGGCCACCTAAATCTATGCATCCACTTCCGAGTCATGTCTATTATGACATGCACTGTATGTTCTTTAATTTGCAAAGAAAAGAAAAAGGTGCAAATATTAACCTTGAAATTAAGCTTCGTCCATCCCTAGGTTTTATTTGAGTGTTCCCATGGTAATGAAGTAGGCTTCGGCCATCCCATCTTGTCCATCATTGGATTCCTTCTTGGGCATTTTGATACTTACTTGTGTGCCTATAAGTGTGGATTTACCTTTGTAATCATGCATTTGTGCATGCATTTTAAGGGGTGAAATCTATATGCATAGTTAATGGATGTCATGTGCATGCCTCCATTATCCTTGGCAAAGGAACCTTTCAAAAAGAACCATGTTCTCCTAACTATATGTACTAGCATGTAAAGCCAACCTTCATGCAAAAGACATTTATGCATAAAATATCGACTCATTCATGTATAAAATTTCATGGAACTTGTGAGAGAAGAAAATAACTAACTCTTTAACCCTGATCTTTCCATGATCTTGGTGAAGAGTCTATCCTAATGAAGATTCTATCCTAATGAACTGCTCACGCGAACTAAGGAAGGCAAAAAGAAATCTATATCCTAATGAAAACTAGCTCTGATACCACTGTTGTGTGAGGACTCGATAGCCTTCACACAACTGTGCTAAGACTAACTAGCAAGGCCACACACTAGGAAGAGAGATGTCCTTCCACCCAACCAACCCCTCCAATATATAGCTCCAAGTCCAAGGGGGTAAGTCCCTCTCAATGGGACATGTGTACCTTCCATCACATGGGTCCCTAAGGTGGTCACATGGTTTCCAAGCTTAGGATATCACATGAAATCACATGGCTTCTAAAAGAATACTCTCCAAGCTTTCACGTACAAGCCAAGTGGCTAGGAGAAGCTTCCAATCAAGCCTAAGGTACTCAACCTTAGGGAATTAGCCCTAAGGTTCAAGACTCATCTAACAGGGGTAAATAAACCATAAATCCCAAGGGTTTCACACCTAGAAACCCAAGGGTTCTACCCCTTAGACCCATGTAATTATACAACACACCACAAGAAATGTGAATCTAACTATCATTTGAACTAATGAGACCACTCAAGAGAAAATCTAATCCCACAAGGGGTGAGAGATGCATGTATCCACTCAACCAACTCTGTTGATATATACCTCTAAGGGTAAGTAGAAATGTGAGAGCTAGCCAAGTGTATGCTCCACATGGATGCTAATCCAAGGAGTTCCAACCTTGGAAATCACATGTTGTTCACATGGATTATTAAAAGATAATTCTCAATCTTGTACATGCAAATATAGAGGTTTAAGAAGCTTCTCTAAGGGCTACAGACCATACAATAAGGAAAATATATCCTAAGGATCAAACCCCTTCAATTGGAAATAAATAAATCTAGGGTTTCAAGTAGAACCCAATGGTTACTTCCAAACATTCAAACCTTTATAATCCGGCATATCTTAAGCCTTTTGAATCCATGTTTTTATACAACAATATTGCTGCGTTAAAACATTTTTCTTCAAAAATGTATACAAATATACTATGTGGAGTATTACCCCATGCACTATGGTTAGTTTCATCGATTGTGGTCTTTATATCTCTTATTTACCTCTTTAATGAGAAGAGAATTCTGTCCCAAACCAGATCTGAAAAGAGGGGAATTTGTGTGTCGTTTGATCCCTACCCAAATCATTCTAAACAACATATATCTTTGCACGTGAGAAGTTGAATCAAGTGCAATGTATGGAAAGAATGGTAAGGGTGGACTAAAATATTCATGTCCACTTCACTATTTTGTTAAGTGTGGATTGAACATCCATAACACAAGTATGAAGAAAGGGGATCTACTTCTCTTCAACCAGATGGCTATCTTGATTCATGCCCATGCTCCAATTGTGCATGGATTTAGCAGAATGGGTGAATCCTCTTATTAGTTAAAGACTTTGCAAACTCTCTTTAAATGTAATATGTTTTGGAGGTGTGAGGAATTGAACACTGGGAATTGAACTCACGACCTCCTAGTTAGGAGTGTGATGGGCTAACTAGCCATGGATGAGGAGTACTTCCTAATCCTCTATTAAGGTATGATTCAACCATCTCCTACTAGGATTATGTGATGTTCCTTTCCCCTTACACTGAGCATTTCCCTCAATGCTCACTTGTGGACCCTTCCAGCTCTCTTGGATCCACTTTTCCATGCATGAGCACTTCCACCAACCCCAAACTCTAGCTCTAGTGCCTAGACAAAATTGGACCTATCCAAGCTTTGTTGGTGCCCAAATGCCCACACACCTTCATCTAAGGTCTGTTTCACACACACCATGGTCAAGCACTTTTTCCAAACGCCCACAAAATGAGGCAAAGAGGATTATGTCCTAATCCTCTCTCTTAAGGTATGCTTCAACCATCTCCTACTAGGATTATGTGACAAGAGGAAAATAAAGTTAAGGCTGAAACAAAAACATCTAGCTTAGGTATTTTTACCATGTTCCACTTGTAATCAAGCATTCATTGACCCTTTTTCCCAACTAAAGGACTATTGTGTCCAACGGGACTTTAAAACCCTAAGTGAAATGTAGAAGTATTCAATTCACTTATAGGGCAATAAAACTTCAGCTGGATCAAAGGGAATTTAAATGAATTAAAATACTTTGTTTAAATCAATAGACTTTTTGAAAGACTTTACTTATTTGGAATTGTTAAATCTAGGAACAATTCTTAAATCTTTTCTCTTCAAGAGTTTACTCAAACTCTTTTAGAAAACTCTAGAATCTTTCTTCATCCATTACCATTGGCTATGAGCATTGGCTTGAATACAATTTCAACATAATACTTGAGATTCATGATGAATTGAAACACTAAGAAGAAGGATAGTCTTCCTTCCATTCCTTGAAAAAAGGGATATCTCAAGCATGATATATCTTCTTACTCGACATTCTTTGATGGAAACAACTATAACAATTTAAAAATATTTTTCCTTCTTTGTCACTATCATCTACATAGGAATCATTTGTATTGTATACATGAGGGAACCCTTTCTTGAATTTCAAGGTTGACAAAGCACAAGTAAAGCACAAGAAAGAAGCAAAAGAAGAAGAAGAAGAAGAAGAAGAAGGAGAAGAAGGAGAAGAAGAAGAAGAAGAAGAAGAAGAAGAAGAAGAAGAAGAAGAAGAAGAAGAAGAAGAAGAAGAAGAAGAAGAAGAAGAAGAAGAAGAAGAAGAAGAAGAAGAAGAAGAAGAAGTTTGAAGCACAACACAATATAGAATGTACTACCAAGTGCATGTACAAAGATAGGTTACTTGTTAGGGTTATATGCATACACACAAGCGAGGGGAAAAAACCTCCCAAAGAGGGCAAAAAGTGCCCCAATGGTCCCAAATGTGTTCACACACATCACTAGTGAAATATATCAATGGTCCAAATGTGTTCACACACATCAGTAGTGAAATATATTAACAAATCATCATTGGGAGTGATGCAATGGACAACAAGTTGGCACTTATGTGTAAGGAAGTGCTAAGCAATGTGGAAAGAAATCAATCCACGAAAGGAGTTAAGCCAAAGGTTTGTGAAAAGCTTCAAACTTCTCCCTAGGTAGAGCCCTTGTGAAAAGCTTTGCAACATTCCTATGTGGACACATAAGCCAAACACATCTCTCTAGGAGAGAATCTCTCCCTGACATAATGATAGTGCACCTCAATGTGCTTTGTGTGAGCATGGAACACAGGGTCCTTCACAACTACCAATGTGCTCTAACTTTCAGTAAAGATGGTGGTGGCAAAATACTAAACAACACCCAAATTAACCGAAAGACATTTCCACCACACACACTCAACAATCATTATGAAAGCTACCCTATACTCAGCATCACAACTAGAAGCGGCCATCTTGCTCAACAAAGATATGCATGAGATACCAAGAATGAAGCAAAGACCATTGGTGGACACATGCGTGTCATAGAAACTAGCCTATTCTAAGTAAAAATCATGTAAATCAGGTGGTAATGATCCCCGTTGGGATAAAACAATCCAATTAGCTGGGTACCACTCAAGTAGTAAAATTTGTGTTTAACCGCCTGCCAATGCTTGATACTTGGGTAATGCATGAACCTGCTCATCTAAGAGATAGCAAACTAAATATCAGGTCAAGTTATGTAGAAGTAAATCAAGCATCCAACAAATTGTTGATAGAGAATAACAACAAATGCATCTCCAACATCGTGAAAACTCAACCATAAAAAAATTTCCATGGGAGTAGCAATAGCTTTGCAATCTTCAAGGTCAAAAGGTTGCAATAAATTTCAATGTATTTTGTTTGACACAAAGCTATTCCCCCATCAACTTGCATAAATTGAATGCACAAATGATGATGCAAATGCCCCAAATTTGACATCTCAAAAGAGGCATGCAAATCAGCCTTAAATAGAAATATGCTTCTCACAAGGACTAGTGAACAAAATTTTATCAATAAAAACAAAAATGATTAGAATTACATCATGTGGACACTTAACATATAAGGTGCTCCCAATTGGACTCTTCTCAAAACTATGTGCTAGCAAGGCGGCATGTATCTTCTCATACCAAGCATGTGGTGCTTGCTTCAAACCATATAATACCTTTTTCTACCTACACACTTTGCTTTCATGCCTTTTCTACACAAAACCACGAGGCTGAAATACATACACTTCTTCATGTAAGTCACCATTGAAAAATATCGTCTTAATGTCCAAATGCTGTAAATTCCAACCATGATGAGGTACAAGTGCACAAATTCTATGAACAATGGTCATTCAAAATGTGGGAGCAAAGATCTCATCAAAATCAATGCCTCTCTCTTGAGCATAACCTTTGGCGACAAGCCTTGCCTTATACCTATCAATTATTGCATCAAGCTTACATTTCAAATTGTATACCCATTGTGCCAATGGCCTTTTTGTTTGGAGGCAAATCACATAAAAACCAAGTACCATTCTTCATAATAGCATCAGATTCTGATTGCATAACAACCATCCAATTTTTTGAATTTTGTGCATCATCAAAAGAAACAAACTCATTCTCATCACAAAGACTAGAGGTAGCCATTGCATAATAATTTGATGTCAAGGAAGCACTATGAGATCCTAAACAAGTATCATATGACAAAGGTGCACCAAATTTGCTATGTCTCAAAGCTTGAACTAGCCATTTAGGCATAGTTTTTGCCTCTTCTATGTCGGCCCTCTCATGAACAAGTGTTTCATGTAAAAATACATTAATGATTTGTATCACCATTTGAAACATGTAAACGTTGTACAATTGCCTCATTTGGATCGGCATTTGATTCCCCACCTATAAAAAGAGGTAGCTAAGTCTCATACACAAGCTAACTGGCGTCTCCTTTGAGCATTTCCATTTCCGTTTCCATTTCTATTTCATTTCCATTTTATATTATATCTCTTTGTATTTGAGCACCCTTACATTTGCTTCTACCTATATATTCATTATCCTTCAAGGGGAATCATCCCATATATGATGTACTTTGGAGAGACCATTCCAAATCTATATGAGGGCTTCTCCCCCCATTTATACTTGGTTGGAAGCTTGAGGAGCCTACTCCATGCTCTTGGCACTCACTCTAATCCATGTGAGTTTTCTCATTTCATGGTCTACTCACTTTTGTGTCTCACACTCTTTCATTTTGTGATTACACTCTTCATTTCATTTTGCTTCTATGCATGTAATCTATACATGGTATCAGAGCTCTAGGTGGAGTTCTTGGTGGTTCTTTTGGTGGTGCTTTTGGAGGTGGTGATGGTGCTTCTGACAACATTCTTTTGGTGGTGAAGTTTTCATCGCCATCTTCATGCTTTGATAGCATTTTGAATGTTTTTTGCCCTCCCACCCACCCTTTTTTCCACCCTCTTGCCCTACTCTTTGTAGTAACATTTGATAATTTAGTGGTCATTTTTCAAGAGTTGATGGTCAATCTCATGCTTTTGAAGTGTTTATAAACACTTTGATAGCATTTTGGTCCCTTTTTTTGACAATTTTGTGAAATTTACCATTCATTATCATAGCACATCTCTACGTTTGTATTTCCATCAATGCACACACATTCTCTATGAACACTCTTTAAAACAAAGGTCAGGAACTCACTTGGCAAGAATTAAGAAGACTTTTACTTCTCCATGACTCTAGGCAAAAGACTCAAGCTACACAAGGAACAACTATGAAGGAAAAAGCTAGTTTCCACAGGGCTAAAAGTCAAGAAGGCACTCAAGAGCCTAAGGACAAATGGAAAGATGAAGTTTACTTGCAAATTTTGTGGCAAAATTGGGCACATAAAGTATTGCTTCAAGAAGAAGAACAAGGACAAGTCCAAATCTACTCTAAAGATAGAGCATCAAACTCACTGCAAAAGTGAATATGTTTTTCCTCACAACTAAGCACAAGGCACTTATCACATCCAATCCTAACAAAGAATGGATTTTGGACAATGGGGCTTCATCACACATGTGCAATGACAAACAAGACTTTCATGAGTTTCAAGAGCACAATGGCCAAGTTTATCTTGGAGATAACAAGTGCATTGAGATCCAATGAAGAGGCAAAGTTCAAGTCACAAACTCAAAAGGTGAGACCAAGTCACTCAAAGATGTTCTTTATGTACCAAGCCTTTGCAAGAATCTTCTCTCAATGAAGACCATTACTAAGTGCAACAAGGCGGTAGAATTTGATAATGATAAAGTTCAAGTCATCGATCGAGAATCCAAAGAAGTCATTGCTCAAGGATAAAAAAAAAAAGGACGTCTCTACAAGCTTTCAAGTTTCATGGCCAAAGATTCAATCTTTAGCTTGTGGAGTTTCAGATTTGGGCTACATTTCATGGAGGACTACAACATACAGATGTACTACCGTGTGATTATTGAAAGAACTTGGAGAAGTTTATAGGAGGTAGAAAAGTGAGTTGCGAAGCGATGAAGTTTGGTCCAGCCAACCGGCACAAGACCAGCCCTTGAGCTTATGGAGACTCAAATAGACCTTAAAGGCATGTGAGAAGTGCAATAAAATTCACTATGTACTTTGGAGCATGAAGGAGAGAGTGTTGATACAAGACAGATAGGTTTGCACATCGCTAGCTCAAAAAACTTATTATCTATGGAAGAGACAATGAACTTCAAATGCTCATAGTGAACAACATGAGTACAATTAGAAAAAATCATTTTATGAGAGTGATACATATAGGTTTGAGTGTATATGATGCACACAAGTATAAGGAATAAGCAAAATATGCTATAGGAATGAATTAGACACTCAACAATGGTACTTCCTATTTTCAAGAATACGTAGAGATTGACCCCGAGACCACAAAACTAAGTTTTCTCCCAATCTACTAAATCAAATTCTATGAGCATTTACAAGCATAAACTAGACACTTTCTAATGAGCCATGTCTCATCAAATTTGGATATCTGTAGAGAGAGCAGTAGTCTCTACAAGATTACTGTTGGCGAAGAAGATGATGCAGAGAAGTGGAGCAAGATAGTGATGGTCACAAGTGTATGTATGTTGCTTCCATGTATTGTAAAAGTGTTTTGAAGTCTTTATATAAACCCTATAAGTGATCCATGACTTCTACAAGTGGATTTTGAATTCAAGTGAAGGTGTGAATGGTTGTTGGAGGGAATCAATTCACTTTCCTACACTCTAGGAAAAGTGAAGATCTAGTTTTATCTACTTTTAGGTGATTGATTGATTGACTAAATGCAACTCAACCACCACAAACTCGTGGAATTAGGGCTCTCTCTTTCTACTTTCACATGTATAAAGCTCTAGGCTTTTACAATGGTAAAAGATCCATGAAGAATCTTAAAAAAAAGTACAATAAATGCACATAAGAAAAAGAACTCTCCAATGGATATTCCTTCAACGTAATCCAAGCCATAGTTTTTTATGTAGATCAAATCCACCTCAAGCATAGTGTAAGCTTGATGTTCCAACAATTATGATTTCATGCTTCATGTTTTTCACTTCATTCTTATAGGGCCTACTTCTTGGCGATACACATCTCATGGTGGATGTTGTCAAAGCTTTGGAGGTTCCCACGTATCACATGGATTCATCCTATCTATCTAGGATGAAGGTGATCTTGTCTACTGAGATCTTGATCCATTCCTATACCTCGTTGGTGGCATACCTATGGAGCATCTGCTTGATCCATCTAATGGACATCTTATGGAGTACCTTGCAATCACACATGGCCGATCCCACTTGGAGGCAATGGATTTCCACATGGAGGCTTTCTTTTTGGTACTCGCGTTGTTGCTCCTACACTCATGGTGTGCCAGGGGAGCACTAGATTAAGCCCTCATACTAGAATAAACAAGATTTTGGAGTTACACTTTCGATTACAAGATCACCCACGTAGGGAAACAATACAAGAATATATAATTGATACAAGAAGTTTCACAACCCAGGACTAATAGGTATAGATAACTCAGCTAGACATGATACAGAAGATCCCACAACTCGAGACTGTAGGTATGAAGCAAGTTCTCTTGATTACAAGAACTCCCTTCAAGGAGATGATTTAGATGCAAAGAGTAACTAGAAAGGATCTCCTACTATGAGATTACAACAAGACATAATAGGATGTCCAAGAAACTAGACTACGTAAGACTAGAGCAAGGCACACAACTAGAACTGGAATTGGAACTAGAAGTTGGAAAGTACTTACTTGGAGATCATGACTCCTTGAGATCCCAAGATATATGTATGTATGTGGACAACCCCTCCTTATATAGGTTTTTAAGGGTGGTTCATCAATGGCAGCTATGAATTGATGATGTCATCAATGATCTCATCAATTCCAAAACCTGGTCTCTGAATATCAAAATCAAGCAAGTAAGTAGACAGTCGACCTTGGGGTTTTGGCACATTTCGAACACAATGAAAGCATTAGTTTCTCCAAATTTTGAACAAATCATGAGATGTAGAAGGTAAAAGGGAATTTGAGATTCACGATGGTTTCCTTTGTCCATGACATCACCTCCCCCTCAAGCGACAAGGTCCACAAGGAGCAGTCTTGTTCTCTAGTCTCGGCTTCATTGGATTTTTCTTATGAAATTCTCAAACCTTGATTGGTGCTCTCTGAAGGTTTTCTGTAGGTTCCCAAGTACAATCATTGATGCCATACCCTTTCCAATGAACAAGTTACTCTAATCTTCCTTGGGATATTCTCAAATATAGGACATGCTCGACTTTGAATTCTTCATGATCATCAATCTTGATAGGTGGTGAAGGAAAAGCTCTCTCACCCCTCAATGGTGAAATCAAATAGGGTTCCAACATGGACACATGGAAAACTAGATGTATTCTCATGGTACTTGGTAACTAGAGCTCGAAAGTGACTAGATTAATCTTGGCCAAGATGGTGAATGGACCAAATCTCTCATGGTCTAGCTTTGCACAAGACCTTGAAGTTTGTAGATGATTTTGAGTAACCACACTTTATCCCCAATGTGATAGGCTAGATTTTGAACCTGATGTTGATCTCCATAATACTTATATTGTTCTTGCGCTCTATGGATCTCTTCCTTGACTTCTTTGTAAATATCCATCAGATACTAGGCCTTATATCTAGGAGCTTTCTTCTTGACATGATTTGAGAGTTGTATATCCATCCTTGGATGTTGTCCATAATTTGCAAAGAAGGGAGTCTACTTGGTAGATGTATGAACACTATTGTTATAGGCAAACCCTGCAAATGGTAAGAGACCAAACTAATCATTTTGATGATAGTTGATGGTTCAATAGAGATATTGTTCGAGGACTTGATTCACCCATTCTCTTTGTCCATCAGTCCATGGATGATTGGTTGTAAGATAGTTTAACTTGAACACCAAGGAGCTTGCAAAGACTGATCCAAAAGCTAGATATAAATTGTGGACCTCGATCATTGACAATATCATCAAGCAATCCATGAAGCCCAAATATGTATCTGAGAAAAGTCTAGTAGAGGCTGCACCTGTGATTGCCTTGGTAGTTGGAATGAAGTGGCTTTTTTGTAAATCTATCCACTATAACAAGAATGTGCTTCCATAGACGTTTAACTCCAACAATTGGTATCAGCACAAGTCGCCACTTCATCTAGGGTGTCGTTGACACCTCTTCGATTGCAATCTCAGAATCGTACAAAATCTGGTGAGCATACTCAAGGTGTTTTAGACATCAAAACAGCTTTGATTTGTGGTGCCAAAATTGCGATATGAGCTTGTTTCGGCCTCCAAATGCACCATCACAGTGCTTGTGTAGGCTATCTTGTCTTTTTGTGCCAAAGGTATATACCAATTTTGGTTCGCCAATATAAGTGTCTCGAAGTTTGCTACAGGTTTAGCAGAACTTCTAAGGGTAGTTCTGTTTAACTTTTTCATATACAATCATTTTTCTGCATCAAGGTATTTTAGTCAGTGGCCATGGCTGAAAGCAATGATGTATTTCGTATGTTGGCTGTTGAATATAAGTTGGATGGTACGAATTACCCATTGTGGGCTTATATGATGCGTCATGTATTGGTCGCAAAAGGACTATGGAATATTGTGGAGTGTGTTGAAAGACGTCCTATTACACCTACAAATACAGGTACTACAAATACAGGTACTGAAGTTGATGCAGATGGTGTCAAAGATGGTGATATTCTGTAGACTCCTGTTCGTGCTACTGTTTCTATTGCACCTAGTATAGAGCAAATTTTTTGGGATGGCAGAGATGCTCAAGCACATGCATTGATAGCTTTGTTTATCAAACATGCCATTATTCCTCACATTCACTCTTGCAAAACAGTTAAGGATGCTTGGGATACACTTACCACATTGTACCAGGCTAGGAATGAGGCTCGTGTTTCTTACCTCAGAAAACAGTTGAAGAGTGAGCACATGAATGAAGGTGATTCTATGGACAGTTTTCTGAAAAAGATTAAGGATTTGAAGGAACAATTGATCTGCAGATGAAGTCCTTCCTGACAATTCACTTGTGCAGACTATTTTGAATGGTCTTCTCGACTCATATCAGAGTTTTGTTTCTACTCTTTGTTTGATGATGAAAGGCAATCCAAATGCCTTAACATTTGAAGAGTTAGTTTTTGTTTTGTTACAAGAAAACCAATCTAGGCAGAACATGTCTATTATGCATGTTTTAGATCAAGCTTTCCTGGCTAGTCAGAAGGGCAAAGGAAAATGGAGCTCTTCTACTAGTAAGCAGAAATCTGCAAATGTTGCACATTTGAAGAAGGAAGACAAAGATGAGAAGAAATTAGAAAAGTAGAAATTGTTTTGCAAATACTGTAAAGCAAATGATCATGTCATTAAGAGCTGTCCAAAACTGGCTGCTAAAGAGGCAAAGAAGAAAGAGGCCGGAATGGTTGTTGCTAAGGCCTCTACACTAAAAATAGAGTTTGTTAATCTTATGCAAGATGAAGAATGGGCATTTACTACTATTTGAATTTTTGACCCATCTTCTCATGAGCAGTGCATGTCTACAATAGACTCAGATGTTTGGTACTTTGATAGTATGGTGACCAAACATATTACCTCACAGTGCAATTCTTCTCGTCACTCGAGTTTTCCCCTATAAGGATTATTGTTACATGCACCAACAACTCCTCTTATCCTGTTATGGGAGTTGGTAAGATCATTTTGACTACTGTTGATGGTAGTTCTCTCACTTTGTCATATGCTTTGTTTGTGATAGGGATCAAGAAAAATATGTTATAGTATTTGCATTAGCCAAGGTTGGCTTGGTTGTGAAATTTGTTGATGATAGATGTACAGTCCATGATCTATCAAATGACAACATCATTATTGCTTCTGGCATTTTATGTTGTGGGCTCTATAAGCTCATGGACTATGAAAGATCTGTAAATGATTCGGCATGTGCAGTACATGATTCTCAGGCTATGTCAAATGCAAAGCTTTGGCACGCATGCTTTTGTCATCTGAATTTTGCTGGTTTGTTATGCCTGCAGAAATTTGAAATGGTGTCCTCTTTGCCCAAACTTGAGGCACCTGAAAAACATGTTTGTGAAGGCTGTATTTTGGGCAAAATGCAGTGTTCCTCCTTTCCAAAAGATGGTTCAGTTCGGGCTACTCAGAAATTGTAGCTTGTACATAGTGATGTCTATGGTCCTATGCAGACACCTTCTTTTGGGAACTATCTTTACTTCTTGACTTTCATCGATGATTTTTCTAGGCATGCATGGGTATATCCATTGAAGGCAAAGCCTGTCGTGTTTATGTGCTTCAAACAATCTCTAGTTTTGGTTGAAAATCTATCAGCATATAAAATGTCCACCCTCCGTTTTGATCGAGGGGGGGGGGAGGGAATATATGTCTTCTGAATTTAATGCATTTGTTGCTGAATGTGGGATAAAACATCAGTGTACAGTGTCGTATACACCTCAAAAGAATGGAGTTACTGAGCGGAAGAACAGGTCACTCATGGAGATGGCGAGATGTATGGTCAAGGGTCAGACTTTACCATATAGTTTCTGGCTTGAGGTTGTCATGTGTGCAACATATGTATTTAACAGGTGTCCCACTAAAGCAATGTCGTCTATCACTCCATATGAGGCTTGGCATGGTGGCAAGCCATCTGTTGCTAATCTGCGTGTTTTTGGTTGTTTGGCATATGCATTAGTGCTTGAAAACATCGCAAAAAATTGGATGATAAAGCAGTAAAATGTATTTTTGTTGGGTATAATTTTGAAAGCAAAGGCTATCGTCTGTATCATCCATAGACTAAATGCATTCTGGTTAGCCATGATGTTGTTTTTGCAGAAGATGCTATTCAACCCTTACTTTCATGTACTAAGGAGACATTTGTTAGCTCCAAAGACATGTATGATACTTTGCTGCCTATTTTTACAGGTGGACAGTCTAGTGCTAGTCCTAATGAGGAAACTTCTCAGCCTTTGCAGGTTTCATGTGATGATGCAGATCATTCCATTTCTGATGCAGATTTACATGATGCACTTGTTGATGAGAGAGCTGATATTGAGCAGGCAAAAACTATGCCAAAATGGCTAGTGCAAACTTTGTGTGACATCAAATTAGATGCACCTCTGTCATTTCGTACCCATTCAGGCTATCATAGTGCCTCTTTTGCATCATATTGCTATGCTATGACTGCCTCTAGTCTCTGTGATGAGAATGAACCTGTTTCGTTTGATGAAGCACAAAATTTTGAACATTGGATGGCTGCAATGCAATCTGAGTATGATGCTATCATGAAAAATGGTACTTGGTCTTTATGTGATTTGCCTCATGGAAAGAAGGCCATTGGCACTAAGTGGATATACAAGCTGAAGCATAAACTTGATGGAACATTTGACAGGTATAAGGCTAGGCTTATTGCAAAGGGTTATGCATAAGAAAGAGGCATTGATTTTGATGAAACCTTTGCTCCTACTTGTCGAATGACTACTGTTCGTAGCATATGTGCACTTGCAGCTGATCATGGTTGGAATGTACATCAATTGGACATTAAAGTAGCATTTCTGAATGGTGACTTGCATGAAGAAGTGTATGTTTTTCAGCCCCGTGGCTTTGTGCAAAAAGGGCATGAAAAACAGGTGTGCAGGATAAAGAAGGGATTATATGGTTTAAAGCAAGCACCACGTGGTTGGTATGAAAAGATACATGCCTATCTGATTGCACATGGTTTTGAGAATAGTCCAACTGAAAGCACCTTATATGTTAAGCATGCTAATGATGTGCTTCTGATCATTGGTGTATGTTGATGACATGTTGCTCACCGTTCCTCATGACATACATATTGCTGATTTTAAGGCTGATTTGCATGCCTCATTTGAGATGTTTGATTTGGGGCATTCACATCATTATTAGCGCATTCAATTTATGCAAGTTGATGGTGGAACGGCTTTGTGTCAAACAAAATATATTGACACATTATTGCAGTGTTTTGGCCTTGAAGACTGTAAGCCTATTGCCACTCCTATGGAGACAGGTTTACGATTGAATCTTCATGATGCAGGAGATGCATTTGATGTTGTTCTCTATTAGCAGGCTGTTGGATGCTTGATTTACTTATGCATTACTTGGCCAAATATTTAGTTTGTTGTCTCATAGATGAGCAGGTTTATGTACTGTGCAGGTGTCAAGCATTGGCAGGCAGTTAAGCGCATCTTTTGCTAGTGGCACCCATCTACTTGGATTGTTTTATCCAAGGAGGTATCACTAATGCTAGATTTGCATGCATTTTCTAGTAGTGATTGGGCTAGTTGCTATGACACTCGTGTGTCCACTAGTGGTTTTTGCTTCATGCTTGGTAGCTCATGTATATCTTGGTTGAGCAAGAATCAGCCTATTGTGGCCACTTCCAGTTGTGAGGCTGAGTATAGGGTAGCTTTCACAGAGACTATTGAGAGTGTGTGGCTCAGACGCCTTATGACTGATTTTGGTGTTGGTTAGTCTTCTGCCACCACCATCTTCACTGACCGTTAGAGTGCATTGGCAGTTGCGAGGAACCCTGTGTTCCATGCTTGCACTAAACACATTGAGGTGCATTATCATTATTTCAAGGAGAGGCTCTCTACTGGGGAAATGAGCTTGGCATATGTGCCCACACAAGAGAACATTGCAGACCTTTTTACGAAGGCTCTACATAGGGAGAAGTTTGAAGCTTTTTGCAAAGCTTTGGGCTTACTTCCTTTTGTGGATTGATTCCACATAGCTTGGCACTTCCTTATACATGAGTGCCACCTCCTTGTTCACCGCATCACTTCCAGGGGGATTTGTTGATATATTTAGCTAGTGATGTGTGTGAACACTCTAGGATCGCCAGGGCACTTTTTTCCCTCTTTAGGAGGTTCCTCCCCCCTTGTATATACACCTATTGCCCTAACGGGCTACTTATCTTTGTACATTCTTGTGGTAATACATTCAATATTGTGTGTTGTGCTCCAAGCTTCTTCTTCTTCCTTGTGCTATTTGTGTGCTTCCCTAGACATCTAATTCCAACAATATACTACCAAAAAATCATCTAAATACTATCAAAATATATCATTCATCATATTTTGAAAGACAATTGGAGCATTTGTGAGACCAAATGGGATAGCTACATATTTTTAATGCCCATACCTTATTTGAAATGTTATCTTGGATTTGTCTCCTTCTCTGATCTTGACAAGATTGTAAGCTTCTCAAAGGTCAATCTTTGTGAAGAACTTTGCTCTTTTGAGGCCTCCCAAGAGCTCTGAAATAAGTGGTAGAGGGTATATGTTCTTTATTGTGACTTTATTCAACCCAGGATAGTATATGCACATTTGGAGAGTCTCGTCCTTCCTCTTTACAAATATGATATGGGCTCCTACACGAGACTTTGAGTGTCAGATAAACCCATTGGCTAGATTCTCATCAAATTTCCTATGTATTTTTGTAAGTTCCTTTGGGATAGTCTATAGATTGGTCCGAATGGTGGTTGTGCTCCCTCTTGAAGTTTTATGGCACAATCATAAGGTATATGCTTTGGGAGGATATGTACATTCTTCTTTTCAAAAACGTCTTCAAAATCTTGGCACTAGTCAAGTAGCTTCATTGAATCATCTTTCTTGGACTCTTGAATTGGTATGGCATGAATCATATATGTTGGTTCCTTCCTTACTGTATTTGTGAAGGCTTTTGCTTTGGCATATGTCAGGTTCTTTTGGATATCTCAACGGGTGATTTTATTCTTTTCCCAATTAATGTGTGGATTATGTTTCATTATCTAGGCATTCCAATGATAACCGGATTTACTAGACTCGATATTACATTGAAACATATGTGGGAATCATGGTCACCAAAGTGTACTCTTAATGGTGTGGTTTTCTTGGTAATATTCCTAGATTCTAGAGGTCATCCATCTACTACTTCAGCTACTATTGGTTTGTTCTTCTGAAGTACTAGAATTATATGTTTCTTAACCAATCATTCATCTATGAAACATGAGGAGGCTCTTGAATCTACTTGGGTTGTAAGGGAAAGGGTCTTCTTAGGCATGATTAACTTGATAGGGGCAACACATGTTTCTATGAGTGTATCTAGAATTATGAGACCCTTTCTTATATCATGGTCCGATTGTACAATCTCTTTTACAATTGGAATTCATCGTTTCCTTGCTCTACAAGGGTGGTTGCGACTCCAGAGTTTGTTCTCTTGTTGGGACAATTAACCACAATATGGCGAGGGTTATTCTTCCTTTTACTTGTTTTCTTGTTTCCTTTCAAAAAGGTGGTTATCACATTGAATATCTTGGGTGATGTATTCATTCAGTGTCTTAACCTATGGCATCATCATCTAGGAGCTGCTTCACATCATCTCTTAAACCCTATCTAAATTGTCTTATGAAATAATCTTTGTGCCAAGTGAGATCACATATCAACTGTCTAAATTCTTATGCATAGGTAGAGGCATGGCAGTCACCTTGATGTAGCTTCCATAGTTTTGTTTTTGATACTAGACTCGTGTGTGCATCTCCAAATGTGGTAATGAGTTCTCAAAGAAACCCTTCATAGTCCTAAAGTAATGCCATTTTCTTCTCTGAAATTGGGGTGAACCATGATAATGCTTCATAGAGCAAGGTTCCAATAAACCTGACCTTGGATGCCTCTATTAGGTTGCATATAGATGTGCAATTTAACTTTATAGAGAAATTTGTGGAACTTTTTGCAATCACCATCGAATTTTTTTGGCATGCAAATCTTGGGTTTCTTCATGAAGGATGAACTAGGTTGTTGATTTACTTGAATACTTTCTTGATTTGCTTGAAGATTTTTGACTCGTTCTTATAATTCTTGGAGTGCACCTACATGCACCGGATGTCCCATCTTGACTTGTGTCTGTCTATGAGTTAGGTCCTCAATTTGTTGTTGGAGACTCTAAAATGATGCAACAATCTATTCATAAGTGTTCTCCATGATGTGTGGTCTTAGATAGGAGCTAGTGTTTCCAAAATGTGAGGGGAGCACTAGATTGTGCCCTCTGACTAGACAAGATTTTTGAATTACACTTTCAATTACAAGATCACCCACATAGGGAAATAATACAAGAATATATAATTGATACAAGAAGTCCCATAACCCGAGACTGATAGGTATAGATAACTCAACTAGAGATGATATAGAAGATCCCACAACCCGAGGCCTTAAGTATGAACCGAGATCTCTAGATTACAAGAACTCCCTTAAAGGAGATGAACTAGATACAAAGAGTAACTGGAAAGGATCTCGCACTATAAGATTACAATAGGACACAACAAGATGTCCAAGAAACTAGACTAGAACAAGGCACAAGACTAGAACTCGAACTAGAACTTGGAAAGTACTTACTTGGAGATTGTGACTCCTTGATCTCCCAAGATTAAGATTGGCAAGACTGAATATGTATGTATATCCCTCCTTATATAGGTTTTCAAGGGTGGTTCATCAATGGTGGCTACAAATTGATGATTTCATCAATCAAGATATCAGAATCAAACATGTAGACAATCAGCCTTAGGGTTTTGGCACGTTTTGGACACAATGGAAGCATTAGTTTCTCCAAACTCTGAACGAATCATGAGATATATAAAGTCACATGGAATTTGAGGTTCGGGATGGTTTCCTTTGTCCATTACATGGTGGACCTTTCTCTCATACCCTAGCAACCTCCATACTCTACAAAATGGAGCTAAAGAGGGGGTGTTGAGAATATGTGCATCTCCCTTTTGTATCTAGGAGACACTCCATTTCCATTTCTATTTCTAGTGTATTCATTCTCCTTCAAGGGGAATTGTTTGACAGTTGAAATATGTATTCATTCTCCTTCAAGGGGAATTGTTTGATGCATGAAATGTCCTTAACATACATAACAACACACTATCCAAAGGTTGGTTGGATATGTTTGATAGAACATGTGTTTGCATTCATGAACTTAATTTTCATGCACTTATAGATTTTGGAGTATTGATCTTACACAGAGAATTAGACATGTTCAAAACAATATAACCGTCAGATAGACAGGTCTGCGGAATATAAACAATGATTATCACATATGAAATCTGCTTACAGACATCAATCTTCACAACATATTGCAACACTTCTGTACTCTCACAGTTTCATAAGTCAAAGTTTTGATTCTCAAATTTCTCCACACTACACTGTTCTGCATAGAAAGACTTTTCCAAATACTGCACCATTCCATCTCTTTCTCTCTTCATACTACTCCGCACCATTCCGTACTTTAGAATTAAGAAGACATCAAACTTCCAAAAACTCTTAGATCTTCGTAAAATAGTAGAATCCCCTTCTCCTATTACAAAAGTAAATTACAAATTTAGGGTCATCCATTTCGGCTGCTAACACTGGCATGCACAGTGGATCCAAACCCACTAAATTACGAAATGTAGCTTTTTACAAATCATCATCATTATTCTGGAGCTCGGGGTTCATAATTCTCTCCATATCATATCTAAGTTCCTTGAACATTTCTTCTATATTTTCTTCAGCTATTCTAACTTCTACTTCAAAAAATTTCTTCGGATCAAGTAGTTGTTGACCAGCACTTCTATAACTGATCGTATTGCTTCTAATTCCGGAAGTCTATTATGTAACTTATCTAGCATATTATCGAAAGCTATAGCCAGATCATATATCTTTTCTATAAACTCTCGGTTAATTTCTTAGCCTCCTCCTGCTGGGTCTTGTGTTTCAACTCCAAAATTGAGGCATTCTTCTTCAACTCGGCTACTTCGGCTTCTTTAACCTCCAATACTAGGTTCACATCTGTACATATCTACCTCCACACTTCAACTTGTTTTTCAAGTTCAGTAATACCAGCCAACTGAGCAGTTGCTATATCAAAACCTTCCTGTACAGTGTGGAGTTTGGCTTCTAGATCTATGAATTCTGAGCTCTACACTGCTAGCTTTTCTTTTGTTTTCGCAATCACTGTGTCTTGCCTCTTTATTTCATCACTATGGCTATTCACTTTCTTCTATAAATGTTGTACTTCTTGTTCTTCTTTTTGTAACTTAGCTACTAAATCCTTGTTGGTCTTCTTTAATTTCTGCAATGCTTTATGTTTCTGTGCCATCTCAACTTGGATTTGTTCCACCTTCTTTGACTTCTCTTTAGTTGCCACCTTTTGCGTACTATTTTCTTCATGAACAAAGCTTTCTTGCCGTGTGTTTTTTGCTCTGAGTTTGTCAATTTCCATCCTTAGACGGTTGGTAACTTCACCCTTCCATTAGAATGCTTCTACTTGTCATTGAGGTTATAAGATGTAAATGTGGGAAGTGGTGGAACCTTTCTTGCATTTTTCGCATTACGTTCACCCTGCTCCCTCTATCTCCTTTCCTACAGTAATCCCTGTGCTAGCGACATGTAGCCACTCTGCTATCAACATTGGGGATAATTAGAAAGGTTCCCCTTGTCCAATTCATAGATTTATCTCCTGTACATTTATCATTTCCATCTATCTATCGTGCAATTTCATTCGCTATGTCTTTTGTTAGAGGATGAGGATGAATACTCCTCCAATTGAGTAACGTGCACTTTAGTAGACCTCGACATTGGAACTAGTCTGATTGTTGTTGAGAAAGGCTATCTGGTATATTGAGCAGATGGGCATCTGAGAAGGTGACCACCATTGTTGTGTCTCTACTAAGCCTACTATTTGCTCTGTTTACTCAAGCACACATCATCACTAGTCGCTCTATTCATTCGTTCATTAAACAAGCCGAATTAGGAATTGTCCTCATCCTTTTATTACCTACGAGCCTGATTCGAGAGCATCGAGTCTACATCATGATTGCCCTAGATAGTATCTTTACTTCTTTGATTCTTCACTAATCATGCACCTCGTAATAAGGACCAGATTTGAAACGATACATCTGCCACTGTCATTAATTGCTTGTACGATTTGCATGTCGAGTAGTCATGCTGCCACTTTGCATGTTGGATGTATTTATCAAAATATATTTTTTCTTCTTTTTTTCCCCTACTAGATCTTACTATTGGGATGACTGATAGGGCCATAACTTGGACCCGTTAATGACCATCGGTAGCATCTCTATGGACAGCATAGCAAGCCAAAAGGAACCTGTTCTGCATAACTCATGGATCCAAAATGGACATGTCCACCTTAGCTTCAGTTTACCCATCTTGCATTTCATTTTTGAATGAAAATAGAGCACCGAATTGTTGGGTCTGAAAATGTTTGTCTGCGAATTCCAATCGTGCCATTGCTTTTGTCTATTCTGCACCTCCTTTGATAAGAGGAAACTAGTATACCTATGTTTGTCTAATTGGTGTAGCTTATCCATCTAGTATGCGAAAGAGTCTTTCAATACTAGCCCCTTTTGTACTCCAATCTAGAGATTGGGAACAACAAATTCGAACGAAAGGATAGCTTCCTAACCATACAAAAGTTTAAATGGAGTACTTCCCACTGAAACTTTATACGAAGTACATTATGCCCAAAGCATCATGGGAAGAATGATCTCCGTAAAATCAAGCAACATTTTCTACAACATGTGTACTCGATACTGATTTTTGAAATCAAATGTTTCAAAAAATGTGTGCCCCGATCAAACAATGATTCGAGAGGTATACAACAACATGGAAAGATTTCATTTTGAAGTTTCTTGGAAACTGTCTGTGTTGTATCATTTTTGGTAGCCTAAGCCTCAACCCATCTAGTGAAATAATTAGTACATGTTAAAATGTAAAGGGCTCCAGTTCTGGTTGTAGGCAGTTTAATAGGCCCAATGAAGTCCAGACCCCACTTGTGGAATGGTTCCAGTGAAAGGATCAGCTGAAGCGAAAAGTGGTGAATGTTCCACGATTCACCTGTACACTATTAGGGATCACAATTTCTTATCACATTCTGAACAATTGCATACATCGTTGGCCACCAAAGGCTTGCCTGCTAGATTTTTTGCACTATGATTAAATGATTAAAATGGTCACCTGCTTCACGTGCATGGGCTTCATGAATGACTGCTCGCACTTCATGTGGGGGTACACAATGCAGCCATGTACCTATTGGGTCCTTGTGATAGAGTTGCCCCATGATGATGGTGAACTTTTGGCTCCGAAGTCGAAGCTTTTTTTACACTGTTCATCGCAAATGTGAAGATGCGATGCCATTTTCCAGGAAGCTAAGCATTTCTTAATACCAAGTCAGAAAGATTTGCAGAGTGTCTTCAACTTCCACATTCCCTTGCTCCTGGTTGATGTACAATATCATATTCGAACTCCTGAAGCCCATTTGACTAGTTTGCCTACCGAGTTCTACTACTTTACCAAATAAAGAAGTGCATTGTGGTCCACATGGAAAGTGAAAGACTTACCCAGTAAATAGTGCCAGAATTTCTTAATTGAGTAAATTAAGCCGATGCGCTCGTGTTCTGTAGTTGAATAATTCTGTTTGACAGAAGTGAATCATCGGTTGGCATAATAGATGGGACAGAACCAGTTACACCCTTCCTTCTGCATAAGAATACTACCAATTGCCTTATCGGATGCATCTACAAATACATGGAATGGTTCTTTCCAGTCTGGAGCTTTTAAGATAGGTGTTGTGGCGAGCATCTTCTGTAATCTTTCAAAAGCTAATTGAGCTTCCTATGTCCATTGGAATTCAGCTGGTTGGATATGTGCTAATTTGCTGAAAGGTATTGCAATATGAGCCAATCCTTGCAGGTGTCTCCCATGCCATTGTACTTGACCTAAGAACCGCGAGATAGCCTGAGAATCATGAATTGTACATGTTGAATCATTCACAAATTTTGCATATTCTATGAGCTTATACAACCCCCCACATAAAATGTGAGAAGCAAATAATAACATCAAAATCTGATAGATCATGAATTGTACATCTGCCATTAACAAATTTGATAACCAAGCTAACCTTGGCTAATGTGAAAATTGATAACAGATTCTTCTTGATCCTTGGCACATATAAGGCATCTGAGAGTGTGAAAGAATTGCCATCAATAGTAATCAAAATGATCTTACCAACTCCCATTATATGATAAGAGGAGTTGTTAGCATATGTGACAATATTCCCTATAGGGGTAAGCTCAATTGAATTGAAGAAATTACACTACAAGGTAATATGTTTCGTTGCATCGCTATCAAAGTACCAAACATCTGAGTCTAGTGCAGACATACATTGCTCATGTGAAGATATATCATAGTTGCAAATAGTAGTAAATGACTAATTTGCATTCTGAACAAGATTAGTAAAGTCTTTTAGTTGTAGAGTACTTCTACAACAACCATTTGAGCCTCTTTCTTCTTTGCTCCTCTGCAGCCAGTTTAGGATAACTCTTTATGACATGATTGTTTGCCTTATAGTACTTGCAAAATTCTTTACACTTTTATTTATTTTTTTCATCTTTGTCTTCCTTCTTTAACTATGTAGCACTAGCAGATTTTTACTAGCTCCATTTACCTTCACCCTTCTAACTAGCTAAGAAAGCTTGATCTACACACATAATTGACTTGTTCTATCTAGACTGATCTTCCTGCAACAAAACAGAGATTAACTCCTCAAATGTTAAGGTAATTTGATTGCCTTTTATCATCAATCAAAGAGTAGAAGAAAAACTCTAACATGGACCTGGAAGACTATTAACGCCAGTTTGCACAAGTGAACTATTTAGCAAGATTTCATTAGCAAAAATCAACTGCTCCTTCAAATCTTTGATCTTTGTCAAAAAATTGTCCATAGAATCACCTTCATTCATATGTTTACTCTCCAACTATTTTCAAAGATAAGCAATACAAGCCTCATTTCTTCCTTGGTATAATGTTGTAAGAGTATCCTTATCATCTTTTCTTGTCTTGTCAGAGAGAATATTGTGGATAATGGCACATTTGATAGACAATCCTATTAATGCATGTGCATACACATCTCTATAATCCCAACAAAGTTTCTTTGCAGTAGGTACGATAGGAGTTGCAACATGACTAGGAAATCCAAGATCATCATCTTCAACACCATCTACATCACCTTCAATAATTGTATTTGTAAGTGTAGTAGGATATTTTTCAATACTTAGTACAATATTCCACAACCCTTTTCCTACCAATACATGACACACCATATATGCCCATAATGGGTAATTAGTACCATCCAACTTATCCTCAATAGCTAGCATATGGAATACATAATTGGTTTTAGCCATGAGTAGTGACACTATATCTCAAAAAGTTGAACAAACACACGTTGTCAAGCTGTGCTAGACCTATAGTTGACTTTGAGGCACTTGTAGGGGTGAACCAAAACATGTATGTATGTTTATCACAAAAAGATAAAATTGCTTGCATAGTCACTACAATAGTGCATTCGGAGGCAGAAATGAGTTCAAATCAAAATTTTGACTCAACAAACTTGTGAGAAGATGGTTGGCTATGCTCCAGAGATGAGATGGTGTTGCACAAAACCTACTCTACAGCTACCAAGTTGACTCTAGGGATGCTTAGTAGACTCCTTTGGCTTCACAATAATGCATTTACAACCACTAGGCACTTTGGAAGATCATTCCAAAAAGTTTGCATCAACATAAATAGCTTGCATATGCAAGGAATGGGAGAAAACTTTCTATTTTGGGAATGTAAGTGTTGAATGTTTTACTCAAAGCCCACAACCTGGTATTAATTGACCATATATCTATCTATCTATCTATCTATCTATCTATCTATCTATCTATCTATCTATCTATCTATCTATCTATCTATCTATCTATCTATCTATCTATCTATCTATCTATCTATCTATCTATCTATCTATCTATCTATCTATCTATCTATCTATCTATCTATCTATCTATCTATCTATCTATCTATCTATCTATCTATCCATCCATCCATCCATCCATCCATCCATCCATCCATCCATCCATCCATCCATCCATCCATTCATCCATGCATCTATCTATCTATCTATCTATCTATCTATCTATCTATCTATCTATCTATCTATCTATCTATCTATCTATCTATCTATCTATCTATCTATCTATCTATCTATCTATCTATCTATCTATCTATCTATCTATCTATCTATACTTTGATGTATACCCTTGGTTTCCTAATCCCATAGAAGTGTCAACTTCAATTTATTCTATCTAAATATCAACATGTTATTCTTAAGAAAAACAATTGAGGCCACATAGAATTTGAAATGAGCTTTCCAACAAGACTTAGAGCTCGAAAAACCAATTTCGTATGAGAAAGTTATGGATGTTCAGGCTCTCAAGGGTTAAAACTAGCAAATAGGATCTCTTCAATTATAAGCTAAGGAGCCTCAAAGATGTACCAATCACTCAAAAACAACTCAAAATTGGCCTTGAAATTCGCCAAAAATTCAATCCTAATTTTTTTCATTTTAGTCGAACCGTCATGATGGTCCACAAGGATCATGATGGGAGTGAGCCATCGCAATGGTCTATTCAAATCATCGTGATGGCTTGGCACAATCGTGATGGTCTGAAAGTGAGTCGTCACGATGGTAATGGTCCACAATATATTGGTCCAAATCTAATGAGTCGTCATGATGGTGTGGTCAATCGTCACAATGGTGTGAGCCAATCGCGATGGTCAAGGGTCAAGTGAACCATCGCAATGGTTCAATGACACGTGGGCCTCGAAGCATCACAATGGCGTGAGCCAATCGCAATGGCGTGAGCCAATCACGATGGCGTGAGCCAATCACAATGGCATGAGCCAATCGCGATGGTGTGGGATAGGCGTGATCATCACGATGGTATGCTGGATCGTAGTGATGGTCCACCAAAACCATCAGGATTCCACCTGAACCATCAATATGGCGTGAGCCCATCGCGATGGCTTGAGCCAATCGCAATGGTGACACCCTATCGTGATGGTGTGAGCCAATCGTGATGGTCCACCAAAATGATAATTTTTCAACTGCGTCTTTGGATTCCCCTATGCACAAGGGTGCTCTATGCTGCACTATTGACGTAATCCAAGAAAGTTGAGATCCTCAAACCATCGTGATGGTCAAGGAAAACGATATATCTAACAATTTTTGGGGATGCAAGAAGATGATGTGAGGGTGAAGAGGGAGTTTAGGGGAGGTGAAAAACACTAAAAACAATGTAAAAACAACAAAAAAGACTGAAATTATTTACCTTCCAATACCAATTTTCACTATACTCTTACCATCAAGCATTCATCCTAGAACTCAATCCCTAGCAACGGCACCGAATTCGGTGTTGTTCTAGGCTAGGATAAGCTCCACGCTAAGAAGTTCCACCTCCTTAATTGTCAATCCATAGAAGAGATAGGAGTGATATTAAGATTGTGAATGCATGAAGTGAGTGAAGGTGATGGTGAGAAGCATGAGAATGCATACACACATACATGCACACACACATCGTAGAGACAAGAGAGAAGCGATGGAAGGTCATGAACAAGCTGTATTACTCAAGAACACTATTACAAGCTCAAAAGTTGCTCTAATCTCTAACTTTCCAACACAAGCTAACCTTAAAAATGAGCTCTCTAGCTCCTTTTATAGATTCTAGACTAGTTTTAATCGGTTTCATACCTAGTGTCTGACATAGTTACAAAATAGGTTCTCGGGGTCATTTGGGGTCCAAATGAAGTCTAAAAATTACCAAAATTATTATGGTCATTCTACTAGGCTCCTCAAGCTCGAGGACTCCTAGATTTGCACAAAATGGAGCTCCTAAATACGAAGTTGGGTGTTTTATGGTGCATATGCTACAGGAGTGATAATAATTCACTGTTTGAAGTTTGAAGAGAAGATCATGAAATATATTTTTTGAAAAAAATGGTGTCTGGCCTCCGCAACTCACTGCATTCCCCTCTTTACATGCTGCCTCTAGATCGATGCCTCTGGCCACTACCGGGTGTACTGCCAACACCATGTCATCCAGGAGTATCTAGTAGCTTGGAGAAGATTACCGCTTAGTGATGCTACTTGGGAATAAGAAGCTCTACTTTGCAAGTACTTTCCCTCATTGATCATTGAGGACAATGATCTTTAGAAGGGGGAGATAGTGTCACATATTGGTCTATAGAGGCCATTCCATGTGTGTGTGTGGGATAAGGGCTAGCCATATCCAAGGTCCCAAGCTCGAGGGATATCCTAAGGTATTTAGTAGTAATGGGGATGAGTGTTGCATGATGGCCACATGGCGACACTAGAACATTCCATATCATTGCTATTTTTAGAACACAAGAGGATATAAAAAGATGGGAGGAGAGTTGCACATACATCGTTTGCAAGCCTTTCTTTGCATGAGTTAGTTCTCACACATCATCTTGCTCTTGAAATGTTGGGATGACCCCCCTGAGTTGTTAAACTCATTGCTCAGTGTATAGTGCCTCTAAATTCATGAAATAACTTGTGTTAATTAGCTATACACTTGAACTAGATGTGTGCAAAAGCTCTTTAGGTCAAGTATTGGTCTAAACTTTGGATTTTTGCAGGACTATTAAGAGTCATCCAACGACATTCAAAGCAAGGCAAATGGCAAAGCTAAGCAAGGCTTGGGAAGCACCTCTTCTTGGGCACTAGAGCATTCAACAAAGCTTACTTGAGGTTGGAAGAACTTTCAACCTCCTCAGTCAATTGCTAGCTTAGGCTAAGTGCATGTAGCACTATTGATTGAATGAGGACTGCGATAGGAATTATTCAAGTACAAGAATATTCATTTTTTCAAGTCCAAGAGTAAGCTAAGAGAGTGGTAATAATGAAAATCCTAAAGAAAAGAACTTAATTTTAGTGGAAGAGAACTTAAACGAACAAAGAAAAGATGATTCCTTATGTGTACATTGAGACAAGACAAAAGTTTAAAAGAATTTAAAACCTAAATAAGTAACTGAGAACAAAGAATTAGAAGTGACTAGAACGTATATTCATTGATCAAGGGAGATAAATTAATCAACCTTAGATCAAGAAAGCACATAGGTAAGGCAGATAGACAAAGCCTTAAATCATCAGAAGGAAGTGTGAAGACCACAACACACTCTTGGGCACAACAACTGAATAGCTACCCATATGAATTGAGCTTAGAGACTAGTGAGTCTGAAAGGGCTTATAGCATGGAGAGACCAAAAGGATGGTTAAGTGTAGCTTATTTAGAAAGACCACAAGGACTAGACATGACCAAGTTAGAATATGTATGAACCAACCACTTAGGTGCTCACATCTACGAGGATGGTTTGAGGAGGTCAGTTGTTTAGTTCCACAACCCTGGCCAACCCATTTGATTGGAACATCCGATGGTTAAGTTTGAGAGAAACGCATATTTAGACAAGGAAGGAAAAATGTACATCATAACTAATAAACCTAACCACACTAATGAGTTTGGTGTAGTCATTCCCAAGATGAAAGCAAGAGCCCAAGGGCAAGAACCATTGGGGGATGAACCTAGGAAACCTCGAGGGAAATCGCTATTGACAAGGATGTTGAATCCAGAATGGATCCCTCAGGATAACAGAAGCATTGAGTTATTCCTGAATAAGGACACAGATGAAGCATTTTGGAGGTATAGAATGGAACAACCAAATGAAGTAGATTCGATCACAATTTATGAATTCAAGGAGCCCGATATGCCTGGAAAGGTACTATACCTAGACAACACATCAGAATGGGTGTTTGTTGTGTCGGATCATGCAAGACATGTGTATACATGGAGAGGCGAGTTGGTATTCCCCCCATCACAAGCAAATGCGAACATTAGGCATCAAGGAGCTGGGACATCCTCAGCCCATGGTTCCCAAAGAGAGAAGAACAAGGAGAAGACAGAAGTGAGTTTTACCCATCCCATAGGGAGAGATAGATGGACCATGGAAACTAATAGATTGGAGAGACCGAGAAAACCCAAACTACAAGGTGGTAGGGATGACTTTCCTCTACCTAAACCCCATGAGCATCCAAGACTATTGAGACCTACCTAGTTAGTAAAATCGATGGGAAATTACTTTGATCGGACAAGAGATCCATACGATCATGTTGCTGAATTTAAGCAAGTGTTGCGAGTAGTGCCAGTGGAAGATATGTTCATGCAATACAATGCATTTGGACTCACACTAAAGAACATGGCTTTAACCTGGTTTCAACCTTTGCAACAAAGGCAATTTAGGGACATTCATCACTTGTTAGAGGCATTCATCATTGAGTTCTCAAAAAGTGGAATCAGGCACAACACTACTTCATTAATCCATAGCTTCAAAGAAGCCCCCCAAAAAATAGTCAAACTCACAGGACGTAGGTTTAGATAGTATATTGAGAGATGCTCAACGCCAGAACTTCCCTCAAAGGCCAAGCAAGTGCCTTTGTTTTTGGACGGCCTCTTGAGCTCTAAACTACGATCTTATGTATACCTAAAGGAACCCAAAACTCTAAAGCAATGTGTATGGATTTGTATAGACATTGAGGATAATTTAGGAGATGAATTGGAACTTTCAAAGGTCTAAAAAGATTCGGATAGCTCCTCTCAATCATCCTCGAATCATTCTAGCTCCATCAAAGACCTAACTGAGAACTAACTCAAAAATTAGGAGTCTCTAGCAAGCAGATGCCCAGGTTAACATATGTTAAACATTGTTGCACTTGCGGTGGTGATCATATGGCAAATGTGTGCCCCAATGTAACACAACCCCAAGCCAACCCTAGTGGCCAATATTGCACCATTGAAAGGTAGTACACTAATCACACAACACAAGACTGCCCATAATACAAACAAATGGTCAGACAGAACTGCTTACAAGCATATCCTCAACCAAGTAGATATCCAGGTCAGTACAATGCTGAGCCTCATTATTATAGGCCCCCACAGAACCACCCTTATCAGACTCAATAGAGACCTCAACCAGTTTTAGCTCAGCAACCATCCCACAAGCCAATGTAATCTCACTCAAATACATGGCTACAAAAGAGAACCTCAATAGTGCTTTAGTGCCTTCTTCACCCCTTATCGATGAAAGTGATGCTAATTCTAAAAACTTCAATTCCACCCATGTAGATAGTCCACTTGCATACTACATTGAGTCGCCAGAACACATGGAAACATACCACTATGATAGCCCACCATTGAAACCCAATTGGGATCCAGACTATGCCAATGTAATGTCTGCCAATCCCAACCCACGACCCCAATTGAAATAGCCAAGACCATAGGGACCTAAAGGACCATGTTTTAGGTGCCAAGGAGATCATTTCATAAAGGAGTGCCCACATCCTCCAATCCTAGGGCAATCAAAATATAACATTCAAGGTTTTTGTGCAGAATGTGGTTAAGATATTGCCCTAAGAACCTTGCTAATTCCTTTAAAGTGACCCCCATTAATGTGATAGGCATTGTGCATACCTCAGATGGATCCCACCTACGTATGTACCTATCCAAGCTATAATGAGAGCCCAAGCATTGTTACAAAATCAACAAACCTAACCCTGATAAGATGTTGGAGACAAGCGAAGTTGGAGAGTCTAGCAAAATAAGAACAAAAACTTGGAAGGATTCACAAGAAAGAATCAAGAGGAAATGGAGTAAGAAAATAAGTGAGTTAAAAGGATGCCTAAAGGATACTAGAGCTAAAATCCTAGAATTAACTTCACAAGAGTCGAATCAGGAAATCCCTAACCGGAGACCAGGATCAGTCTTAGCTGAACCCATACCTGAAAATCTAGACATGATGTTTCGAGCATACCAGGCAATATTAAGAGAAGGACCCTAGGTAGCTGAATTGAGTAAGAACTATCCAAGGGCAGACTTAGAAATTGGGAGAACTAAGCTTTGCATGAAGATGGTAGAATTAACCTAGACCATGTTTGAAGCCTCTCGATATGTTAATTGGAGTAACATAGCAAAACTAGAGATACACTTCTAAGGACTATTGGAGAGGCTAGAATACTTGATTTCTAGCAACGAAAAGAAGCATTTGCATAAGAACCCTATTGTCCCAAAGACACAAGAAGGTAATGCACCATCACTATCTCAAGTGTCGAATACCGAGGGCGGAGAGAACCATTCTTCCACACATAAGTACTCACAAGGATTTCTGAGGGAAATCCAAGAGGAGAAGTGGAAACAAGAACAAGAAACCCATCCTCCTATTCAAGAGATAGATGACTTGCAAGAACAATTTCCCCAAGACATACCCTCTATATACGATGACGTAGAGGAAGACTAGCATAGTGAACAAACAAATTTTGAATCTAATTCCTTACAAGAATTACCTTAGTTCAAGACCTTGGGAAGCGAAGTCTATCAGTATGAGAGCACCCACCATAATAGGTAGAAATGAAGAATCAGTAATCCCTAGAAACACAGAAGTGATAAAAAACACTAAAGTACAGTGTCATCTAACTTTAGAAGAATTGCTTAAAATTAAACCTGAGTTGTGAAAGCACATAGAAAACCAACTCTAAGTGACAACTGCCACTCACTCTCAGGGAGGTTCACACAAGAAGGTACCAAAAATACCAATGGAATAAATTGGAGATATGAGCAAAGAAGGTAATACCTATCTTCCAATAACCCACCAAGGCTATACCACCAAAGCCATCCTAGATTCAGGTGTTGGAGTAGCCATCACTACCACTGCTTCATGGAAACATTGGGGTAATCCAACATTAAGACCCACAAGAATAAATCTACAAATAGTTGATGAACATATTGAGAGGCTTACTATAAGGCATATCTCTCACCACTTGTGGTGTAGAATTTGAGCACATCTTTGCCATTTGTGAGTTTGGAAAAAATCATGCATACGAAATGCTTTTAGGATGACCATTCATGCGACACTTGCAAATTGTACAAGATTGGGGAACAAACTCTTTGCAAAACTTAGGAGTGACCATCAAAGTTAACCTCAAAGATGATTCCCATCATGATGTACCCCCAATATAGTGGAATACCATCCATAGGACACGGAAAGAAACAAAGTCTGTGCATTCATTAGAATCATATCCATCATGGTTGCACGAGGACACTCATCTATGAATGTGTAAAGTATCCAAAAAAGAGGAAGAACGATTAGAAGCCGGGACCTTAGGCTCAGGATGACACCTATGAACTCTTCAAGATCCTGCCTATGCACTGATACTGTTTCCTGACGAGGAATTCAAGCCTCACAGTTGGGTAGAGATCTTAGCTACCATGGATATAGCAATAAATGAAGAACAATGCACCCCTCACTGTGATGAGGACAGATATGAAATTTCCATCTTTATGATAGAACTTTTAGAGGAAGAGCCTATCCTACAAGAATGCAAGGAATTGGCCCAAGAGATAGACAAGACTAGTGATGAGGACCTAGAGTCCATTATCATGGAACCCTTTTGTTCAATATAAGAGGAGTATCTTTACTTTGTGGAAGCCACTACCCCTGAGATGGGCAAGGAAAATCAAACTGAACAAGCCAAGTCACTCACAGAAGATACATAAAATAAGCACAAAAAGAAAAGAAAGAAATCACTTAAGACAAAAGAATTAGAACCCCTCATGGAAGTACCTGAGAACTTCAAAAAGTATGAAATAGAAGATAGAAGAATCATGGTACGAATGCCTAAACAAGAAGCAAGCATTGGAGAAGTATATGATAATCGAGAGAAAACCAAAAAGATAGTGGTTACAATAGAAGAAGGAAAAGAAAAATGCACATACATAGGGCATGATTTGATGAAGTAAGAAGAAGAAGAGTTAACTGCCCTATTGCGATATGCTCCCATAGAATTCCTATGACTCTAGAGGCCAAGCCTTCTAAGCAAAAACCATACACCTAAAATGATAATTATGCTCCAAGATTAAAGAGGAGATAGATTGTTTGATAGAAGCAAGATTTATTGGTATCCCCGATTGTGGTTGTGCCCAAGAAAAATGCCACCACGATTAGATATAGTTATCCTCTTCATATCACGGAACATCTATTGGAACGAGTTGCAAGCAAGGAAGTCTACAACTTCCTTGATGGATTCTTAGGCTATAATTAAGTAGCTATTGCTCCTGAAGATCAACATAAGATGGCATTTTCCACAGAGTGGGGCATATTTGCATTTTATGTGATGCCATTTGGGTTCACAAATGCAGCTGCCACTTTTCAACAATTAATGTGTCATGTCTTTAAGGAATTCTTACGAAAGAACTTGGAAGTTTATGTGGATGACTTATGTGCTCATTCTAACATGAGACAGACCCACATCCTTGAATTAAGGCAAATATTTGATAAATGTCGAGAATATCACGTCTGTCTGAACCCAAAAAATGTGTTTTCATGGTTCACACAAGGCAAAATTCTGGGACACATTGTGTTAAAGAGCAGAATCTCTACGGATGAAGAGAAAGTGACAGTGATTGCAGACCTACCTAGGCCGAAAAATGTGAAGGAGATATAGGCTGTCATGGGACATTGTGATTATTATCAATGATTTATACACATGTATGCGATCATAACAAGGCCTGTGTGCTCTCTCTTGAACAAGTTTGAATGTACGGATGAATGCAAGAAATCATTCAATGAACTCAAACGATACTTGTGTTCAGTACCCATATTAACTACACCATATTGGAGTAAGCCTTCCCATGTGCATGTGGATGCATGCAACTATGTCATAGGGTGTGTGTTGACTCAACCCATGAATGAAAGCAATATTGATCTTCCCATAGCTTATGCAAGTAGACAGCTAAACGCAATAGAACAAAGGATTAGGAATGATTTATGCAGTAAAGAAATTTAGGCATTACTTATTAGAGAATAAGTTCAAGTTCTTCACGGATCATCAGGCATTGTTGTACTTAGTCAATAAGCATTGTAACACAAGACGATTGATATGTTGGTTTCTATTATTAATGGAGTAAGACTTCGAATTAGTAGTCAGTAAGGGAAAGACCCACCTTAGAGCCGATCACCTTTCACGGTTAACTACGGGGGAAGCTCCTCAAGGAATTGCATATGAACTACCAGATGCATACTTGTTTAATCTTGCAATAGTACCTAAATGGGCTAGATCTGTCGTCCCTATTCTCACATTTGGACCCAAGAATCCTAGGATTAGGATCAAAGAAGGAGAGATTATCAAGTCACAAAGATACTAGATATTAGTAGGAAGCATATATAAACAAGATAATCAGAAAATTCTTTCTTTTTTTGTAGACGAATCAGAATACGAGAATTGGTTGCAATTAGCACATGTCCATGCATTAAAGTGACATCATTTGAAACGCCATACGTTGTAGAATCTACTTAGACTAGGCGTGTATTGGCCATCCTTGGAAGCAGATATCTATAGGCTATGTAAAGAATGCCCATTTTGTTGTGACAAACCACTTGTGGAGCATGGCACTCTATATCATGTGTCTCTCACCTGGAGTGAACCAATGGTGACATACTTAGGACGAAAACACTCCCTCAAGGAATGACTTTAGCAAGACCACCAATTTTAGAGCAAGAAGCTCAGGACTACACACTTATTGGAGATAACCTATACAAACGAGGGACAGATGGATACCTAAGATAGTGTGTTCATGAGAGTGATTATTTGAGCATATTAGAGATTGCACACCAAGGTGTTGCAAAAGGTCATTTTGGCCCTGATAGGATAATCAAATCCATACTATTCGCAAGATTATGGTGGCCCACTCTTCACATGGATGCACATACCTATGTTAATAGATGTGATGTGTGCCAAAGAACCCAATTTCCTACTCACAGAGATAAAATGCCACTGAAACCCATGATGGGAGGACGTGCATTTCTAAGTGGGGTATATACTTTGTAGGACCCATCAACCCCCCTGCTAAAGGTACGCATGCTGAATATAGCATAGAAGCAATAGATTATCTCACCAGATGTGTAGAAGTTAAAGCCACAAAAAAGAATGATGCACACACAACTACAAAATTCTTATTTGAAAATGTCTTTACGAGGTATGGATTGCCTATGGAACTAGTGAGTGATTGAGGAACCCACTTTCTAAACCAAGTCATTGAATATTTGTTACAAGATTTTATGGTGATTCATAAGAAATCCACACCATATCATCCTCAAGCCAACAGTCAGGCAGAAAATACTAACAAGATCCTTTGTAATGTATTGACAAAAATCGTAAACAACAAACATTTAGATTGGAACAAACAGTTACATCATGTTGTTTGGGCATATTGAGTGGCCTACAAGACCGTACTCATTGCAATTCCCTTTCACATGGTTTGTGGTCAAAATGCAGTGCTCCCTTTGGATTTGTTGATACCCACCCTTAAGGTTGCACAAGAGCATCAGTGGATTGGCCATGAATTATCATCAAGGATAGTGGACTTGGAACGATTAGGAGAAACCAGGCTGAAAGCAGCAGTAGGCATATATGCAGCCAAGAAGTGATGATCTTACCAACTCCCATAACAGGATAGGAGGAGTTTTGGTGCATGTAATAGTATTCCCTGTAGGGGCAGGCTCGAGTGAAGAGAAGAAACTGTGCTGTGAGGTACTATGTTTGGTCACCCCACTATCAAAGTACCAAACATCTAAGTCTATTGCAGACATGCACTGCTCATGAGAAGATGGGTCAAAACTGCAAATAGTAGTAAACACCCATTCTTCTTCCTACACAAGATTAGCAGACTCTGTTTTTGGTGTAGAGGCCTCTGCAACAACCATTCCGGCCTCTTTCTTCTTTGCCTCTTTAGCAGCTAGTTTTGGACAACTCTTAATGACATGATCATTTGCTTTACATTATTTGCACAACAATTTCTGCTCTTCTTATTTCTTCTCATCTTTGTCTTCCTTCTTCAAATGTGCAGCATTTGTAGATTTTTGCTTACTAGTAGAAGAGCTCCATTTACCTTTGCCATTCTGACTAGCCAGAAAAGCTTGATCTGCAACATGCATAATAGACATGTTCTACCTAGATTGGTCTTCCTGCAATAGAATAGAGACTAAATCCTCAAATGAAAAGGCATTTGGATTGCCTTTCATCATCAAATGAAGAGTAGAAGCAAAACTCTGATATGAGTCAGGAAGACCATTCAGAACGGTATGCACAAGTGAGCTATCTGGTATAACTTCATCAGCAGAAATCAACTGTTCTTTCAAATCCTTGGTCTTTGTGAGAAAAATGTCCATAGAATCACCTTCATTCATGAGCTCACTCTCCAATTTTTTTCGGAGGTAAGCAACATGAGACTCATTTCTAGCCTGGTACAATGTGATGGAATGAAGTCTCAAAGAGATGATTCATATTTCAATTGGAAAAACCTTGTCAAACTTTAAGAACAAATCTTCATGCTTGATTAAACATCATGTTTCTCATCCTTTAATTCAATTGCAATTCATTAAAAAAATATAGTTGTCATTTATCATAGAAAGCATTTCTTCATTCCTCATTCATCACGAAAAAAAAACTTATGTAATGAATAACAATTCCTTCTTCTAAACAACATATAGAACACTTGAAATATAACTGTTTAGAATGTAAAACAAGGTCTTAAAACATGGGAGGTATGATACACTCAGAAACCTAGTGCTTTTAAAGAAAAGGTTTTTTTCGTTGAAGTCAAATTTAGATGGCATTTGCTTATCATGAGCATGTATGTTTTTGAAGAAAGTGGAAGGTGTTTTCATCAAGTCATCAATTAACCTTGAAACATTAAACATTCTGAATATATGGTATATAACATGCAGATCATATGGGACATCATGCACATTGCTTTCCTTATTATATCATGAAGCTTATGAAGGATGATGATTGGTGGAAGATTGTAACAGGTATCATCATGGAATGAAAACGATATTGATAATGAAATGCTATGCACAAGTGCTTTTATACTCCCACGAGCTGCACATCATGGTCGGATATTCTGGAAATAGTTTCATTTACTCATTTGTTGGCGCATCAAATGTTATATCTCTAAGTTTAGAGATTATTAGTAATGCTAAAAGAAGCAATCTCCAGCAAAAAGCCAAAACTTTTACCCTTTTGATATGAATTGCATGTTTTCTTTGTCTATAACCTCAACTCTTTGTCTCATATATTTGGTAAATAAAACTCTCTTCTGTTGCACAGTAATCTTTATCACAGCAAGGTCATACATTGCTTTTATACTTGTGGACTATCCAGATTGACCATGGAAACTCCAAAATGACTTTTATACTAGACCAAATCATGTATAATTAAGAGAAAAAATCTAAGCTCCTTCAAAAGGATTCAAAACTTTAAGGGTGTCGAGGATGATCCATAGAGAATGAAGCCCTTCAAGTATGTTGATGGATAATGCTCTCCTTGAAGTGATATAGATCATCCAAGGTAGTCCACAATTGATGATCAGTGGTCTTCATATTTTTCATGTAAATAAGTCTTGTATCACTATTTTCTTTTTCAAATGGGAAGAGTAAATCTCTTTGACATCCACCCCCACCAAACTTGCACAGAATCTTGATGGGCCAACATGAAAATTAAATCATTAAGTAATATCAAATTTTTTGTAAGGGAATCAAATAAAAACTTTTATTTAATTTTTACGCAAGATGCAAATGATTTCTTTCATATCAAAATCTCGTTGATGAAAATATCAAATCTAAAGCTCCATTAATAATTGCTTTGGTCAACAATACTTGAGTTTAGGTTCAAAAACATTCATAAATCTAGTTGAGATGGTCAAGAAACAAATTCCATCATCCATTCATTCAAATTAGATTTCTTCTTATATAAATACTCACATATATACATTTATTCATATCAAAGAAACTCAACTAACTCTACTCATGCACATCCACCTTGTTTGCCCGATTTTAATACTAGAAGTGTTTTCCACAACTAGTCTTCATATTAGTTTCATCATTTTTCCATCATTAACTTCATGAGCATCAACTTCATATAGGTGTAATTCATAATTTACTTTTTTGGGGAGGAAGAAAGTATAAACTTCCGTTCATAAAATGTTTTTACATTTGCAACTTTTTTGTTTATAGAGGAAAGGCTTAACCCCTTAATCCAAGCTAACAATCTAGATGCATGTAGAAGCAAGAATTAGGATTTCTCATAGACATGAGTCATGCATCTATATGCTCATATTTATACAAGTTTACTTTCCTCTTTTGAATTGAATTTCAAAATCCATTTGTTCAATCATATCACAACTATATTTATAAAGTTTTGGAATAAAAAAATCAAATATTTTGCTTTCGTGATTTGGCCAAATAGTTTTACTTCATAATTTGACAAATCCATAATCCAGATTTTATAATTTTAGTATTTCATAAGTGCAAATTATATGCATAATTTAAAACAAGAGATAGTTATCATAGAAAAATACCTCTTGAAATGTAGCTTCAATGTCAATCTTCAAACCCCAAATTTATCTTCAAATCATCAAAAAATTCCTGCTAGAAGATCGTCAAAATCTAGAAACTCAAGTATAATTGGCTTTCTTCATCAAACACACACATTAAACATTCACATGAGATATCATAAAATAAAAAAAATATATCTTGGATGAAAAATTATCATCTTAATAGTCAATATGTTGTTGATATATTTAGGAAGTGATGCGTGTGAACACACTAGGACCGTCGGGGCACTTTTTTTCCTCTTTAGGAGGTTTTTTTTCCCTAGCTTGTATATATGCCTATTGCCCTAACATGCTACTTATCTTTGTACATTGTAGTGGTAATATAGTCAGTATCGTGTGTTATGCTCCAAGCTTCTTCTTCTTCCTTGTGCTATTCACGTGCTTTCACAGACGTCTAACTCCAACAATTGGTATCAGAGCAGGTCGCTGCTTCATCTAGGGTGCCGTTGATACCCCTCCGGTCATAGTCTCAGAATCACACAAAACTTGGTGAATATAGTCAGAGTGATTAGGAGATTAAAACCGTTTTACTTTATGGTGCCGAAATCGTGATTTGAGCTCGTTTTGGCCTCCAAATGCACTATCATAGTGCTTGTGTAGGCTATTTTGTCTTTTTGAGTCAAAGATATATACAGGTTTTAGTTTTCCAGTATAAGCATCTCAAAGTTTGCTACAGGTCTAGCAGAGCTCATTAGGGTAGTTCTGTTCAACTTTTTCAGATACAATCATTTTTCTACATCAGGGTATTTTAGTCAATGGCCATGGCTGAAAGCAGTGATGTATTTCGTATGTTGGCTATTGAGGATAAGTTGGATGGTACCAATTACCCATAGTGGGCTTATATGATGCGACAGTATTGGTTGCAAAAGGACTGTGGAACATTGTGGAGGGTGTGGAAAAACGTCCTATTACACCTGCAAATACAGGTATTGAAGCTGATGCAAATGGCATTGAAGATGCTGATATTCTTCAAATTTATGTTCGTGCTATGATTTTTGATGCACCTATTGTAGAGCAAATTCATTGGGACGACAGAGATGCTTAGTCACATGCACTGATAGCCTTGTATGTCAAACGTTCCTCACATTTGCTCTTGTAGAACAACTAAGGATGCTTGGGATACACTTACCACATTGTACTAGGCTAGGAATGAGGCTTGTGTTTCTTACCTCTGAAAACAGTTGGAGAGTGAGCATATGAATGAAGGTGATTCTATGGAAAGTTTTCTAACAAAGATCAAAGATTTGAAGGAACAATTGATTTCTGCTGATGAAGTTATACCAGATAGCTCACTTGTGCAAACCGTTCTGAATGGTCTTCTTGATTCATATCAAAATTTTGCTTCTACTCTTTGTTTGATGACGAAAGGCAATCCAAATGCCTTGTCATTTGAGCAGTTAGTCTCTATCCCATTGCAAGAAGATCAATCTAGGCAGAATAGGTCCATCATGCGTGTTGCAGATCAAGCTCTCCTAGCTAGTCAGAAGGGCAAAGGTAAATGGAGGTCATCTATTAGTAAGCAAAAATCTGCAAATGCTGCACATTCGAAGAAGGAAGACAAAGATGAGAAGAAATCAAAAAAGCAAAAATTGTTTTGCAAATACTATAAAGCAAATGATCATGTCATTAAGAGTTGTCCAAAACTGGCTGCTAAAAAGGCAAAGAAGAAAGAACAAAATGGTTGTTGCAGAGGTCTCTACACCAAAAACAAAGTCTGCTAATCTTGTGCAGAATGAAGAATGGGTGTTTACTACTGTTTGCAATTTTGACCCATCTTTTCATCAGCAGTGTATGTCTACAGTAGACTTAGATGTTTGATATTACCTCGAAGCACAATTTCTTCACTTCACTTGAGCCTGCCCCTACAAGGAATACTGTCACATGCCCCAACAACTCCTCTTATCCTGTCACAAGAGTTGGTAAGATCATTTTGACTACCGCTGATGGTAGTTCTTTCACTTTGTCGGATGCTTTATTTGTATCAGGGATCAAGAAACATTTGTTATCAGTTTTTACATTAGCCAAGATTGTCTTGGTTGTGAAATTTTTTGATGATAGATGTACAGTTCATGATTTGTCAAATGGCAACATGATTATTGCTTTTGGCATTTTATGTCGTGGGTTGTATAAGCTCATAGACTATGAAAAATTTGTGAATGATTTGGCATGTGCAGTACATGATTCTCAGGCTATTTCAGATGCAAAGCTTTGTCATGCATGCTTTGGTCCTCTGAATTCGGCTAGTTTACTACGCCTGCAGAAATTTGAAATGGTGTCCTCTTTGCCCAAACTTGAGGCACCCTGCAAACATGTATGTGAAGGCTGTATTTTGGGCAAAATGTAGCATTCCTCATTCCCAGAAGATGGTTCAGTTCCAGCTACTCAAAGATTGCAGCTTGTTCATAGTGATGTACGTGGTCCTATGCAGACACCCTCTTTTGGGAACTATCTTTACTTCCTGACTTTTATTGATGATTTTTAATCTAGGCATGCATGGGTATATCCACTCAAAGCAAAGTCTAAAGTGTTTATGTGCTTCAAACAATTTTTTGTTTTGGGTGAAAGTCTATCAACGTGTGAAATGGGTACCCTCCATTCTGACCGAGGGGGAGGGAATATATTTTTTTTGAATTTAATGCATTTCTGGCTGAATGTGGGATAAAACAGTAGTGTATAGTGCCATATACACCTCAACACAATGGAAATTCTGAATGGAAGAACAAATCACTCATGGAGATGGCAAGATGTACGGTCAAGAGTCAAGCTTTACCACATAGTTTCTGGCTTGAGGCTGTTATGTGTGCAGCATATGTACTTAACAGGTGTCTCACTAAAGCACTACAGTCTATCACTCCATATGAGGCTTGGCATGGTCGCAAGGCATTTGTTGCTCATCTGCGTGTTTTTGATTGTCTGGCATATGCATAAGTGCCTGAACAACATCGCAAGAAATTGGATGATAAAGCAGTAAATGTATTTTTGTTGGGTATAGTTCTCAAAGCAAAGGCTATCATCTGTATCATCCACAGACCAAACGCATTTTGGTTAGCTGTGATGTTGTTTTTGTGGAAGATGCTATTCAGCCTTTACTTTCATGTACAAAGGAGACATCTATTAGCTCCAAAGACATGTATGGTACTTTGCTACCTCTTTTTACAAGTGGAAAGTCTAGTGCTAGTCCTAATGAGGCAACTTCTCAGCCTTTGTAGGTTTCAAGTGATGATGCAAATCATTCCATTTTTAATGCAAATTTTACATGATGCACTTGTTGATGAGAGAGATAATATTGAGGAGGCAAAAACTATGCCAAAATGGCTAGTGCAGACTTTGCATGATAGCAAATTAGATGCACCTCTATCATACTGTAATCGTTCAGGCTCTCATACTACCTCTTTTGCATCAGATTGCTATGCTATGGCTTCCTCTAGTCTCTGTGATGAGACTGAACCTCTTTTGTTTGATGAAGCATAAAAGTCTAAACATTGGATGGCTGCAATGCAATCTAAATATGATGCTATCATGAAAAATGGTACCTAGTCTTTATGTGACTTTCCTCCTGGCAAGAAGGCCATAAGCACTAAGTGTGTATACAAGCTGAAGCATAAACTTGATGGAGCAGTTGATAGGTATAAGGCTAGGCTTGTTGCAAAGGGTTATGCTTAGGAAAGAGTCATTGATTTTGATGAGACATTTGCTCCTACTTGTCGAATGACTATTGTTCATAGCATCTGTGCACTTGTAGCTCATCATGGTTGGAATGTACATCAGTTGGACATTAAAACAACATTTCTGAATGGTGACTTGCATGAAGAAGTGTATGTTTTTCAGCCCCGTGACTTTGTGTAGAAAGGGCATTAAAACTAGGTGTGGAGGTTAAATAAGGCATTATATGGTTTAAAGCAAGCACCACATGCTTGGTATGAAAAGATACATGCCTATCTGATTGCACATTGTTTTGAGAATAGTCCAATTGAAAGCACCTTATATGTTAAGCGTGCTAATGATCTGCTTCTGATCATTGTTGTGTATGTTGATGATATGCTACTCATTGGTCCTCATGAGAAGCACAATGCTGATTTCAAGGCTGATTTGCATGCCTCATTTGAGATGTCTGATTTGGGGCATTAGCATCATTATTTGGGCATTCAATTTATGCAACTTGATGGCAGAATAGCTTTGTGTTAAACGAAGATAGATAGATAGACAGATAGACAGACAGATAGATAGACAGACAGACAGACAGACAGACAGACAGACAGACAGATAGATAGATAGATCCTTATAAATTCTTTTGATCATTTGCTAACAGAAGTTGTTGCTAATGTTAAGCAACACATTCCAAGCAAAACTTTCAAGTAATAACTTCAAAATCTTTTGAATCCACTTCTACATTTGAACTATGTCTGAAATAAGAAAAATGACTTCATCGGTTTTACATACCTTCACTGTTAGACTCATTTCTCTGAGTACGTGTCCCATTTTGCAAAGATTTTTTGGTCGATTGTAGTTGAAAGTAGAAGCTTCAAAATGAGTTATCAGTCATAAAAAACATTACACTATACTGTGAGATCTGACCTTTAGAAGATCAGGGAAAAGTGTGCTAGAAAACTCGTAGCTGTCAACTAACTTTCACACTGATATGAAATCACTTAAAAATCTCTACACAAGAGGAATTAGATCAAATCCTTCTACACAGACGTGTGTTATCTATTAAAGAAGATGTGAGCAAAATGGCTTGGCTTTATTCTGCTCATAGCCATGGAAAACTCTCCTACTCTGAGGAGTTCTTCCTCAACATCTCTCTCAGAAAAACCTGACTTTTTCTCTACTCACTCAAGACTTATAAATCAAGTTCTTCTGTTTGTTTTTCAACTCAATTTGACTTATATACATATGGTCTACATACTCCTAGATTCAAACTCGTAATTTAAGAAGTTCTATGTCAGAATTAAACTCTAATTTTGCACTATATTACAAGTGTGAATTTGTCCCTTCACTTAGGCTTAATTTTCTTAGTGCTTTGCTTTCACTTCTCTTTGTCTTTCTTCTTCCTTCATATACCTTCATGTCTTTATGTCTAATTAGTGAGTGAAGCCCCAACAGCTCCCCCTCAATCACTAATTAGCATTCTTTGTCTTCTTCATACATCCTTCTTCTCTTTTATTCTTGCCATTTCTTTGAATCTACTTGTCTTCACTCCATCCAAGATCTTTGTTATAATATCTGCAATCTGATATTTTGTAGAAGTGTATATCACTTCAAGCTCCTTCTCCATTACCTTTTCTCTTAGGAAATGATATTGAATCTCTATGTTCTTTGTTCTTGCATGAAATACAGGATTTGCTGCAAGATACAATGAACTCATATTATCTCCATGTATGATAGGTATACCTTGATCAATGTCCAAGCTTTTGAACAAGGTCTGCATCCATATCACTTCTTTAGCTGCTTCTACAAGTCCTTTGTACTCAGCTTTAGTTGATGATAAAGCCACTGTATGTTGCTTCTTTGAACACCAACTCACAAGTTTATCTCCTATTCCATTGAGCTCCTCAAGATCGGAAAGAAGAGCTACATTGCCTGCTACATGGTTTGAACATCCTGAGTCAATATAGAAGAGGTGCTCATCATTCATACCTTTTTTTGAAGTCATATTAATAATGAGAAGAGAATCCTCTTGATCCTTTGTGTAATTGTCGAATGCCTTTCTTGATTTGTATCCTCCTTGATAATTGTTGTTGTAATTGTTGTTGTAGCCATGCTTGTAGCCTTGATTATGGTTGAACATTCCTCTTGATTGTCAATAGCCACCTCTTTGAAATCCTCTTCCTCTCTGATTCTTGAAGTTCAAATAGCACTCATTTGTAGTGTGATTAGATAGTCCACATATGTTGCATGGGGAAGAGTTGAAAGGTCTCCCCCTACCTTGCTTACCTCCTCTGCCCCTTCCTCTTGAATTCCTACCTCTCCCTGCATAGTTAACTCCAGAAGTAGTACCTTCATCCTCTACTTTCTTACTCTTTCCTTTATCTTTAGTCTTTCCTTTATCTGTGTATAAGGCAGAAGAGTTGTTACCTCTTGATGGTTCTCCATTTTTGTTAAGCTTGGCTTCATGGGTAAAGAGTTGTCCCATGAGTGTGGTAAGGTCTGGAATCTGCATGCCCATGTAAAGGTTCATAGCAGTTGTGAAGGCTTCCCACTTATCATCTGCCTTGATGCCATTGATTATTTGTATCATTATTTGCTTTTCTTCAGTCTCCTCTCCCATGCTTGCCAACTAACATTCTGCTTGGGTTGCTTCCTTTGAGTAGTAAACTCAATCCACAATTGTTTTTTCTAGCTCTTGTATTGGAAGAAAAGTATGAAAACAATGTTGGAACATCAAGCTTACACTATGCTTGAGGTGGATTTGGTCTACATCAAAGGCTATCGCATCGAAAGAATATCCGTTGGAGAGTTCTTTTTCTTATGCTCATTTATTGTATTTTTTGAGAGATTTTTGATGGTTCATTTACCATTGTAAAAGCCTTGAGCTTTACACATGTAAAGGTAGAAAGATAGAGCCCAAATCCCACGAATTTGTGGTGGTTGAAGTTGCATTCAATGAAGCAATCAATCACCTAAAAGTAGATCAAACTAGATCTTCACTTTTCTTAGATTGTAGGAAAGTGAATTGATTCCCTCCAACAACCATTCCCACCTTCATTTGAATTCAAAATTCACTTGTCAAAGTCGTGGAACACTCTAGAGTCTATATAAAGACTTGAAATCACTTTTACATTACATGGAAGCAATATACATACACCTGTGACCATCATTGTCTTGCTCCTTCAATTCTACATCATCTTCTTCGCCAACAGTAATCTTGCAGAGGCTTCTGCTCTCTCTCCAGAGCTCCAAATTGAGTCAAAGATAGCTCATTGGAAAGGTATTAGTTTCCAGTTTATGCCTATAAATTTTCATAGCATTTGGTCTAGTAAATTGGGAGAAATCTGAGTTTTTCTATCTCGGGGTCAATCTCTGCGTATTCCTGAAAAATAGGAAGTACCACCGGTGAATGTCGCATTCATTCCTATAGCATATTTTGCTTATTCCTTATAATTTTGTGCATTCTATACACTCAACCCTATGTGTATCACTCCCATAAAAGGATTTTTTCTAATTGTAATCAGGCTGGTCGCTATGGGCATTTGAAGTTCATTGTCTCTTCCATAGATAGTAAGTTTTTTGAGCTAGTTGACCCGCGAACCTATCTGTTTTGTATCGACTCATTATCCTTGATGCTCCAAAGTACATAGTGTGTTTCTTTGCACTTGTCACATGCTTATAAGGTCATTTGAGTCTCCATAAGCTCAAGGGCTGGTCTTGTTCCGGTTGGCTTGCTTCTGATCATTGTTGTGTATGTTGATGAAATGCTGCTCATTGGCCCTCATGACAAGCATATTGCTGATTTTAAAGTTGATTTGCATGCATCATTTGAGATGTCTGATTTGGGGCATTTGCATCATTATTTGGGCATTCATTTTATGCAAGTTGATGGTGGAATGGCTTTTTGTCAAATGAAATAGATTGATACATTATTGCAACATTTTGGCCTTGAAGATTCTAAACCTATTGCCACTCCTATGGAGACAGGCTTAGGATTGAGTCTTCATGATGCTCGAGATGCATTTGATGTTGTTCTCTATCGGCAAGTTATTGGATGCTTGATTTACTTATGCATTACTCAGTCAGATATTCAGTTTGCTATCTCATAGATGAGTAGTTTTATGCATTGCCTAGGTGTCGAGCATTGGCAGGTGGTTAAGTGCATCTTTCGCTACTTGAGTGGTACCCGGCTACTTGGGTTGTTTTATCCCAAGGGCGGATTACTACTGCCATATTTATATGCTTTTTCTTACTCTGACTGGGCTGGTTGCTATGACACTCGTGTGTCCACCAATGGCTTTTGCTTCATGCTTGGTAGCTCATGTATATCTTGGTTGAGTAAGAAGCAGCCTACTATGGCCACTTCCAGTTGTGAGCCTGAGTATAGGGAAGCTTTCACAATGATTATCGAGTGTGTGGAGACACCTTATGGCTGATTTGGGTGTTGGTTAGTCTTCTACCACCACCATCTTCACTAACAGTCAGAGCGCATTGGTAGTTGCGAGGAACCTTGTGTTCCATGCTCGCACTAAGCACATTGAGGTGCATTATCATTATGTCACGGAGAGGTTCTCTACTGGAGAGATCAGTTTGGCATATGTGCCCATGTAGGAGAACATTGTAGACCTTTTCACGAAGGCTCTGCCTAGGGAGAAGTTTGAAGCTCTCCGCAAATCTTTGGGCTTACTTCCTTTTCTGGATTGATTCCACATAGCTTGGCACTTCCTTATACATGAGTGTCAGCTTTGTTCACCGCATCACTCCCAGGGGGGATTTGTTCATATATTTAGGTAGTCATGTGTGAGAACACACTAGGACTGTTGGGGCACTTTTTTCCCTCTTTAGGAGGTTTTTCCCCCCGACTTGTCTATACACCTACTTCCCTAACAAATTACTTATCTTTGTACATTATAGTGGTAATACATTCAGTATTGTGTGTTGTGCTCCAAGCTTCTTCTTCTTCTTCCTTGTGTTGTTCGCGTGCTTTTGTAGACCTCGAACTCCAACAACTCTATCTTGAACACGACACCAACTTGCCTTCATAGTACCATCTGCTTTTCTCCCAATTGCTATGTCCAAAAAAAATCCAAGAGACCTGATACCACTCTTGAATCCTAGGTTCATCTCTCTTGTTCCTTGCCTACTTCCTCCTTGGCTTGTCATCCTTCTACTTCTCCTGCTTACAACTTTTTTGCCTCGAAAGCCGCATGCACCTCCAATAGTTGTTTCAACAATGGGTATGGTACTACCCCTTTCTCCACCAAGACATGTAATTGTTTGGATACAGTCACTTCTAGAATTTCCACCCCTGAGAGTATCTGTATATTGTGAAGTAGATGATTTTTCTGCTCCAAACATTGCCTGCCATTCTTGGTATTTCAAAAACCACTTATCTGACCATGTTGGCATGATCCCTCTCCATTGTAGTGAATATCCCCTCTTGCTGTGTTCGTCCACTTACTACATTAGCCATCACTTCACTTCACCAAGCATTGTTGATGATACCCCATCCCATCATGGTCGCCAAATATTTTCCAAAAATATCTTTCATAGCAAATGAAGAGTTCTAGGAATGAGGATTATAAAAAATACATCGAGTGTATTTCTATTCCCTAATTACATAGAATACATAGAGTATATAGAAAGAAATATTCGAATACACAGATTCAAGAATAGAGGAATAAGGAATAGGACAAAAAGATAAGCATTTCATTACTGAACCAAAATGCATCAAGATAACAGAGAGAGTACAATTAGAACTGCAAATTGTGTGCAACGATTTGTACAAATGCTACTAGACTTTTGCATGAGCATTCTAAGCTCTTGCGACTCTCTTCTTCATAAATCAATTACAAGGTAGAAATGCTTTCCTAACAGTTAATATTCCTATGAATTCTAAAAGATGCAATATTTACAATATTTAGAAAATACAAAATTTGGGTCTCAAATCGGTGGGAGCCTAATAATTGGATACAATATTCTATTTGCCTCATCTATACAGTATTTTCATATGAAACTCATGCATGAGCATAGCCCTATGATTTTTCTTTCCTCGAAGATATGGTTGACTACAAAAATCCTTGAGTGTATAGTGATCTATGTATTAAAGTATGCACCATAAAGCCTTTGTGTCTCTAGACTTTAAGAGTGTGCATCACTGCATACAACTCTCGTTCATGCATTGGCCAATTGCATTGTGGACTACTTAACTTCTTACTTTCAAAAGCTATCAGCCTACCATCTTGGCTCAACAGTACCCCTATGCTATGCCACTAGCATCCATCTCCAACTCAAATGCCTTCTTTAGATCCACCACTTTGAGTATTGAAATCTCTGAAATGGCTTGCTTTAGAATATCAAAAATATTTTTTTGATCTTGCTTCCATGCAAAAGGTACTTTTTCTTAAAGTAAATTTTTAATGGGTGCTCCTATCGACGAATAAGATGAAATGAATTTCTACAAAAATCTAGAAAGTCCTGAAAATAATAGGAGCTGCCCCTCATCGCGAGGAGTTGGCCATCCCAATATAGTTGAGGCCTTTTTGGGATCCATCTTGACTATTGGCTGAGACTACATGCCCTTGATACTCTATCTTTGGAAGAGATAATTGAGTTTTTTTGGATTTACCAACAACTAATTTTTATTTAATTTATTTAAAACCAACATTAGATGACTTTCATGCTCATCTATAGATCTACTAAACACTAAAAAATCATCTCCAAAATCTACAACAAATTTAACAATGAACGGACGTAAAATATCATTCATTAACATCTTAATAGTAAGTGCGTTAGTCACAACAAATACAAATGCTCCACCTAGATCATTAAGGAGATCATCTATTCTGAGCATGAGGTATCTATGCTTGATGGTAATGTTATTGAGTGCTCAATAGTCCAAACATATTTGATAGACCCATCTTACTTATCTAATAGAAGAACTAGTGTTGCAAAGGACAAATAGTTGGGTCTAATCAACCCTTTCTCCAAATACGCATCCACAACCTTTCACACTCTACAAGGAGGTAAACCTGAAGGCAACTCATTGAGAAGCAACTCCTAAAATTCTTCTCTTACCTTCTCTAAAAGTACTTGAGCATTCTAAGTGGAACTTCCTCGATTGTGAGAATCCATCACTACACACGGTGGATACACAAAATACAAAAAATAAATACACAATCAATTTTGAATAGCTTGGTTGTGGTCATCAATCACGTCTCTTGGAGATATAGCTCTCCATCGATCAATAGTCACATCGCTCATGCTCAATCTAATACACATGAGAAGCAAAGTCTATGACTCACTGTTTTCTAGCATGCCACTACTTAGGACCATCAAAATGTGCGAGTCATGAAATCTCAAAATCCAATCTATCCTTGTAAGATTGGACCTAAATGTGTAGAGCAATAGTCATCGATCCCATGTCTTAGTGCCCTTCCCATTGGCTAATTCTATTGCATAGGCATAGTGGAACCGACAAGTGTCTAGATGTGGCCATCGGACAAGATGAGAGCTGATGGCATTATGTGTGGAACCAATGTCAAGAGGTCCTTAATAGGTTGTCCTGCCAAAATGCCCCTCATAGCAATGAGCTCCATGTCTAGAAATTGGTAACCTTTTTTTGCCACTCACAAAATCACAACATCTAGAACAGAAGGTACCTTCTTAGTGACCGTCATGGCCACTATCGGAGATGATGTCTCAGATGGCAAATCTTCAAAGTCTTCATTTACATCACTCCCTATCTATCTAGGGTTTATGAATATGGCTACGACTAACTTTTTCTTCTTAAACAAGTCTTTAAATCGATGTTGTTTTAAGCATCCATAGCCAAAACCTGCTCTCATTTCCTTCTCTTTCAGTTGAGGGGTAAGAATTGACTCATTATAAGCCCTCTCAACTAGAACAAACACTTTCTTTTTGGCTCTCGAAACTATCTTGATCATGTGCAACTGCGTACCCTCTTTTCGATGCTATGCATTGCTCAAAAGAGGAGCATTAGAGGAAGAGGGCCAATTCATCTTATTCCATGAGGACCTCTATCCCTGGGAGCCTATGCCCCTATGACCACCCTCATAAACTAGAACCATCTCTATGGCCTGTGCCAAAGAGTGACACCTCTCCTTTCTAAGTAAAGGTCAATTTGTTTCTCTCAATCCCACGATGTAAAATTGTGGACTCGGAGAAACTCTATGATGGAATCTAGTACTTTAAGAAGTACCTCCCTGTATTTATCAGCATATTCATGAACTATCTAGTTTTTTTGCCTAATGAAAAACTTAGGTGTCAAGTGCCCTAGACCTCTCATCTAGAAGCACATGGAACAAGATTTTAAATTGCTCCCAAGTCTTGGATCCATTGCTCAACAATGTCAATAGTATGTGCACTAGTAGATCCATGGTAACATGGTGGCTCAAGATCCTTAAGTTTCCATCTAGTTTTCTAACTGGGACAACTTCACTAGAGATTTCTAGAGTGTGAGGCTCACCAAAAGCTTCCATCTCCATCCCTAGGAACCCAACATCAGGCATAGCTTCCTCTCTCGTAGAGCCACAAACACGCTCTAAGATAGTCTAAAGTGTGCTTTCTAAGTGTGATATTCTATTACTCATATTCTCTATAGTGTCTATAGGATGCTTGGCTAAGTGCATATCCTCTATATGTGGAGATCAAGGTCCTGAGTCCTTTTGTAAGCCCTTTTTTTTATGTTTTTATGTTTTTTAAAAGATTTATGTGTTTATATGTGCTCCTATTATGAAGAATGGTAGTAAGAAACTAACATGTCACATAAATCTTTGCAAGAACAAAACAACAAAGCTAGATTTGTTATGGTCTCTACTTATGCATCAAACACTCATGCATAGAAATTCTACAAATTTTGGCAGTTAAATGATAATGTAAATAAAAAGACAAAGTCCTATGCATGTGCATGTGGGCACACAATAAGCAACAAAAGGCCATAGGGTAGTACACTTCGTGTACAAAAATCCATGTGTTTGGAACACAAATATCAATTTTACATAAGAATACTACACACTCTTGCTTTCTCCTCCCCGAACCTGCGATAAGATCATGCCACCATCCTATTTTGCAATTTGAGAGAAAAGTGCAGAGGTTTACAAGCATATATGCATGTACGGAAGGCAAATGCTTATTCTAGATGATGATTGATGCCCATAAGAAGCTTAAAGTGCATTTATTGAAAATTCTATGAAATGAATAAATCCACTTGTAGAGGTAGTGCAGAGATTGGAAGTGGTCATCAACCACACTTTGAATGTTCCCAAGTTGAAATAGATCATTCTCGTGCCACAAAAAAAGCTTTGTATGATGCTCGAAGGGGGGGGGGGGGGGGGAGCGCTCTTGAACTCCTCTCTAGGGGCTCCCACCATTCTTTTTGAGTTCTCCTCCTCTATAGCTTGCACTCGATGATGGTTCCTCCTCTGCAAGAAGATGATCGGGGGTGGAGACTATCAAAAGTTACACACAAAAAGGAACTCCCCCCATAGAAATTCGAACTGCTCTAAATACAAAATGTGATACTTGCTCACTTTTTTGCTAAAAACTCTCCAAAGAATTATTTTATTCAGCAGTTATTCTTTATTTTCAATCGTTCCTCTCTATAACATTATTTCTTTTTCCCTTTAAAAACACGAAAAAAAAATCAACTTAACAATGTCTTTATGCTTTAGATCATAATTGAACAAAGAATTACATGTATTGCTCGTGCAACTTGAACCTTGTCAAGCAATGACTCCACCCATCAAACCATATCTATGTCCAAGAGAGAACTTGAACCCAAGAGAGAACCTTCATGACCACTGATTCTACTCAAGTTGTGATTGTGGAAAAAATGGTCTCATGTTATCCATACAATAAAATAATGTAACTTTGAGCACTTGAATTATGAAAGGAAACAGGAATTACAGTAGAATTTTATTAGACCTACTAAAACAGCTCGAAGCACTCTTCATTTTTGCTCCTAAGAAGATAAAATTGGTCAAAATTGGTCCCATTTAGATATTTTTGACAGTATTGTACATGTCGCATTTATCAGACTTATCAATCAGCCAGCTACGTTCAATGTAATGTACAGAGGCATAACAAGAAGGGTTTTTTCACACAGATTTTATTGTTGTAAGAATAAAACAGATTTCTTTTCATGTTTGTGCAAATGCTTATGTGACTTGGGAACTAAGGTATTGAGGAACTGAGATGGTGTAGTACTCATTGCATATACAGATATTGATCACTTCTATAAAACTCCAAATGAATGGAAATCGGTTGAGAGTTGATGGGAGATGGTGGTGGTTCTGTTGGTGAGAGAGGTGTCCATCTGCTTCAGCATCTTCAGACTGAAATCGGTTGAGGATTGATGGGAGATGGTGGGTGGTCATGCTGACGAGAGAGAGGTTTCCATCTGCTTCAGCGGCTTCAGACAGAATCCGTTGGTTTGCAGACGATGGTAGAGTAGTTGGCGATGCGCAGGCTGAACTGACCTCCCTTACCAGTGGTGTCCACCTTCTTCTGTCCAGGTGGAGGAAGCAGCTCGAACGCTTGGACCAGACGTCCAAGCACGAGCGAGACGATGGGAATGGCCAAGATGATCCCCGGGCAGCTCCTCCTTCCCACTCCAAATGGCACAAATCTGAAGTCGTTGCCGTTGGCCTCGATTTTCTCTGCACCAAGGAATCGCTCTGGGTTGAAGACTTCCGGCTTCTCCCACCACTCGGGGTTGTTGGCCAAGTACCAGGCGTTCACCAAGATCCTGCTTTCAGCCGGGATGTCGTACCCACCAAGCTTTTCTTGTTTCAGATTCATGTGAGGCACCAGAAGTGGAATGGGCATGTGCAGCCGCATCGTCTCCTTCAGCACGGCATGAAGATATGGAAGCCGTGCCACATCAGGCTCGGTGATGGGCACTCCCTTGCCTAGAACTGCGTACATCTCGTCTCGAACCTTTTTCTGAATGTCCAAGTTGTTGACGAGCTCAGCCAGTCCCCACTCAATTGTCCAGAGAGTGGTCTCGATAGCTGCATAAAGCCTTTGATTAGCTTAGATCTCATGCTTCCTGCACGTTCAAGCAGAAATGGATTCCCATGTTCATGCAGTGTCACACACAGAATGCATTACTTTGTACTACATGCAGATTCCCATAATCCATCATCTTCTACGCAGGAATGATTTCCAACTTCAATGCAGAATTAATCGTCTACTTCACCTGTACATGCGGATCTATACAAATGTCATGTGTAGATGGCCATGACCCATCTTCTATGCAGAATGAATTGCCTGTTTCATCTCTATATGCAGATATTTGGGCATGTCACGTGCAGATTACGTTGACATCTACTAGAACCAGATGCCCGCAGCCCCATCTTATAAGCAGAAATAGATTAAGCCAGGCCTTCATTGACCATGAAGAGTAAAGGAAAGTAATCATGGAGTCCTTCATCGCATGATTGAGATATGATGTTCAATGCTGTACGGAGAAACATCTAAATGCACAATTGAGATCCTATTGAATGGCTGCTGTGCAGAAAATATGCGAGGTATAAGAATGGTGAAAGTTAAACCTGCAACGTTGATGTTCTCAACAATGTAAAGAATGTTTTCATCCGTGATCTCTCCATTTTTCAGAGCATCGAGCATATGGTCGAGTGCGCATTTCTCGTCATTGCAAGGAGGATTCTCGCTAACTCGCTTCCTGTAACAGAAGACCAGTTATGGTTAACATCACGCCATGAAAAGATTATCATCCAATAACTGATTCAAAAGCTATGGTGTGTATGTACATGCAGAAAGTAACACCTGCTAAGAAAGGTTTGCAGAAAAATCAAATCTATTAGCAACCAGAAACCTGAACAACAACTGTTCTTGCTTCGATGCAAGTAGTATATCATCTCCATTAACATGCACAGTATGATACAACAGGATTAGCAAAACACTCACTTGTGCTCCTCAATGAAGTACTTGCTGAAGAGGTTGAGACGTTCGTCCTTCACTTTCTGGCATAGCTGCAGGTACTTCCTGAGAAAAGGCCGGAGAATGGGGATGAAATCCCCGTAGTTGTAGTCAAAGCTCTGTGCAAGCCTGCTTCTCTCTGCATTTAACCTCTTCAGCTCCAAATAGATGGGGTCATCCTCCCGCTCAAACCTGCGGTTGAACATCATGCGAAATATGTTGTTATACATGAGCATCTGCAGGCGGTCGCGGACAACGACACCAGTCGTGCTTGAGCCCGGCTTCTTCTTGAGGTCCTGGATTACACAGTCGATCTCAAACTCCCAATGTTTTCTGTTCTGCTGAACCACCTTGTTGGTGAAGAAGGGAAGTGTCATGATGCGTCGCATCTTCCGCCAATGGTCTCCATAGACCGTGAAAACCATGTCCTGTCCCTTACCAGTGAAGATATCGAAGACGACATTGCGGGTCCGGGAGCCAAACTCAACCCCCTGCGTGTGCAGCACCTCCTTGGCGAGCTCAGGTGAGGACACAACTACTAGGTTTCGTTGTCCCATCCTGAGGATAAAAATGTCGCCATATTTCTTTGCTAGTTGCGATAGATTTTCATGGTTGAGGTCGTCGCCGACTTGGAGCCAGTTACCGACGATGGGCAATGCGGTTGGGCCAGGCGGCAAGCGGAGCTTGGGCTTGAGGAGATGAACTATGGCGATGGCGACGAGAACAGCTCCGAACAGGGAGAAGAGAACAATCTCTAGAGAAATCCATGGGTAGTAGTAAGAGAGAAAACTGATTATGCAACACCTCATTGCTGCAAGCCGATCAAAGAAGGAGAACTCAATGTCGAGTATGTACGTCTGTCTATTTGAGCAACGGAGCGAATGGTTGCCGATGCAGAAATGGAGATGGATTATTTGTAGTGAATATGAAGCTGACTGGTCCCAAGCTTCTGAGGCAAAATATTGGATCTCTATGTGCTTCCCGGTTAAGAGTGTATCCTGTGTGCAAAAAGCCGCAACAGAGTAGCTGTGGGCTGTCCATGGTGCTGCACTGCTGGGGAAACCGTTTTCCGCTACCCGCGAGCTTCTGGGTTTGACCTATAGTGGAAGTCGCCGTAGCTTAATGCAATTTTGACAGGATAGAAGACTGTTCCGTAGTCGCCCATATGCTTTGTTAGAAACCGCCTTTCACACCGTCAATCGAAGCATGAGTGGTTTTGGGTGCACCTTGAAGCATGAGTGGTTTTGAGTGGTTTTGTGTAGGCGGATCATGCCAATACAAGTTTTTTTTTTTTTAAGATGGACATATCTCTGAGTTTTTCAAAGATGGGTGCCTCTATCTTACTAGGTTGGGTGTGTGAGTGTGTTTCTAATTCATTGTGCTCTCAAAAAAAAGAACAAGTTTTATTTTAAAGGAAGTTTGATCTATGCGATCTACTCTTTTTGATAACTTGAATCAATTTGAAAGTACAATGAAAGTCATCTACTCTTTTTGATAACTTGAATCAATTTGAAAGTACAATGAAAGTCAGGCATAGCACCAATGGAACCTTTCAATCTCACAAATCACGGGTTAAACGTATAGAAACCATTAGGATACAGAGCCTGAAGGTTTCTTAAAGAGGCAACTCGGAAGAGATAACCTTAAGATTAGACCAAAGTTTTGGTTTAAATTGCATTTTTGCCCAAAAGCTTGGATTGAACTGTCTGAAGGCCCAATGATCCCCCGAAGAGATTGAATTAAGCTTCTCACTTTTCGCACGTGGTGAAGGATGTCCCACCATAGCCCACAAGGGTACCCCCGCCCCCATCCTAGAGAGGCAAAGGCCCAACTCGATGACCAAACACATGCGGACATGTCTAATACAAGTTGTTTGGTAGCACCTCTGGTAGTTTGAACTGGTCTTTGCCTTGCTTTTTATTCTGCAAACTAGAATTCTATTGATCTTTATGTTGTTTCACCTTGAAAAAATTGTATGCCCCTGATTTGTGAAATAGAGGGCTTCGTAGGTATTAGACTCATTCATTGTATACAGGAAGGAAGACAGGTCAATCATGTATCTTTCTATGTGAAAGTAAATTGAACAAGAAAAAGGACCTTAGATGGAAAGGAAAAATGCATATGAGAGGTCGATGGTATTGGAGAAACCATAAGTTGGCATCCCAAACCAGTCTTTGTCAACTCAAGGGTTTGGGCATGTACCAAAAACTACCCACCCGGGCATTTCAAAGCCTTGGGACCATTAAAATTACTAAAAGAATATATTTCTCCAGTTTACATCATTAAAAAAATTGTGTGAATGTATTCTACAATTTTCTAGGAATTTTACATCACATTAAACAAATGTGTTCTATTTTTGGAGAGCAGAACCGAATCAAGATTAGGTAAGAAATATATATTGATGACGGAGGAACATCCCAAAGTACATTTACATATGAAGTGTTCAAAGTAAAGCTCAACGTTTTGTTTTAGAAGACCCTAAGAGAAGATGAGATGAGAGAATCCTATGAAGTGAAGTTGAGAATTGCTTCTAGAGCATCCTAATTAGAAAATTTTAAAGGATTCCTAATTAGAAAATTTTAAAGGATTTGAGACAAACACCCTTCCTTTGATAAGGGAAGACAAGGAGTACGATATGAAACATGCCAAGACGAGGGCAAGGTGCAAATTGATTTACATCCTTCAAATGATACTTTTTTATGAGGGCTTGATATATATTTAAAGGGGGGGGGGGGGGGGGGGGAATGTGGGAACTGTGCATTGAAAGAATAGAATGAGCAAAATAAGTAGAAGAATAAGTGATTGGTAACATCAATGTGTGCATGTTCTGTTGGATTTGAATGCATGACTTATCGGCTAGGAGTACAGTGGGCTAACCACTTGCCTTAAAAGCCACAGTTGAGGACTAATTCCTAATCCTCCTTTTTAGTGTGTGGTTCAACCATTTCGTGCCTATCATTTCTTGAGTCTAACACTCTATCAATTGTGCGAATTGATCTCATGACTTACTGGCTATGAGTATGATGGGCTAACCACTTGCTCAAAAAGCATGGTTGAGGACCACTTCTAATCCTCCCCTTTAGGGTGTGATTCAACAATCTCCTGCTTGTCATTTCTTGAGTCTAACAGTTTTAATTGCTAAAAAGGTGAGGATTAGTATTGTTACCAAGTATGGTCATCAAAGAATTCAATTTATGGGAAATAATATCGATGGTTTTAAATCGTAATAATTAAAATGAGATTATAATGGCATAATTCCATGTAGTAAGAAGGATTAGAGAAGGAAGACATCCTTTTGGGGGGGTCAAGATTGTCAAGAAAAGTCTCTCTTTGATGTTGTTGAGTAGACAAGGAGAACGGATGATAATAGAGAACGGCTTTGAGGGATATGTATGCCGCCTCCATACACTTTGTGAATTGCTAGATTACTACTCACTACTCTATAAGCTTTTCAACACTTGGAATTTCCTAAAGTACCACTCACTACCTTGGGATTCGCTAGAGTATTACTCACTACTCCGAAGGAAGAGCTTTATTGGAGCATTATATATGAGTAAAACTAACCAAGACCTATGAAAGAAAAGATGAAACTATAGGCAAAAGCTTATAGCAATGGAGAAATCATGCATCCTTGACATGTTTAACGAGGAGAATGAGGTGACTATCATGTGATTTAGAAGGTCCTTCAGAAACGCTTTAATGCATGAGGTGACTAGCATGTGCTTTCTTTTTGCATCTTTGGGACGTGTTTCAAGATCTCCACAAATCTTTCTCCAATTTCATCTAATAGGATAAGTTTGAGGACCTAAGGTTTGTTTATTCTCTAAGCATTTCTCTACAAGAACTAGCTTGATAAAAAACTTAGAAGGTGCTAAGGCATTGAAGGACGTATGAATTGAGGTCTCTCTCTTCAATGTTTTATATGCCATAAGGCCCCATATCATTCGCATAAGGTCAAGTAATAGGGTATTGGAAGCAAGTTTATCTTAGGAATGAAACTAACACTTTAGGAATGTTGTCCACCTACCAATTGGCCCTCGGATAGTAGCTGGAACATGGTTTCTTATGCATAATTTTGTTTCTTAGGAGTGAAACTAGCACTTTACTAGTTCTCTCCGACTACCAATTGGCCTTAGGATAGTAGGAGCATAACTTTTTATGCATCTTATACCTTTTGTAGACATTTCCATAGGGAATCCTTCCATTTGACAATATATTCATACCACTCCATAATCACATCTAATTTGAATAATTCTTGATCCAAGGACTCATCACTAATCCTCACAAGAGGCTCTCTCCATGGGATGCTTGACAAATACACCTTGCCATTTCCATGAGGGACATTCTCTTCCTCTCACGAACTCCACTTTGTTGAACTGTATATGGCACTGTATACTAGTGACTTATCCCACACTCGGGTAAATGCTTTAAATTTAGAAGACATATACTCCCTCATTCAATCAAAATGGATGGTGCCCATTTTACATGCTAACATATTTTCAACCAAAACCAAGAACTATTCAAAGCACATAAACACTTCTCACTTCATTTTCAATGCATAAATCCATGCATGCGTAGAAAATACATCCATGTAAGTCACAAAGTCTAGGTAGTTACCAAACAAAGATGTCAACAGAGGACCACAGACATGAATATGAACAAGCTGCAATTTATATGTAGCTCTAACTAAACCATCTTTGAGAAAGGAAAAATTATTACATCTAAGGGGATTTTGATGCACAACCTCTCGGTTAGGAGTCTCATGAGCTAATCACTTGTCCCAAAAGCCATGGTTGAGGATTACTTCCTAATCCTCCCTATTATGGCGTAGTTCAAACATCTCCTACCAATCAGTTTATGACATTCTTTGCAAGAGAACTAGAAATTACAACCACCACCTGCTAGAGAGATGACTCTCCTCCCAACCAATTGCCTCTATATATAGCTCTCTCCAGGGGACTGCCTTCTTGGGCAGGTGGATACTAGCCAGCCATGTAACTGCATGTGCGCCAAGTATCCCAGTTAACTCGAGTTAACTCATGTGGATGCTTCTAGAAGGCTCTAGATCTCTTTGGGCAAAATACTCTCCCCATGTCCCCCATGGGGATTGAACCCAAGACCTCCTCCTTCACATCCTTGATGCTTAACCACTAAGTTAAGTGGATCACTTGTTCACAAGAGCACAAGACCTCATAGTAAGTCTAAACTTGAGATCTTTGGTCATATACACGGATGATCAAACGGTGTCTGATTTCAGATCTGTTTGAACCGATCGGACCCTTGGATCATAGACTTACTTTATTACATTCTTCCTCCCTTGGAAAACATTTTTGTCCTCTAAAATAGAGCTATATATCTACTGTAGGCAACCCTCGAGCCTCATGTTCTAAAACTGGAAGAACATGATCATGTTCTAAAATCAGAAGAACATGTCTCATCATTGTGGTAGCATCCCTGCCCAAATGATTCAAAACACTGTCCCATTTTGCACTTTGATAAACTAGACAAAGTACAAATTGGTGAAAGCATAATAAGGATGGATCTAAAAACATCCCTGGCCAATTCACAATTTCTCGATGTGCGATCTAGGCACAAACATATGAACTGGGTGGATTCAAATTACTAGTCCATTTTTGGGCATAACTGGTGTATGGACTCACAAGATTTTGAGAATTCTTGATTCACTTGAATTTGATTTGGAAAACTTGAAGTTTGGTTGGCCCAAACATCTGACTTGGATGTTTGTACAATGGTTAACTCCCAAACAATAGTTACTTGATTTCTTCACCTGACTTGAGGACTACTCAGTCCTAATAGGCTTGAAAATCCCAGGTAAACTATAGGAGAAAGTTTTCCACTTACTTTGGATCAACCTTACTATATCATGACCAAGTCAAATTCAAAATGAAATTTGTCCAACTTAGGACACTTTTCTCAAAGACTTGTGCTAAAATTTCTTGGGAATTGTCAATATGATGCACAATTACTAACCTCTTTATTCTAGAGTGTAATGAACTCTCTAAAGTCATAAGAGTTATGCTAGAATCTGGAAGCAAACCCAAATGAATAAGTCAATCTTGGACTTATCATCTTTTGAAGATTGAATAAGTTCTCATACTGAACATCTATCTAAGATGTTTAATTTAGTTATTTTAGTTCCACTGGGCTAATCCTAGACTTGAGAAACGAATCAGATACCATATCTGAGACAATTCCAAAAGATTTTGGAAAGCGGAAGGAAATAATTAAAACTTTGTATAATCATTTCAAACTTCTAAGATATAAACTTGCTATGAGTCAAATACTTGATGACCCAAGACTTTAACTCTAACTTTTTAACGATCATTTCAACAAGATATTGAAGCATTTTTTCTATCTTTAAGAGAAATAAACTTGATTCTCAAAAAGATTCAAAGAATATCAAAAACATCATCCAACCACAGGATACTAGCGTGGCAATTACCATCAGTGTGTCGACCCACTGAGCTTCTGTTGAGTTTTTTACCCAAACGATGCTTGACTTGAGACTAAGTTCACGCCTTAATTCATTCTTTATGACTCCTTAGTGGGAATGCAATTCTTGTGCATTTCTTTGAGTCAAAAGAGGAAATTTACCAAGTTACACTAGGAACTTGGTATTTGACTTAGTCAATCAAATCCTTGGTTGAAAAGATCAACTCAAAATCAAAGTCCAACTTCTTTCAGAAATTATAAAATATTTTCGAATTAACAACACTTTATCTTGAAGTGCTTGAAGAAGATCTTAGAAGTTACTAACTTCATATCTTCTATTTCCTTGATCTTGAAGTTATCTTGAAATAACTTGAGATATTACTTTTATCCTCCTTGAATTTAAACTTCTTGAAGTTTTAATTCTCTTCAGGATCAAACTTAACTTCAAAATCCAAACTAGGACGAGAAGATAATTATCATCGCACGGTCCGATGTCCCATACCATCTTTCCTACATCAATCTGAGTATAAAATCTGGCATCCCATACCACCCTATTATCATCGCACGGTCCGATGTCCCATACCATCTTTCCTACATCAATCTGAGTATAAAATCTGGCGTCCCATACCACCTTATTTTATATTCACATTAATGTGTGTGTGATATTTTATCCTAAAGTCTAAACATATCTTGATAGAGTACCTTTTTACTTCAATTGAAGTTTTAGGCATTACCTCTAACTAGATATTCTAGGTTTTGATTCCTTCACATGATCGTTTCACGATCTTGTGCTATCCTTTAGGAACTTAAAAACCTTTTGATGGAACATCCATCCTTCTAGGGTTTTCAAATGAAAACCAATCAGAATTCAAAGTACTTGTATTTTCACAGATTCAAGTTCAATTGGTTTATTCTTGACCAATTTGTAGTGACAAGAGTTTTTAACTTCTTGTCTTAAGATTCCTTTTTTACTGATGTTTTAGGTACCTACCCCGGTCGAGACTTTTAGAGGAATCTCTCTACTGCCTAAGTCTAAGCATCCATCTCATGCTCTCTGGATTTGTACCAAAATCCCTTTAAGGATAGGCAAACACTTATGTTTTACCTTCCACAGACTTAAGTACCGTCTTCACGGTTGCAGACTACATTCTTGGAATTCCTTCACTCTGTTCAGACTTGGAACAACTTACTCTTTTCACAATTTTCCATTGGATAAATGGAACCTGAGTGAAAAAATCCTAAAAGGAATTTTAGGACCAGAACTAGGGAAATCTACAAAGTAGTTCCAATCGCACATTCTTGGACAATCATGGCCAAGCTTGATCAAGTCTGATTGATCTCGCGACTAAAATAAAGACTTAGTCTTTATTATTAAGGTCTCTTAAACTAACAAAAGCATCTTTGATTACCCATTGGCTTTTAGAGATCTTTTCCCGTCTCAAGCCCAAGCGTACACTGATACCCCTCAGATTCCAAAGCTAAGAATCTTTGATACACCTTTAGGTTATATCAATATTTGGACTTTAAGTACCAATACTGATGGTTTGGGAATTGTTGGGAACTACTAGATATCAAACTTAAGATTCTTGTGAAGGAATCAAGTAATACTAAGCCAGTGGTTCATCTTGGAACCTTTAGTTTTACTGGAATAATCTCTCTAAAAGTAATCTTGACTATTGAACAAGAACAAGACTTAAGGCTTTATTGCTTATCCAAAAGATATTCCTTTTTAACCAAGAAAATAGTTAATCAGACTATTTTCTTTGTTGGCTTATCTTTAGGAAGTAGCTTAATTCCTGAAGATTACTTTGATATAATTTTTAGGAAAATATCTTGTTTCCTAAAGATTATTTGGGTTTCTTTTTTAAGCTCTAATTAGCTTAAACAAAACTAGGCATACTTTTCTTATCCTCAAGAAAATGCTTAATAAAGTTTCCATGCTTTTTGAAAGCTTTGCATCTTGACTAGAGATACAGTCATGGAACCTAGCATCCAACTATTGAATACTAAAGTTCAAGTGATGATAAAGTTCATTCATCTTTTTGAGGTTCATCACTCATCAAGATGAAATCAAAGAACAAACTTCAAAAGTTCTATGATTTTTTCAAATTTGGAACATAACAACTATCTTTTGAACTTGAAAGTATTCAACTTCTTAACAAACAATCATGCATATGTGAATGCCTTTTTTTTTCATGCAAATGCATGTGAGTGCATGCACGTGTTGGCATTCTCCTTTCCTAAATCAAGCAGTTTTTGAGCTTGATATGTGTGCATCCAATCATCCATGCACAAACAATCTATCCTCTACCTTACAAAAGGTTATAAATATACATGTGCACAGTCTTGAGTGCATCCAATTCCTTTTGCAAACAAGAAGAAAATGTGTGTTGTGCATGAAAACATTCTTTTGAAAGGAGAGATGCACCAACAATCTTTCGTATACGCATGCTTGTGCTTAATGAGTGTTTCAATATGTTTATGCTCTTTCATGTAGGTTTCCATGATTTGCATCAAGATTATCAAGAATGAATTTTACTACCATACTTCAATTATTAAAATGCATCCTACATGAAACCAGAGAGCAAAAACAAATATTGAAGACAATCATTAACTTGGAAAATACTTATCTCGCAATTAGCTACATCCATCCCTTGATCCTTGAGAAGAGCCAACCTCTAAAAAATTTGGCTCAAATTCAAAGTTAGCTTGACTTTAATCACCAAAAGACTTCAAAGTATATACTCGATTCGATTGAAAATTGCAAAAAATCACAATGGTAGAAGCCTTCGTGCCAGAACGAGTACGTCCAAAGTCGGATGTCTTTGGAACTAAAACCCAAAAACTTTCCCTCCTCTTTTTACTACAGATTTTGAAGATCACCCAAGGTCAATTCTCGTGCTCTCTCATCAATAGAGAGATATCATGAAAATTAATCATGAAGCTAACTTACCGTAGCGGCCGGAGCATTGACCTACAGATTCGTGTTCGAATCCTATCCCTATATAATTATAAGATGTTTTCTCTCACTACAACACATCGAGGGTATACCGAGGCTGCTACTGAGGAAATTGAACGGGCATGATTTCTTCGCGACGTCGGTGTCACAATCGGTATAGGCGTTCGAAAGAAAGCGCCGGTATGGGCGCCAGTATAGTCGTCGGTATAAGTATCGGTATTTCTGACGCTTATACCGACGTCCATACTGACGCCCCCCCTGGGTGTACCGGCACATATATTGACGACCATACTGGAGCTACCGGCACGTATACCGACGACCATACCTGCACAAATTTTTTTGGGCAGAGTGTGTTGTCTTTTGCTACAGCATGATGTTGTTTAGCAAAAGACAATACACTCTGCCCAACTGAGTACATGTGTTATGTACTCTAATGGCAACCAAAACATAAACTTATATGAGCAAAAATGAACAATGATTCATGTACAGAAAGTCGTATATTCCATAAATGAAAAATATACAAAAGTGTGGCAAAGCACTTCCATATAGGAATCGAATACAAAATTATGGTACATCATTGCCACATAGGAGTGTAATACAAAATTGTGGCAATGTGACAAAACACTTCCATATAGGAATCGAATACAAAATTATGGTTCATCATTGTCGTATGCGAGTATGATACAAAATTGTGGCATTGATAAAAATATTTACACCTACAATCCTGCAACAAAACATATGTATAAAATAAGACCAATTAATATGACATTTATAAACAACAACTAGAAACACGAAACCAAGACCTAATCAAGAATATTCTCCCATGAGACGATTGCACCGCGTCCCTCTAAGTCTTGTAACAGTGCAGTCAATCCATGTCGATATCCATATGATTCTTCAGTTCGTGTTGGAGGACGACCCACTGCCAACTCCTATAGTAAATATGCAAAATGTTATATGAATATACATAATATACTTAACACAAACAACTTCAATAGTTAACATCATACTTACAAATCGGTAGCGCATATTGTCGTATCCGCCGCTACCTAAATGCGACGTTCCAACCGTATCTAAACGTGTGGCCGCCGCATCTCTCTGTTGACGATACCGATAAGGAGTATATTGATGCTCATCCTGAATCGATTCCCATTCTTCGGCATCTAGCCATACAGGCTTCGGTAAGCCTGCTTTGAAAGCATCGCGAGCTTCCGATCGTCGATGCGACATCACCTCGCGTGCTGTATGTTGAATCCAATCGGAACTCACAATAGGATTGCCAGGTGCTGGCCGGCACTCTTCATATATGCATTGTGTGATATGATTTTTAGATTCTCTATCCTGTTCGGTCCATTTTAACATTATTGAATGACCGAATTCGATAGAGTAGAGTTGTCGTATACGCTGACACATTGACTTCCCCGTCGCATCCATAACTGGAGCTCCATTACGGATATGATATATCTTCGATTCGTCATGATCATGTGCACCCCAAGGTGTACGTGGAGATCCCATCTGATGCAATATGAAGATCTCATCTCATCCAATGTATGTATGCATGCTTAAGCTTGTATACATATGCATTCATGTATGCATATGCATAAGCATTCATGTATGCATATGCATTCATGTATGCATATGCATTCATGTATGCATATGCTTGTTTGTATGCATATGCATGCTTAAGCTTGTATACATATGCATTCATGTATACATATGCATTCATGTATACATATGCATATGCATATGCATACATGTATACATATACATATGCATATGCTTGCTTGTATACATACATGTACATATACATGTATGTATATGCATACATGTATGCATATGCATATGCATACATGTATACATATACATATGCATATGCTTGCTTGTATGCATATGCTTGCTTGTATGCATATGATTACTTAAGCTTGTATACATATGCATTCATGTATACATATGCATATGCATATGCATACATGTATATATATACATATGCATATGCTTGCTTGTATACATACATGTACATATACATGTATGTATATGATTACATGTATGCATATGCATATGCATACATGTATACATATACATATACACATGCATATGCTTGCTTGTATATGTATACATTTATACATATACATATACATATGCTTGCTTGTATGCATATGCATGCTTAAGCTTCTATACATATGCATACATGTATACATATACATATGCATATGCATATGCATTCATGTATGCATATGCTTGCTTGTATGCATATGCATGCTTAAGCTTGTATACATATGCATTCATGTATACATATGCATCATGCATGCATGTATGTATGTATGTATGTATGTATGTATGTATGTATGTATATGCATATGCATTCGTGTATGTATGTATGTATGTATGTATGTATGCATATGCATATGCATGCATGTATGCATATGCATATGTATGCATGTATGCATGTATGCATATGCATGCATGTATGTATGCATATGCATGCATGTATATATGCATATGCATGCATGTATGTAAGGATATGCATGCATGTATGTATGGATATGCATGCATGTATGCATATGCATATCCTTCATGCATGCATGTATGCATATGCATGTATGCATATGCATTGCATATGCATGCATGCATGCATGTATGCATATTATGCATGTATGCATATGCATGCATGTATGTATGCATATGCATGCATGCATGTATGCATATTAGAAAACAAAAATATAAAGAAAGAAAACAAAAAATAAAGAAAGATATTAGAAAACAAAAATATAAAAATTCATGTATGCATATGCATGCATGCATGTATGCATATGCATGTATGCATATGCATGCATGCATATGCATATCCCTCATGCATGCATGCATGTATGCATATGCATATCCCTCATGCATGCATGCATGTATGCATATGCATGCATGTATGCATATGCATTCATGTATGTATGCATATGCATGCATGCATGTATGCATATGCATGCATGCATCCATGTATGCATATGCATGCATGCATGTATGCATATTAGAAAACAAAAATATAAAGAAAGAAAACAAAAAATAAAGAAAGATATTAGAAAACAAAAATATAAAAATTCATGTATGTATATGCATGCATGTATGAATATGCATGCATGCATGCATGTATGAATATGCATGCATGCATGCATGTATGCATATGCATGCATGCATGTATGCATATGCATTCATGTATGCATATGCATGCATGTATGCATATGCATGCATGTATGCATATGCATATCCCTCATGCATGCATGCATATGCATTCATGTATGCATATCATGTATGCATATGCATTCATGTATGCATATCATGTATGCATATGCATTCATGTATGCATATGCATTCATTCATGTATGCATATGCATGCATGCATGTATGCATATGCATGCATGCATGTATGCATATTAGAAAACAAAAATATAAAGAAAGAAAACAAAAAATAAAGAAAGATATTAGAAAACAAAAATATAAAAATGCATGTATGCATATGCATGCATGCATGTATGCATATGCATGCATGCATGTATGCATATGCATATCCCTCATGCATGCATGCATATGCATGCATGTATGCATATGCATTCATGTATGCATATAACGTATGCATTCATGTATGCATATGCATGCATGCATGCATGTATGCATATTAGAAAACAAAAATATAAAGAAAGAAAACAAAAAATAAAGAAAGATATTAGAAAACAAAAATATAAAAATTCATGTATGCATATGCATGCATGCATGTATGCATATGCATGCATGCATGTATGCATATGCATATCCCTCATGCATGCATGCATATGCATGCATGTATGCATATGCATTCATGTATACATATGCATATGCATGCATGTATGTATGCATGTGCATGCATGTATGTATGCATGTGCATGCATGTATGCATATGCATATCCCTCTCTCTCTCTTTCTCTCAAAGAAAAATAAAGAGAGAAGATATTAGAAAACAAAAATATAAAGAAAGATAAAAGAGTGATATATGTCTTACTTACATTGATGTAATTTTTGAATCAAGGTTGTCAAAATCCACTTGAAGTTCTCCTTCATTGAATTTCCAAAGATTTTATCTCAAAAATCTCTTGCAAAAATAAAGAGAGAAGATATTAGAAAAGCAAAAACATAAAGAAAGAAAACAGAGTGATACAATATGTGCGATCTACTTACCAAAGCGTCAGATCTATAAAAAAAGAGGTGTGTTTAGAGAGAGAGAGAGAGAGAGGGAAGGAGAAGGAAAGAGAGAGAGAGAGAGAGAGAATTGTTTGAATCACGATCGTCAAAATCCACTTGAAGTTCTTTTTCGTCGAATTTCCAAAGATTGATCTCAAAATCTCTTGCAAAACCAAACAAAGAACATATTAGTAAAGAAAAAACATAGAAAAAGAAAAAAGAGTGCTACAATATGTGCGATCTACTTACCAAAACTTCAGATCTATAAAGATAGAGGTCTGTTTAAAGAGAGAGAGAGAGGGAGAGAGAAAGAGGGAGAGAGAGGGAGAGAGAGTGAGAGAGAGAGAGGGAGAGAGGGAGAGAGAGAGAGAGAGAGATAGTGAGAGAGAGGGAGGGAGAGAGAGAGAGGGAGAGAGAGAGAGAGAGGGAAGGGAGGGAGAGAGGGAGAGAGAGAGAGAGGATGACAAACAGAGATCTGCTATTGGCGCGTGCAAACCCGAAAGGAGAAGATCTAAATTCAAAACGCTCAGAATGACGAATTTCGGGTTCGGGCCCGGTTAAAAAGAG